>QEPC01011791.1:1901862-1947542 GCA_003113815.1 Sphenodon punctatus
GCTTCCCTCCTCGCTCCATCCCGCCATGCTTGCTTGCTGCTGCTCTCGCTTTAAATCTCCCTCCGGTGTTTGTGGTGGTGCTGGTTGCCTGGCAGCGATGCTGCGTGCCTCGTCCCCGGCCGCGGCTCTCTTTTTTTGGTTCCGCTGGGGGATTGCCGTCCAGACGTTACTTTTCCTTCGTTCTCTGTGGGGGTTGGTTTGACCACGCTTCCCGGGACCTTCCCCCGGCTAGCCCGGGAAGCGTGCTTGAAACTGACCCCATGTGGGTATTGACCGTGATGAACATCTGGCGCGCGCCGTTCAGACCTTCAGGGCCCTTTGGCCCCGCGGGGGGGTTCAGCGTGGTTCAGTGTGGTTCAGCGTGATCTCGTAACGTCTGAAATCACCCCATTTGGCCCTGTGTGTGGATATGAAGATTTCTAACCCTAGTGCCCCCAAAAGGGGACACTTTTTGGAGCCACCTAGATCCCAGATTAGATGGTCTCACTCCTCTCTATGGCTATGACAGACATTTTATGGGGGAATCACTTTCTTGCTATGAGAGCCTCTATATTAGAAGGTGAAGAAGAGGACATGGGAAATCTGCACAGAGTTTTCGAAGAGATAATCTCAATTTTGGGATTTAATATTCTCTCCAAAAAGCCTAGCATTATGCTAAACCATGGGTGTGTATGATTTAACAAAGAGTGCAGAATAGCAAACGCAATTCCTGAGTAAAGCCAGGAACCTTTGGGTTAGGAGTCCTTCAGATTCCTGCCTACTTTTGTACCTGGACGAATGGCGCAAATATCAGTCCCTAATCCAGGCAAAAAACCAGCAGTATTTAGACTCGGTTTGGGCTAAACTCGAGGTTGCCTCACTCACCAATGATTCTAGGAAATTCTGGCATATAGTTAACCAGGGACTTAATCCTACTAAAAGTAGCTCGGCTCCTTTGGTAGCCGAAGAAGAATGGATAAACTATTATGGGCAGCTATATAGTGAAACTGGCACTGATCAAGGAGTAGGAGAGCTGGGGTTTTTTCAAAATCCTGACCACATTGTTGTTCCAGCAAATGTTAACCCTCGTGTGGACACAGATGAGGTGACTGAGGTGATCTCTGCATTAAAATGTGATACGGCCCTGGGCCTGGACTTTGTGACCCCTGAGGTATTTCAGGCAGGGTTGGAATGGTGGCCTCCTCTCCTGGCTAAATACTTTGCATTGATCAATAGGACTAAGAAAATCCCGGAGGCTTGGGGCTCTAGTATTATTATTCCGATATTTAAGAAGGATTGCCCCAAGGACCCTTCTTGTAATCGGCCCATTAGCCTCCTTCCAGTGGTTGGGAAAGTTTATGCTAGGATCTTGCTTAAACACCTGGAAAAATGGGCACTTGCCTCTGAGCTGATCCCAGAGGAGCAGTGCGGTTTCCGGAAGAACCGTTCCACGACTGACAACTGCTTTGTATTATTCCACCTTATAACAAAGTATACTAAGATCAGAGCTGGGAAATTATTTCTGGCCTTTATTGATCTGAAAAAGGCTTTTGATATGGTGTCAAGGCACATACTTTGGAGTAAATTAGCTGACCTGGGAATCAGTAGGGAATTAACTATCCCTCCTAATCCAGATGCATAAGGGGAACCAAGCCAGGATCAGGCTAGGGGTCAGAGGGCCTCTTTCAAGACCTATATTGGTCCAAAGGGGAGTCAGGCAAGGATGCGTCCTTGCCCCCTATTGTTTAATATCTTTATAGGAGACCTTATCCCTCTGCTACTAAGTATCGATGGCCATCCCCCTAAAATTAGGGACAGGAAACTAACAGCATTGATGTATGCTGATGACATCCTCCTCCTATCCCAAACTAAAAAGGGACTGCAATGCCAGCTGAGGAAAGTGATGGAATACTGCTCCAATAACGAACTGGAGATTAATTATACCAAATCTCACATTATGGTGTTGGGTCGGAAAACCCAGAGACTGGCCTGGAAGGTAGATGGCAAGGAATTTTCACAAACAGACTCCTACTGTTATTTGGGGCTAACCTTTGCCAGTAATGGTTTGTGGAAGCATCACAAAAAACAGTAGCAGTTAAAGCAAATGCCGTAGCCAAGGGGATACTTAAATTATCGCTGAAATCTATGCCTATTTCCTTTTTGTCGATTTTAAAAGTCTTTAAGGCCAAAGTTCAGCCGATGCCCACCTTTGGAGCAGCAATAATACCGATGGGCAATTCTTCCGAGCTAGAAGCAGTGCAAAATAAGTTCTTGAGGCAGCTGCTGAGAATCTCTCAATCCCAGGAGCGGTAGTGAGATCAGAGACTGGTATTCTCTCAGTAACATGCATTGGGAAGCAGGCAAATCTAAACTACTGGGTAAAATTGTGTGCCTATGATGAAGGCTCTTTGCCATTACAATGTCTGTACGAGGAACTACACTGTGATGGAGTCAGACAATATCCTTGGCTCATTCACCTGTTCTCTAACCTGAAAAGCCTGGGCTTTTCCTTTGCGAGTTTCTGAGGGATTGACTCTCTCCAACTTAAAAGGCTGCTCTGCCTGAGAGCAGTTGATATCACCCACCAGGATGATCTGGCTGTAGTGACAGGTTGGAAAGTAGCTCCCTGGTACTCTCGCTTTAAAGAAATCCACAAGTTTGAAGCTTATTTGGACCAACTTAAATCTCCGGCTCTTCGTAGGAGCTTTGCCTGTTTGCGATTACAACAATTCCACTCAGCAGTCCTGCTAGGCAGATATGCCGCTCAGCTCTATGCAAATCGTCTTTGTATTTGTTCAGCTGCGGCCGTGGAAGATTTGTCTCACATTTTTCTCCACTGCCCTCTGTATGAGGACATTAGGATGCTTTGGATCAATCCACTGCTGATCGAAAAGGAACATTTTCCGCCTCACCTTCAAATTCAGTTCCTCTTTTTAAGGGAGGTAGAAAAGAGAATTAACTGGGTAGCTTCCTTCGCCTACTTAGCAGCTAAGATCAGGGAGGAGGCATCTTGAAGGTCAAATCCAGTTGAGTTGTTTAGCGATTGCGGCTATAGAGCAGTGGATTTATTAAAGACACTGTTCAAACTATTAATTTCTGATGTTATGGATTATATTTGCTGTATGGTCTTGTACTGACGTTGTATTGGGATATATTTTATTTTAGATTAAATCGCTAAATTTATAAAGCATAAGGCTGCATGAATGTCAGTTAAGGTCATATTTTATTTTATTTTATTTATTTTATTTTGTATTGTATCTTGGTGTGTTTGGGATCATGTCGAAAGCGAGTATCCTAAAAACTAACTAACCATAAGTCAATGGGATTTTATTTTTGTCCACAAAAAAGTTTATCTCCCCTCTATGTGCAGCAGTTGTTATGAAATTTTTGAACCTTACTTATTTTGGGGCATTCTGTCCCAAATTTGGGGGTTTTAAAGATATTTTTAATATATTGTCACATTTTTTAGTATTTTAATTGTATTTTTATGTATCTTTGGTTATTGTACACTGCCCCAAGATGCCGTAGGCATGCGTGGGGTGGCTAATAAATACAAATAAATAAATAAAATAAATAAATGTGGTTGAAATTGGTTTATGGGATCATGTGTTATTAAGGGCAAACATGCACCCCACAGACAGGGTGATTGCATAATCCTCATGTCCGCATGAAACTAGGATCAAAAATGACCTTGAGAGAAACAGAAATTTTCCACAAAAAAAATCACAGCATTGGACAGGTTTCTGACACCACAGAAACTGGGTTTATGTATGCCTTGGCAACTCTGCGCTCCAGGAGCCTGAAAAATGCAATTGGAAATCATAAAAACACAGGCTTTTTGCTCTGGTTTCCCATGGAAAGAAGACTTATGTACTCTGTGTGTGTCCCCCTTAACCTTTGACCCCCCCACTGGTCACTTTCAACCAATTTCAATAGAAGGACTCAAGGCCAAAAGGTAAATTGGGACCCAAATTTTGTAACAAAAGGTGTACCTGCAGGGTGGAGATGACCCCTTTTGTAGACACCCCCCAATCAAGGATTATTCTCCTATTAGGAAATTAGGCTTGTTCATTTTGGTGTTTCCCACAGACTATAAGATTTATAACACTTCCAACTATAAGGCATGACAGGAATCCTGCAAAGAGGAAATTTTCTTGTGGCATTTTGATTAAACATAGGAAAAACATAGGCTTAAGTTTACAGGATTTTTCCAAACTTAATTAAGCTCATGTATTGGATTAAGATGCATTTTTTGTTTCCTTATTCAACCAAATATTGTAACTTATTCCTGTTTACTTAAGGTCTGATCTGGAGAAGCCCAGAACAGATACACATCTCTAAAGGAGAAGCAGAAGGGATGTGCAATAGAGGTGTGCACCAGGGGGCTATGTTGTTTTCATTTTTGTTATTTAAATCTGTCGTTTTTGTTTTCAGAAATATCAAATTTTTGTTTTAGTTTTTGCTTTAGTTTTTGTTTTCCATTGGTTTCAATGGAAAACACATTTTTGGCTGTAATTTTATACCCCTTCCAATATTTAATATCTCTGCTAACTTTCAGAAGGATTGGATAAAGGGTCCTGGTAGTATAAGCAATTAACTTATAAATGTATGCCTGACTGTAACATATTTGTAGTCCAGCCAGTGTACATGACATTTTGCAGGGCTGTATATCACACTTTCATGATCATCTCTGACAAATATCAGAAAGATGTGATAATGCGTCCCAATTTTATATGCCTGCACAACATATACAGAGAAGGAACCTATGTCAGGTATTCTCTTACGTGCCACTGTAGTTAGTATAAGATTGGTTTGTGATGCCAATTGGCCAGCAGAAATGTCAACCAAATATCCTCATTCTGTGCTCTGACCATCCCAACATCTCTCCCCCACTTGTTACTGGGAAGTCAGAAGCATCTGTTTAGGAAAGAGCCAATAGAGATTCTCTTATGTTCTCTGTCACAGTGCTGCAGGATGTGATTGTGATGTTAATTGGCCAGTCTGGATGTGTAACCTATGTCTCCTGATTGCTGGGATGCTACCCCCAAAGTCCCAGTTATGTCCCTTCTATGCCTGCCTAACGGCCGCCCCCTATGCCTGCCTCGAAGCTACTACCAATTGGTCCTGTTAAGCTGGAAGCATGCAGTAATTGGCCAGTGAATGTCTGTCAGTCTTGCTCCACATCCTCCCTCCTACAGCCTCCCTCCCCCTGCCAAGCCAGGTGCCTGCCTCTGACTGGCACTGCATGTGCTGCTATTTATCTGAATAATGGTCTTCAAGGGGACAACGTCAATTGCTTATAAAATTGGGTCCCTTTATCAAATTGTCCTGTAGTTTGGAAGAGATGACAAGGAAGGTATGTGATAATATTTTGGACTCAGTTGCTTTATAGTCTTTTGGACTGGTCTGTCTTTATCTTTTCAGTAAAATACTGTTTTCCTTAGAACATAATTGCATTGTATGAAGCAGTTTTGTCTGTTGTTGTGTTAATTTATACTGCTTCTTTATACCTTGTAGTTGTTGTTTAAGGAAGGTATGTGATACATTCCTGCCAAATGTCTTGTAAATAGGATGGAATATAAAAATGTTACAGCTGGAAATGTATTTTCAAGTTAATGTCTTATAAAATCTGGATCCTTTATCCAATCTTTCTGAAAATTTGCAGGAGTATTAAGCATGTGGAGCGACATCATAATCAATTTTCAATCATCATCAATTGATGATGATGGTGGAGCGACATAATATTCACAGGTTTCATGCAAATTGATGGAAGATAAAGAAGTTGTAGCCATGAATGTGTGTGGTGTTTTTCTTAAAGTCACAACATTCAATTACTTCTAAAATCGGTTCCCTTTATCCAATCATTTTGAAACTGGTACACATAGTGCCCACCATTTGAGGGTAAAATCTCCCCATGTTTCTTCAGAATTGAATAAGAATAAAAAAAGTTATAGCCAGAAATACATTTTCAGTTTTTTCCCTTTATTTCAAAAACAAAAAGTTGTTTTCATTTCTATTTGTCGTTTTCATTCTTGCAATAATGATAATGAGCATGACATTTTTCTTTATTGTTATTGTAATAATGAAAATTACACGCACACCCCTAAAAATAGCCAATGAGAACGAGATCCAAGTCTGGGCCAAGTGAAGAGAGAGTTTAAAGGAGGCAAAAAGAGTGAAGTAGACTAGGTTCCTGGAAATGTTTGAGGATTATCTGACTTGGACCCATTCCTTTGTACTTGAAACTTGTGACTATTGACAGCAACAAACAGTATAATTTCATAATTAATTATGTCCTTTTAATGAGCTCTCAGATGGAATGGGAAGTGTTAACACACTCCTGTGAAACATCTTGGGAAAGGGTTAATTCTGCTACATTCTTCCCCATGCACAAGGGCCTTAATAGTAATTCCATAATAAAAAAACCCTCTGGTTTACAAGAAGAGTTAAGGTTCTTGCATTCAATCATGCACTAAAAAGCATGGAAATTGCAAGTTAAGGCCCCCACCTTAACTTCCGTGCCATGTCAGCAGTAAATAAAGACATTGTACAGTCTCACATATTGTGGTCACTTACAACTTAGGCTCCATGCACCCACACTTTGCCTTCATCTTTCAGTCCCAATCCTCTTCCTCTTTGCAGGTTGGGGGCAACACTAAAGCTGGGGACAGGAGGGCATGAGCATGGACAGAGCATGGTTGAAAATGATGCCCAAGTTCTTTACCCAGACCACTACCTCTACCTGGACCCCAGTCACATTCAGGGGCCTGAGGGAGGCAAGGGCATCCTCCTATTGGCTTCAGCTGTCCCATCCCACCAACATCACCTCAGTCTTCCTAGGATTGAGCATGAGGTAACTCCGACAAGTACCTAAGGGCTACCCAGGGAAGTTGGTCTCTTGACACATAGCAGATGGATTTTGCATCCCTGTCAATCGGCCTTGTAAATGCACATAACAGCAGAAATGACACTGATTTTCCCACGTACACAAAAACACGCGAGATTTGCAAACACAAGTTTGCTCCCAGTCTTTTAAGGACACTTTCAGGCACACATGAAAGCAGCCAGAGAAGTGCTACCCGCAAAGCTGTACATATGTTTGTTTTTCTTTATGATGATTTTTTGGTGTTACCAAAGATTGCATTTCATAAAATTTTGCAAACTCAAAGTGTGGAATGTGACTTTTGTTTGCCTCTAAAACCTTCCAATGCTCCTCAGTTCTTTTTTGTTCATATCTCTTTAAAATCCCTTCTTTTGCCTATTTTTGCAATGATATTTAAAAGTTGCACACATACACACAGCATTGACTAAGTCACCAGAGACTTCTGTTTCATCTTTGGAACATGTACAGTTTTAAATTTCATATTGCAACCCTATTTGTTTTTCCCACCTGTTTCATCTTCTGTAGTGTTGATTCTGAGCTTTTTGGTGTGAGGACTGTCTTTGCAGTGCTGCACACTGTATTTCCTAACTGCTACCGTAATGCAAAATAATATTCACTCCCACCTATTGTGCCTCCCGGATACAGTTCATGCCATGCATGATTGAAGGATTATGCATACAGTGTGCAAGAATTATATTAATTAGGCTTGCTCTCTGGATGATCTTTGCATGTTCCACTCATTAAAACTTAAATAACTCATTGTTGCACTGACCATGTGTATGTGATCTTTGCTTTTATGCCTGGCATTTGGGTTTGGGAAGTCAATGAGATGAAAGCTGCAATTTCAGTTTCCCTAGAGCTCTAGGTACTTGAGTCAGCCTTTATCTTCAGCAGTTTCAAAGTGATTTTTGAGATTTAATCATCCATGTCCTGACACTTTATTTTTAGTTTGCAGCAGAAATCCTTAGCATTGTCATGTGGCTAATTAAGGGAGAGGAAAGCTAATCTCTGTCGCCTTTGCTGTTATGTAAAGAAGGATGTTCAGTGGACGGGGAGTACGCAAGAAGCTTCGGATGAAAATGCAAGGTGGTGATTGAAACACTGGTAGCAACCAACATCATATTTCCTGTTTCCCCACAATCTGCACCAAAAGGTCCTCTGCAAACCATTACGCTGAGTACATTATTGAACCATCAGCTAACTACAGCCAAGTAATTAATAATGTACTATTTACTTGGGGCAAGTGATAAAATAAGGGCTGAATTAAATTAATAGCAATAATAAGAGCAAGGCCAGACATGTGTACTGATTTATAGAGGCGGCCGTGGCCTCAGATGGCAACCTAATGAATAAATATTTATTTTATTTATTTTACAGATTTATACCCCGCCTCTCCTGCAAAAGCAGCCCGGGGAGGCTTCCAACAATAAAAACATCATAAAATACAATCTAAAGTCATCCATAACAATAAATATAAATTATTAAAACAGGGCTACAAACATTATAAATAATACATCAGGTGGGGGAGCTAAAAAACCCTCACCCTCCCCTCCCACCCTCCCCAAAGGCCTGGGCAAACAGCCAGGTTTTGTAATTACGCCGAAATGTCAATAGGCTGGGGGCCAGGCGAGCTTCCGCCGGAAGGGAGTTCCAAAGGTGCGGCCACCAAGAATGCCCTCTCCATTGTGGTCCCCCGCTTAACACGGGGGACCACCAAGAAGGCACCCCCGGCAAACAAAAGAAATGTTATCTAGCAACATTGACAGCTTTGAAGATGATCTAATGGAATATTAGTCTGTTGACTTATAACAGCATTAGAGAGAATGTTGACTTTAAAAGCCAAACAGGAATAACTTCAATTACTGTATTTATTTTTTTGTAATTTAATTATAGCCAAAGATAATCTTAATATAATACATGCTCGCTATAATAGGTCTCTTGTGATCAACACCTTTTGTTCGTTATAGTCAGGGACCCATAGGGTGATTTCAGATGAGACGGGGCGGCATTCGCCCCATCCCAGAATCACCCAAATGATTCCCTGCCGGGATCACTCCGGCACATCCAACAGACGTGCTGGCTGATCCCGGTGGGGAATCGAGGAGGGGGCGGGGCCATGCGGTGCAACGTGCGGCCGCTCGGCCCCATCCCCCCATGCTCCCCCGCCGCCTGCCCTCTGGGGAGATGGGCGGGCACCGCGGCCAATGCGGCTGCAGCGCTCGCCCGAATTGACCACGGCCTGGAATCCCGCCGGGGATTCCGGACCATGGTTTCCATCGAGACGAGACGGGCCCCTTCATCGCAGCGGGGAATCACATCTGCCAATCGCGTGGTGAATGTGATTCCCCGCCGTGGTTGACCGTGGCAAACATCTGGGGGGGAACTTCCGGTTCCCCAACAGACGTTACGGGACCATTCCCCACCACAGGGTATTGACTGTGGTTGAGCGTGATCTCGTAATGTCTGAAAATACCCATGCTCACTATGGGTGTTTTCAGACATGATGCTAACCACAGTTTAACTACACTTAAACATTTCTTATACATGTTGCAGGGCTGTATTGGTGCCCTATGCAGCCCTGCAACATGGGGTGGGGAGGTCGGGTACAGGGTGGGGGAGGGAAGGGTCTAAGCTTACCTGCTCTCTGAGCCTCTCTCTGGAATGGCAGGCAGGAGGAGCAGCAGAGTCTCTCTCGGGGGACATGAGGCAGGGAGGAATCACGCATGCGCGCTGCTCCCCCTTCCTCTGTCCCCCGCCAAGCTATCTCACCAGGGCTGTCAGCCCGACCGCCCTGGCGAGATCTTCCATTGTGCCCATTGAGCGCAATGGAAGGCTGTAGCCCCTCCCTCCACAGCACATCCCATGTGTGCTGTGGACGGAGGAGCTCAGCTGCCCCATTCACGTTTCCATAGGAAAACGCTTTGGGCGGCTGATTTTTGAGCCTTCTGGGACCCACTCCTCTGGAGTGGGTCCCAGAAGAGAAGTAAAGCCGAAGCAGCCTCTGCCTTGCCTTTGCAATCAGAGCGGAGGCTGCTGCAGCGCGCTGTGGTCAGTTTCAGTGTGAAACTGACATGAAATTGACCACAGTGCTGCAGCAGCCTCCGCTCTAAGCAAAGGCAAGGCAGAGGCTGCTGCGGGCAGTGGGGAGGTTTTTGTGTTTTTTTCCACTAGAGCAGCAGCGCGGCACCTGGCGGGGCGCTTGGGGGGTCAATGCCCCCAACGCCCTCCAAGGTGAGCCGCGTCTGCTCGAAAGCGTGGTTATTTTGATTCCCGCCAGTGGTTCACTGTGGTGAACATCTGGCGGGGATCAGACAGACGTTACGGGACCATTCCCCACCACAGGGGATTGTCTGTGGTTGAGCGTGATCTCGTAACGTCTGAAAATACCCATGCATAAATGACCACCAGGAGTGGTTAAAGGGTGGTTAGCGTCATGTCTGTTTTCACCCACAGTTAAAGTGGGTCCCTGGTTATAGTGAAGGGTTCATAACAGCAAAATGTGTACACATGGTACTGTAATAAGGAAGGTGAACCTAAAGTGATGAGGACACAGCCAAAATTGATCTACCATTCTTGTTTGCAGTTTAATTTCCACTTTACCATTGAATAACTAGTCTGATCTTAATTCAGTTACTTAGCTTATTATACTTGGTAGAATATCTTTGTATTTGCAATGAGAGGGTAAAGCTGGCCCTTATGGTTTCGGCAAGACATGCACAAGACAGTGGAACCAGCATGGCTCTGATGCATAGGCATGTATCCGTAAATACTGCAGTGGTTTTGCAAGGAGCTTTCCCCTTCCAGCATGCCTGCACCAGGGTTTGGAAGATGGAAAGTCATGTAGTTCCACTGGTGGATATATAAGTAGATGTTGTCCAGTAGATGTTGTCCCCTCCAAAGCCTGCATCTTCCCCTAATCTCCATATAAAGGCTATTCATTTGGGGTTTGAATGGGGAGAGGAGAGGAAGGACATGATCCTGGTGTCAGGAGAGGAAGCATTTGATGGCAAAATGAGGGCCTTAATGAGGACTAAGAGTTGTACTGCTTCCCACAATGTTTTCAAAGCAGCCAATGGAATATGAATGCTCAATTCCCTTTAAAAATATGCATATGGATGGCAGGGAGGTTACCGTGAACATTCATTGAAATATTGGTCTGAGCCTGTCAGATTAATACAATGACCTCAAAAGGCTGACCTGGTGGAAGACTTAGCTTTTTATAGTGGGCAAGGTCTGCTATCTCCTCTGACTTCAGACCTTTGTCGTTAATATACCGTGAGCAGATTCTTCATGGCTTTGTGCTGGGAGTAGTCATCCATGCCTCTGCAAAGTGAGTTTAAGCCCTGCTAGCCAGTAGTGACTCAAGCTCCCATAACTATGCAAAGGACTGCTGTTTTTTATGCAGATCACTGTCAAGTCTGCCTGGAGTACTCTTAATGGGCTATGATTGCAGTCAGTAATCGCCCAAGATCCATACCAGTGCTGCTAATTTCAGTTGCAGATGGTATCGTGTAGATTTCAAATGTCTGTGTATATTTTACATAATGGAAAATTATATGATTGAATAAAAGCAGAAAGCAGTGAGTTTCCAAACAGCACAAATGATATGTATTATTATTGATAAACACATCTCTGTTGCCTGAGTTAATTGAACCTCAGGAGCTAAGCATGTAAGGAAATAATCAGAGTTCCACCATAGCTGCAAACCCCTAAAGGCAGCAAATGAGTCATGGTTTTAAGCAATATGTAACTTGTAGGTAAAAAGCAAATTTCGGCATGTTGAGAATCTTGAATATTATTTCCTGGTGTAATATTTGATGCACACTGTTCATGTTGCAATGTACAAGATAATTCTGCTTTTCTGGAAGTGATTTGGTGCTGAGAAGATTGCTCAGAGGTGTGTGGGGAAAGTCCTGGATTTGGAAAATAAATGTGCTTTTGACCTGTGATGCTGCAGAGCTTTATGCCTTGGCTGCCCCCCCCAATCCTCCCCCATCAAAATCTGGAGCACAGCAGAAGAATGTCAGCTGGATTTCTAAAGGCAGCAAATTTCCAGGCTGCAGTGGGAGCATGGAGGACGTTGTAAGTGGGGCTGATCCTAAGCTCCTGCACATGCACGCAAGCTGCACATGGTTTGCACGCATGTTATATTGCCCATACCAGAGGTGCATGTGGGATGCACGTGTGCTGTGCACAATGCACATGCTGTGCATGGCTTAGGATCAGCCCCACTAATAATTGGCATGGCATTGCAGGGGCTACACTCCAGGTCTGCAGGCTCCAGAGCACATCAGGAAAACACCAGCTGGCACATGGTTGCTGGGAGAGATAACCCAATGCTGGCTAACAGCAAGTTTCATTTAACTGCTCTTCAGTAACTCATCTGTTCTATGGACGTCTATCACGCCTCCTTTTAAATATGATTGTTATAGGTATAGTTTTCTGAAGAGTTTAGGGATGATATGTCAAACAAAAGGGACCCACAAAAAGTGCATATAACCAATTAGAACCCCCCTCTCTTTTCTCTTTTGCCAGGATGTAGTCATGTCTCACATTTGTAATTTATAGAGCAAATTTGAAATGAAAATTTAAGGTGAAGCACTAAGATGCTTCTGTTGCACTAAGATGCTTCTGCTGGTCGAGCAGGTAGTGGGGTGGCACTATATGTTAAAGACAGCATTGAGTCAAGTAGGATTAAAATTTTACAGAAACGGAAGTGAACTGTACTCTGGAATCTCTATGATAGAAATTCCATGGATAACGGGGAAGTGTATAGCAGTGGAGTTATACTATCACCCCCGTGACCAGGATGGTAAGACTGACAATGAAATGCTAAAAGAGATTAGAAAGGCTACTAAAGTCAGAAACATAATAATAATGGGTGATTTCAATTACCCTAATATTCACTGGGTGACTGTCTCCTCTGGGTGTGATATGGAGATAAAGTTTCTAGGTGCCATAAATGACTGCTTCTTGGAGCAGCTGGTTCTGGAACCAATGAGAAGAGGAGCTACCTTAGATCTAGTCCTAAGTGAAGTGCAGGACCTGGTGAAGGGGTAACGGTGGTGGAGACGCTTGGCAATAGTGATATATTCAAATTTGACATAATTTGAACATAATTGACATAATATATTCAAATTTGACATAATTACTGGTGGGAGAATGATAAACAAAACTATTGCAGTAACATTTAACTTTAAATGGAGACCATACTAAAATGAGGACGCTAGTTAGAAGGAAACTAAAAGGAGTAGCTGCGAGGGTTAAATGTCTACAAGAGGCATGGACTCTATTTAAAATACCGTCCTGGAAGCCCAGATTAAATGTATGCCACAACTTAAAAAAGGTAGCAAGAGGACCAAATGTCTGCCAGCATAGCTAAATGCGGAAGGGGGGGTATTAGAGTCAAAAAGGCATCCTTTCAAAAAGGGAAAGGTAGTCCTACTGAGGAAAATAGGAAAGAGCATAAGCACTGGCAAATTAGATGTAAAATGTTAATAAGGCAGGCCAAGAGAGAACGTGGAGACTTGCTAAAGAGGATGATAATAATAATAATAATAATAATAATAATTAATAATTAATAAATTAATAAACTAAAACTTTTTAAAGTGCTCAGAAGCAAGAAGCCTGCTAGAGAGTCAGTTGGGTCATTAGATGACCAGGGGGTGAAAGGGGAACCCATGGAGAATAAGGCCATTAAAGAGAAGCTGAATGAATTCTTTGCTTCAGTCTTCAATGCGGAGGATATTGGGGAGATACCTGCACTGGAACCTTTATTTATAGGTGATGAATCAGATGAGCTGTCACAAATCAATGTGATGCTGGAAGATGTTCTAGAGTAAACTGACAACCTAACAAACTAATAAACTGACAAACTAATAAATAATAACAAATCAGCAATGATTCGAAGGAACTCAAATATGAAATTGCGGACCTACTACTGTTAATTTGTAACCTATCGCTAAAATCTGCCCCTATACCTGAGGTCTGCGAATGTAATGCCGATATTTTTAAAAGGTTCCAGAGGCGATTCTGGAAACTCCAGACTGGTGAACCTGACATCCATGCCAGGAAAAATGGTGGAAATGATTACTAAGAATAGAATTACTGGGCATATTTGTAAACATGGCTTAATGGGGAAGAGTCAACATGGGAATTTCACCATCGCGCTTTAAATTGGCGGGTTATCGGGCTTTTGCTGTGATGGGCCCCTCAGTGTGGAATTTGCTCCCTCCAGATGTTCATCTCAATTCCTCCTTCCTTACCTTTAAAAAGCACCTGAAAACATATTTATTTTCTAGGTGCTTTTAGGATCCACTGCTGGTTCCCTTAATAGTACTCTGTCCTCCCTTTTTCCTTCCCCTATTTTAAAGTATTCTATTATTGTTTAAATTATCTTGAATTTTTTTGAAAATGTTATACTTTTTATATTGTTTTATAGTCTGTGAAGAGCTCCGAGTGCCATGTAAGGCAGGGGTGTGCTATATAAATAAAATTATTTATTATTAATATTATTATTAAGTCGTGCCTCATGAATCTATTGGAATTTTTAGGATGTAAATAAGCACGTGGATAAGGGTGGCCTGGTCAATAAAGTGTATCTGGATTTTCAGAAAGTGGTTGATATGAGCGACTCTTGAGGAAATTAAAAAGTCGTGGGATAGAAGGCAGTGTCCTATTGTGGATTGGTAACTGGTTAAAAGATAGGAAACAAAGACCCTTTTCACACACACATCTAACACTGATAAAATGCATGCTACATTTTATTATACATGTTTCAGGGTTGCAGGTGTGCTTTTTGGTTGCCCTTCAACATGTATAATAAAATGTAACACCCATTTTATCAGTGTTAGAGTGTCTATGTGAAAAGGGTCAAAGAATAGGACTAAATGGTCAGTTCTCAGAATGGAGAGTGGTAACTAGTGGAGTGCCCCAGGGATCTGTACTGGGACCAATGCTGTTTAATGTATTCATTAATCATCTGGGAAAAGGGAGCAAAGAGTGAGGTGATCAAATTTGCGGACGACACAAAGTTATTCAAGGTTGTTAAAACATGAACGGACTGTTAAGAATTGCAGGAGGATCTTGCAAGTCTGGGTGATTGGGCATCTAATGGCAGATGCAACTTAATGTGGACAAATGCAAAGTGATGCACATAGGAAAAATAATCCAAACCCAATCTATTACTGGGTTCTAAATTAAGAGTTACCAGACAGGTAAAGGACCTTGGAATCACTGTGGACAATACATTGAAATCCTCGGTTCAATGTACAGCAGTGGCCAAAAAAGCAAAGAGAATATTAGAAAGTATTTGTAAGGGGATCGAGAATAAAACTGAAAATATCATAATGCCTCTATATAAATCTATGGTGCAATCACACCTTGAGTATTGTGTGCAGTTCTGGTTGCCCATCTCAAAAAGGATATAGTAGAAATAGAAAAGGTACAGAGAAGGGCAACAACAATTATTAAGTGGAACCTCCCCTATGAAGAGAGCCTTGATAGGCTGGGGCTCTTCAGCTTGGAGAAGAGACACGTCACTGAGGATATGGTAGAAGTGTATAAAATCATGAGTGGTGTGGAATGAGTAAATTGGAATGGTTCTTTGCTCTCTCAAATAGTATTAGAACTAGGGGACATCCCATGGAAGAGGAGTTTGGGGAGGAGGAGGATTGGTGGGTGGCAGGTGGGGATAAAGGGTGGGGTGGGTGGTTGGGATGATGTGGGTTTTAAGGGATTTAAAATGTATTTGATTGATTTTATCTTTCTTTATTGTAAGTCGTCCTGAGTCCTTGGAGAAGTGTGGGATAAAAATAAATAAATAAATAAATAAATTGGCTCTGCTGCTACCTGTCTTTAGTTCCTGCTCCTAGCAGCTGCCTCCTAACTCCATCACCTATTTCTAACTCAGCTCCCATTCCCTGCACCAGACTCCCATTCCCTGTTTTCACTCTGGTTCTGTTTTGCCTTTCTGACTTCAAACTGACAGGTGGCTTCCACATGTCAGTTTTGCTTCCAGCTTCCAGACTGCTACTAGCAGGCAACTGATGCATAGGGAAGTCATCTTGAGTTGTCAGGAACCCAGGGCTTTGTCTGGGCCTGGAGTAGGTGTGTGGCTGGAGTATGGAAGCCAGTGGTGTAATTAGAGTCTGGAAGCCCAATAGTCAGACAGAATTAGGAAGCCAGAGCCAAGTCAACAAATACTTTGCAGCTCCACATATAAAGTTGTGTGGATGAGGGTGGTGTTGTGAATAAGGCAATGCGTGACAATTAGGGGTGTGCATGTCGTTTTTGTTATTATAATAACTAAAATTGTCATTTTCATAACAATTTTAAAATTGTCATTTTCCTTATCATTATTGCAATAATGAAAACAACAAATAATAATAACAAAAATAGAAACGAAAATGACATTTTGTTTTTAAATAAAGGGAAAATACTGAAAAATGTATTTCCAGCTATAACGTTTTTGTTTCTTATTCAATTATGTTGAAACATAGGGAGATTGTACCCCCAATGGACAGCATTATGTGTACCAAGTTTCGAAAAGAATAGATAAATGGAACCAATTTTAAAAGCAATTGAATGTTGTGATTTTAAGAAAAGCTCCATACACATTCATGGGTACAACTTCTTCATGTTCCATCCAATTTGCATAAAACCTGTGACTATTATGTCCCTCCACAAGATTAACAATCCTGCCAGTTTCAGAAGGATTGGATAAAGGGTCCTGATGGTACAAGACATTAACTTGAAATTACATTTCCAGTTGTAACATTTTTATATTCCATCCTGTTTACAGGATATTTGGCAGGTATGTATCACATACCTTCCCTGCCATCTCTTCCAAACTACAGGACAATTTGATAAAGGGATCTAACTCTATAAGCAATTGAAGTTGTCCCCTTGAAGACAATTATTCAGATAAATAGCAGCACATGCAGTGCCAGTCAGAGGCAGGTACCTGGCATGGCAAGGGGAGGGAGGCTGTAGGAAGGAGGATGTGGAGCAACCCAAAAGACTGACAGACACATTCACTGGCCAATTACTGCATGCTTCTAGCTTTACAGGACCAATCGATAGTGGCTTCGAGGCAGGCATAGGGGGCGACCCTCAGGCGGGCATAGAAGGAACATAACTGGGACTTTGGGGATAGCATCTCAGCAATCAGGAGACATAGTTTACACATCCAGGCTGACCAATTATCATCACAATCACATCCTACAGCACTGTGACTAAGAACATAAGAGAATCTCTTTTGGCTCTTTCCTAAACAGATGCTTCTGACTTCCCAGTAACAAGTGGGGGAAGAGATGTTGGGATGGTCACAGCACAGAATGAGGATATTTGGTTGACATTTCTGCTGGCCAATTGGCATCACAAACTGATCTTATACCACAGTGACATTTAAGAGAATCCCTGGCATAGGCTCCTTCTCTGAATATGCTGTGCAGGCATATAAAATTGGGATGCTTTATCACATCTTTTGGATATTTGGCAGAGATGATCAGCAAAGTGTGATATACAGTCCTGCAAAATGTTATGTACACTGGTTGGACTACAAAGATGACAGTCAGACATACCAGGACCCTTTATCCAATCCTTCTGAAAGTTGTCAGAGACAGTAAATATGGGAAGGGGTATAAACATGCCAAGTTTCATCTACATTAAATGTGTGGCAAAGAAGGTACAGCTAAGAATGTATATGAAGATGTTTGCAAAATAATATAATTCAACTGCTTGTAAAATTGGAGTACTTTATCGAATCTTTTTGGAATTTGGTACACTTAATGACTGCCATTGAAGGTACATTCCCTCAACCTTTCAGACAAATATAATGAAAGACAAAAACATTACAGCCAAAAATATGTTTTCAATTGAAACCAATGGAAAACCAAAACAAAAGCAAAAATGAAAATGAAAATTTGATATTTATGAAAACAAAAAGGACAGATTTAAATAACAAAAATGAAAAATGAAAACAACATGGGCCCCTGGTGCACACCTCTAGTGACAATCTTTGGGTTCTTATCAGTCTGTCAAACACCTGTTACTTACACTTCAGGACATAGGATATCTGTAGATATTAATTTTTATTGTAAATAGAAATGTAATATAATTAGAACTTGCTAATTAAGCTGATATAAATATTTATGGAGGCATAATAGCATTGCTAACAGTCTAATGTGATCCTTTTACTCCTTCTGCAGAAGAGAAGTCATGCCTTCGTTTCAGAACTCCTTGGATAGGAATAGTGTTGGGTTAAAATAAATCATGACTGCATTACACAGCTGCTGCAGCTCTTAGTATCTTCATTATCACCCTTATTTACTGTCACCAAAGGCTGCCAAACATACCAGGAAGATGATGCCAACATTTTAACAACACAGGTTCCCACAAAAAGTGCTCTTTCATAGCCAAGAAGGCAGGCAGTATGACTTAACAGACAAGCTATAGAGTAACTGAAGTCCTAGTTGCTTTGTAGTTAAAACTGCAATTGAATTTGAATCAACATACGTAGTAAAAAAAAGGGTAGAGTTTCTTTCTCAAATGAGAGGCACTTTATCAATGTGTTACTGAGATTCTTATGGTAAGTGGTGTGAATGGTGGAGCTAACTCCAGAAGAATACATTTTTCACTTTAGAATGCCATAGGAGCATGGGCGTAGCTATCATAAGAACATAGAGCTGGCCTTACTGAGGGGCAGTTCTGGCAGCCGCCCTGGGCCCCCAGCTCTCGGCCACTGTCAGTGTCAGCCAGGGAGTGAGGGAGAGGCAGAGGTCCCGCCTCTCTCTCACTCCCTGGTCCCCTCCACTGCCTGTCAGTCTCGGCCAGGGAATGAGAGAGATGTGGGGCCTTTGCCTCTCTCTCATTCCCTGGCCAGTCCAGACAGGCAGTGCAGGGGGGCCAGAGAGTGAGGGAGAGGCAGAGGCTCTGCCTCTCCCTCATTCATTGGCAACTTCCGGTGGTGGCGGGCACAGTGGCAGATTCAATCTGCTGCTGCAGCGCCTGACCCAGGGAGCCAGCAAGCGGGACCCAGCCCAGGAGCAGTGGTGGCAGATGTGGTAAGTGGCTAAGTGCCCTAAAAAATAGTTGGATTTGGGGATGGGCGGAGGGAAGTGCCCCCTCTGCCCAAGTAGCACCCCCAGACTGAGCCAGGGAGCATCCGGGCCCCCACATTTCTCCCCCACCCTGGGCCCCACAGTTGTTAAGGCCGGCCCTGTAAGAACAAGCAGTGGAACTGCACCCAGGCCCACAAGACTGTGGTCCCATGCTCTCTAGTGCTGCTGTGTCCCCTGCCACTGGGAGGGACTCGACTCCATCTTCTGAACTAGGGTCCATTCCAACCAGTAGCTATGTCTCTGCACAGGAGTCTGAATGATGGGATTTCACAATCTGTTTCCATCAAGTCAAGAATGTGCCAATTAATTGGATAGACCTGATGTCAGTGCGCCAATAAATAAGTAAATAAATAAAATCAATCAATAAATTAAAATAACTAAATCAAATTAAATAGTTCTGAACAAGTCTTGTTCAACTTCTCAGATTGCACATCTTCTCTGTTCAGGAGCTACCCACAGGACTGAATGCTCATTGTAACCTCCCTGACATCCACATGCATAGGTGCTGGCTATAATCTGGCTCTGTCCAAAGTGACCAGGGAGCTGGGGTGACCAAGAGCAGCAGATTGAATTTAAAATCCCCTAACACACAATTCCCCAAACTAGCACACTTGCAGTTGCAAGCCTCTCCAAAAGGAGTGGAAGGGAGGCGGAGGCAGAATCACCACAGAGGTGTCTACCCAAGGAGAAAAAGTGCACACAAGAACTCCAGTGGAGGCTAGAGATTGCAACATCAACATTAATGAAACGGTGCTTGAATAACCCTATCTGGTCCATGGTAGGAATGAGGAAAATAAAAAATCTTAAGAAGAAATTGACTCCACTTCAGTAGACCCATAAATCACATGATAATTTGAGAGCATAAGTGTTTCTAAACAGGGCCAGCCCCAGGCATGTGCCACATGTGCACATGGCCCCGCAGTCAGCTGGGGCCCCGCACTTGCCTGGCTGGGAGGCAGGCTGCAGTCAGCTTCTCCCCCAATAAGTTCTTTCCCTCCCCTCCATGGCTCTGGTCCCCTCACCTGCCTCTGCCTCCTAGTAGCTCAGCAGCAGCAGGGACACTGATTGGACTGGGAGATAAAGCTGTTGGTTTACAAACAACTCCTCCCCATGTGAGTGATCAGAAGGTTGTTACCTTGTAAATAATAGACCATGTGATGGTCTCAAGCTCCTCTAGTATAAAAAGCACTCTCCTCTCCCTCAGAATGACAGTTCCTTCCAACCATTTCTAGGAATATAAGAAAAAAAAAATCCATGCAGGCTGGAAGGGTGGGTGTTGTGAGAATGTTAGGAGCCATCTCAAAGATCCTTGTTTACAAGGTAGCAGCCTTCGGTTCTTCTTTGAGTGGCTCCTCATAGGCCATTTTTACATGGCTACGCCGGGTGGGGGGGATCCGTGGGTGTGACAGTGTGTGGGAGGGGCGTGCACATGGCTGCACACACATCCCCACTCACCCACCCCCACGAAATAACCGCTGTTTCCCCCGGGGGATGTGAGTTAGGCAGGTGCGCATGCACTCCCACTCAACATGGGCGCTTGCACCGCATTGTTCACATGGGGCTCCCCCACCCATGAACACACAGAAATCTGCGTGTTCATGTGTGGGAGATGCCATGTAAAAAGGGCCACATTCTCACAACTGTCTTACTTATATTACCTTAAGTAGGAATTTAGGATGTAAAGCAATAGCTATTCTATCTTGGAAAATCTGCAAATATGGTTCTGAGATTATTATGGCTGCTATTTCACTAGCTCTTCTTAATGAAATTATTGCTAACCCGCACCCCATAACCAGTTCATTTGCACCCCCCATATAATCAATTCACACTGCCCCGGGGGCACAAATTAAATGGTTATGGGTGAGGGGCAGCATGAATTTCCCGTGCCGGATTTGTTTACATTGCGGTCATTGAAATGAATGGCCGCAATGTAAAAGAAACAAACAAACAAAACTTTCCCTCCCCCGTCCAGACTGCGCGGGTGGAAGGAGGGACACCCCCCACCCACCCTGGATTTAATTTTTTTTATTTTTTACCCGAAGTCCCTGCTAGTGTGGGCTCCGGGCTGCCGCCATGCTGCTGGCAGCGACCCAGAGCCCGCACCAGCAGGTACTAGGGCGATCCCTGGGGTGGGGGGTGGTTTAACACCCCCCACCCCAGGGATCGCCCTCCCCCCCACCCAGGGATCACCTACCTTACTTGCGCTCTGGGTGGCGGTGGCTGCAGCACAGAGGTCTAGTGGCTTCAGCGCAGGCTGGCTTCAGCCGCCGCCGCCTGGAAAGCAAGTAAGGTAGGTGATCCCTGGGGTGGGGGGGGTGTTAAACCACTCCCCACCCCAGGGATCACCCAAGTACCTGCTAGTGTGGGCTCCAGGTTGCTGGCGGCGGCATGGCAGCGGCCTGGAGCCCGCACTAGCAGGCACTTTGGGTAAAAAAAAATTTTTTAAATCCAGGCTGTGCAGGGTGGGTGGGGGTGTCCCCCCTTCCACCCGCACAGCCTGGGAGTGGGAGGGGGGAGGTATTGGGTTTTGTTTTCATTGATTTCAATGGGGACAGTTCCCCATTGAAACATAATGCGCTTAATAGGCTAGCTGCATTTTGGGTGTCTTGTGTGTTTGATAGCAGCGCCTCTGGACCGGTTCCGTCATGTGCGTGCACAAGGCACAGGCAGCACTGGCAGCAAGAAGCAAGCAACAGGCCCTGGAGGCCAGGCTGGCTAAGCTCACCCCCTCCCCCTCAGTAAGGCAGTGGATGCAGTCAGTCTCTCTGTGCCTGCCTTACTGCCTGCCTGACTGCTCCTGCAGTGGTAGATGCTCAGCTGGGGAGGGAAAGCATTGGGAGGCCATGCTTGTCTATGGCCGCTTGGAGGGCTGGAGAATGGGAATCCTTTCTGTCCAGAGGGAGTAAATGTTATGTAAATTTACACATTTGCATAATTACATGGGGCCTAATTATGCAAATTAGGCCCCACACCATGGCTTCACAAACCCTGGGGCCAGCCCTGTGTCTAAAGTAATGCCCAAGACTGGGTGAATTCCACCTCTGCAAGATACTTGGTATTCTGGTGCATTTTCTGGTGCTAAACAAACGTGCAGGCATCTGGCCCCATCCATGTCCTTCTCCCAGTGCCCCATCCCCTGCCATGACAGACAGCCATGGCAATCTCTGCCCTGAAGCAGGTATGGCAGGGTAAACAGACGTGCTTGCCTAGCCTGTGTTGGTCCGGGCTAGCTGTCTACCTGCCCCTGAGCAGTCCTAGGCTAACATCTGGAGGCGCATAAACAAACATGCCGGTGGGTCCAGGGACACAGTGGGCCCAAGCAGGCCATCATCACATCTGTTTTTACCCATTCTTGTAGAAGATTTTGACAATGTGGAGGAAAGTCCCAAATGTCTGTCATGCTAAACAGGACCTACCGTTAGGTGGATTTACACCTGGTTGAAGAACTGTACCCAGTTGAAGAACTGAGGCTCACTTTGGTTTATTGTTTTGTAGTCCTGTTTTAATATTTATATTATTTATGAGAATTTTATTGATTTTATTGTGTTTTATTGTATTTTAATGTTGGAAGCCACCCCGAGCTGCATGACAGGAGGGGCGGGGTATAAATCTATGAAAATAAATAAATAAATAAATAAATAAATGGCTCCCCATCAATCGGGAGGAAGGTATCAAGTGGGTTGCCTCAGGGCTCAGTCCTGGGTACTGTACTGTTCCACATCATTATTAATGACTTGAATTCAGTAGAAGGGATGCTTATAAAATCTGCAGATGACACAAAACTGTGAGGGATAGCTAACACCTTCCAAGACAGAAACAAGATTTGAATTGATCTTGACAAGATGGAAAGCTGGGCCAAAACTAACAAAATGAAATTCAACAGGGGTAAATGTAAAGTTCTGTATTTAGGTAAGAAAAATCAAATGTACAAATACAGGATGGGGGATACCTGGCTTGGCAGCAATACATGTAAGAAGGATCTGGGGAGTCTAGCTGATCACAAACAGAACACGAGTCAGCAGTGTGATGCAGCTGCTAAAAAGCCTAATGCAATTTTGGGTTTCATTAACAGAAGCATAGTGTGCACTGTCCAGGTCATGAGAAGTAATAGCTTCACTCTATTCTGTGCTGGTCAGACCTCATCTGGAGTACTGTGTCCAGTTCTGGGCACCGCTCTTTAAGAAGGACATCGACAAATTGGAACAGGTTCAGAAGAGGGCAACAAAGATGGTCTGCAGTCTGGAAACAAGTCCTATGAGGAAAGGTTGAAGGAGCTGGGTATGTTTAGACTTGAGAAGAGAAGGCTAAGAGTAGACATGATAGCGGTCTTCCACTACCTGAAGGGCTGTCAGAGAGGATGGCAAAGACTTGTTCTCTCTTGTCCCTGAAGGCAAGACTAGAAATAATGGGCTCAAATTACAAGAAAGCAGATTTCGACTAAACATTAGGAAGAACTTCCTAACAGTAAAAGCTGTTCGATAGGGGAACAAATTACCTAGGAGGGAGGTGCACTCTCCTTCGCTGGATCATTTCAAACAGAGGCCAGACAGACAGCCATCTGTCGGGGGTGCTGTAGCTGTGGATTTCCTGCACTGAGCAGGGGGTGAACTAAATTACCTTTGAGTTTCCTTCCAACTCTGATTTTGTGATTTCAAAATGGTGTTGGCAGCATCACTGCCATTTTGGAAAAGGGCGGCCATTCCGTGCATGCACGGTGGCTACTTTGCACATGCACAGAACGGCTGCCCCTTTTGGAAAAGGCTTCACATGCGCAGAATGGTCCGTTCTTGAGAGAATCTCAAATCAGTGAGATCCCAGTGAGAGCTCGCTAATGGTTCTCGAGTCTCATGAGATTTGTGTGGAATCAAATTGGTTCTCATTTCAGCCCTAGGTGGAACTGTTACTGCATGATGTAATTCTGGAAATGTATATTTTATTTAGAAAATACTGATGTTTAATAAAATTGGTTTTAAGGCCTGCTTTTATTATTATTTATTTTAAAAATTATCCTACCCTATTTCAAGGGTTCAGGGTGGGTTACAATACACAAAAAAATAAATAACATTTTTATGTAACCCCTGCTTCATCATCATCATCATCATCATCACCTTTTATTTGTATCCCTCAACTCTCTCGCCTATGGCGACTCGAGGCGGCTAACAAACAGAGGGATATATACACCAATAACATATGAATGTAATACAACAAATCAATAAACACCAATAACATATAAATACAGTATAACAAATCGCTGCATTCAACAAAATCACCTGTCCATATTTCTACCCCTGCTGCCACCAGGGGAGAATCCATAAACTGACCTTACCCTCCTGCTCTCACCAGGAGGGAGACCACCTTTCCCTCAATACAAAAAAAAATACCTCATATACATATTAATTAACATAATACATTTCAATATACAGGATTACATTATTCTTAACAATCCCTTTCCTCTCCCCTCCTACCCATAACTAGCAACAGAATCTAAAACTCTCCTCCTCCTCCCAAACATAGTAACAACAACAATTCATATCATAATACAATCCCCAAACCCCATAGCATACCATACAAAAATCACATCCCTCCCATTATGCATCCAGCAGTTTCAGCTCCCACCCCTCCCCCCGTACTATAAAGCAGAAGGGAACATCCTCCTCCTCCACTTCAACTATTCCAAAAGGGAAAATCCCCCTCCTAGCCAATTCCCATAGTGCATTCATAATGGAGAAGTTAGCCCCCCACACCAACCGAGCACCCATGCCCTTCGGCACGTGCCACCGGCGTGTTCGCCGGCCATGCCTCGCTCTTGTATCTGCGGCCCCATGGCTGCTCGGCTCAGGCCCTGCCCCCTTGTCAGCCAAGCAGCGTTCCAGCTGCAACCTCCGTCTCCCTGGATCAGCTGTTGCTGTTGCTTCTCCTCAGGGTCCCTTTTCCCTCCCTCCACATACCAAGTCTCTGGGGGGGGGGGGGGGGGAGGGGTTGGCAGCACAGTTCTCAAAGTCCCCCATTCTGCTGGTCTCGGGGCCTTGAATGCTCATCTGAATTTGAAAATATTCAAATGCAATAGCAGAACCCCCAAATTGCAGGTGGCTCCTGAGTGCAGATACCCATTAGTGTGAGACTCCAGAAGTAGGTCTCAAATATAGTCAGAGCCCAAACCATTCAGGGCCCTAAAAATCAGCAGTGCAATCTTAAACTCAGTCCATTGCTCCAAAGGCAAACAATGCAGAGTGGGCGTAATACGATCACGACTGCCCATAACAGTAAGCAACCGTGCTGCCGCATTCTGAACAAGCTGCCAGCGATAGATAAACACTGCTGGTAGCCTGTAGAAGAGGGAATTACCAAAATCAAGCCTTGTAGGGCCTTTTCACATGGACACCCCCCTCACCCACGTGTGTGGGTGGGGAGTGTCTGGGCGATCGCTACAGTATGTGCGGGGGGTGGGATGGGGAGGCATCTGTTTGAACGCCGTGGCCGGTGGGTGGGGTTGCATACACACTGCCGCGCTCCATCCACCTCCACCCATCACCCACGCACGGAGCAACGGCCGTGAATGGCGGATGCTCTGTGTGTGGAGATGGGTGGGGGGTCTATGGGACTGCACCCACACGCGCTGCCCACCCATGGCGCTGCCCACCCATCCCCCCATGCACCCCTGCCCGTTAGAAAAGGGCCGTAGTCACCACGGCATGGGTGACTGTGGTAAGGTCAGCCTGGGATAAATAAGGGCGTCACTTACACAAATTGGTATATGGTGTATAGATTTATAATGTAATTACAAAGATTACATTGCTTGCTGTGGTTGTTAAAATAATTTTTTTTTAAAAATAACCACCATGTTTTTGATCAGCTTGTTGTTGGATAACACGTGTTTTTGGAATGAAGTTGACTGTGCCTTCAGTACAACTAGGAGGCTGCTATTATTTCCTTATTCTGGCTTGTTTAGTTGCTGCTCTTTGTTTGAATTAGATAGTTAATATAATTTAATCTCAGTGAAACATCTAAAATATAACAATGATTTCTTTTAAAAACGAAGTTATTTGGATAAGGCTCTGGGAACTGTGAATAAAGAACTGGGCATAACATACAGACTTCGCCGTTTCTTTTTTTATGTCCAAGATGGTAAAATCTCTGCCTTATTCATAGGGCTCCAGGGGTTTGTTTCTGCTACCCACATAACCTGGACATGGGAAATTCATTTAGGAGCAGCTTTTCTATCCAACAATCAGCTGCCTTATTTGGGCTCAGTGAAACTCTCGGCTGTGCAGCAAGCCTTGTGCTGACTGGTTGCATTGGAATAGGAGATGGAATGTCAGCTGTCACTCGTGGGAAGACAAGAGCCAGTGTATTTGAATGGTGGTTGCTAATGTGCCATGGCCAAGAGGCAAATTGTGATCTACTGGTAGTAAGAGTGGCACCCCAGGGAGTGTCTCTGGGCAGGTGAAGGGCTAGGAGAGCTCCTCCAGTGCGGCAAGGAAGGCTATCTTTATAGGCGAGTGTTTCTAGTCTCCACTCCTGAGACTAACTGCTGACTTGAGCTAGAATTCAGTGAAAGGGGTCCCAGCCTGAAGAGCCAGCAGGTAAAATCCTGATGAATCACCTGAGTTTGACACCTGGATCAAGTGGATTGCATGCATGGTGAGTCTAGTCACCCCTGTTGGATGCTTTTGAATCATACCTGCTGCTTCTATTCTCACAAATAAGATTTTATTCCTGTTCTATGAAGCCAGTGCAACTTCAGGGCATTGGTGCTATGGGGAAGAGGGATCAGGGGGCATGTGTCCTGGAGTCTGTGGTAGCACTGTCTAGTGGCAGCCATCCCCCAGAGCTCCCCCAGGTCCTCTTTACAGTGCCCCACCTGCCCAGTGGTGTGTGGGCAGTATAGGGGGCTCCAACAACTGGATGGGTGGCCTACTTGTCCACTCTCCAGTGGTCCTTTTTCAAACTCCTTTAGCGGTGCACCCTCTCCTTTAAACACTTCCATGCTGCCTATGCTTCTAGGTCATGCTTCAATAAGAAAGCTTATCTCTGTCTTCCGGTATAGACCATTGGGGGCCAAACTGCGGCTTGGGAGTCACACGCAGGTCTAAGTCAGGGCTTGTTTCAGGCACCTGAGTCTCAGCAGCTGAACTGCTGCTGTTCCTCCAAAATTGCAGCCAGGACCACAGAGCATTGGCTCTGCCAGCCAATCATGAAGTAGTAGAGACGGGGTGGTGTATAGCTCGGAATGGGAGATGATTCAAAGGGACACACACTCATGTGTGTCTTGTGGCTGTCAGCCAGATGAAGATTTTGATACACAGCTCTTCCTGTGTGAATTTTAGCCATTTTAGTATACAGTAATGTGGTGGATCTTTTGTGGGGGGCCCTTGTTTCCCCCCAGGACAGTATATGTGTGTACAGCTCTCCCACCTCAACATCTTCCCTTTCCAACATCTCAACAACTGTTGACTAAGTGCAAGATGAAGGTGAAAAGGCCCACCTGAGGTAGGTACACACTGTGTTTGGGATTTAATTTCCCTGTCCGATATCATTATTAGCAGCCTCATGGAGACTGGAGGGAGAACCATGAAGCTTTCCTGTGTCTGTGAAGCACCCTAAGCTCCTAGTTTTTAGGCCAATTCCTGTGAGCTGCACTCGGTCATTTCTCTCATAATGTTAATAGGAGTCTTGATTGAATAATAACCACAGAGTTAGTGCACAGTGGTTGGGTCAGTGATCTCTCTGGTGTATCTCCACTACAGAATCTTCAGGCATGGTTTTACCTCACTGCCCTTATTCATTACATAGGGTCCTACTCATACGTGGAATCTCATTTGGCCTCATCTTGATGAAGTACTAATTCAGTTTGCATTGTATTTTGTAGGGCTGTTTTACATTTGGGTAATTATGGAGGCGCCTTCGTGGCGCTGTAGTTAAGGCTTCATTAGGATTCCTACCATAATGTAGGGACTATGTTCTCCACAAATAGACGAGAGCAGTTGCTCCGTGAAAAAAGAAATAGTACAGCGCAACCAGGTGATACTTCTCTGACTAGCATCTCTAAATGGAAAGTGATGTTCTTTGCTTTAAAGCAAAGGTCCCCAAATTATAGGTCTGAGATGAGGAATCTCTTGCGTGGGGGCCAAATGTGGCACATGGCAAACGTTTCTGTTTATTTATTTATTTATTTATTTTTATTTATTTTGTTTCACTTATACCCGGCACCCTCCTGCCCATGGCTGCTCGGGGTGGCTTCCAGCATTAAAAATCAATGTATAAAATACATATATAAAATATAACATACAAAAATGAATAAATCCAAAAAATATAAAACACTAAAACAAGCAGAGTTAAAAAGAACCGCCCCACCCCATCCTACTCTCCTCCCTTCACCTATCTCCCTCACCCGCCTGGTGGAACAGCCAGGTCTTACACTGCCTTTGGAAAGAGGGGAGGTCTGGGGCCAGGTGGACCTCCATCGAGAGGGAGTTCCACAGCCTTGGTGTGGCCACCGAGAATACCCCCCCCCCCATGGTCGCCACCTGAGAAACTCAGTGGATTTTGAGTTGGGCACCCCTGGTTGACTGCAGTGGTCGCTCCAGGACACAGAGAATGAGACGGTTCCACAGGTAAGCCAGACCCAGGCCGTATAGGGCTTTATAGGTCAAAACCAACACCTTGAATTGGGCCCGGAAGACTATGGGCAGCCAGCGCAGAGCACAGAGTACTGGTGTAATGTGCTCGTGACAACCCGTCCCTATCAGCGACAAGCTGCCGCATTCTCCATCAGCTACAGTCTCCAAACCATCACCAAGGGTAGCCCCATGTAGAGCGTGTTGCAATAGTCTAGTCTTGAGGTGATGAAAGCATGGATGATGGTGGGCAGGTCAGTGTCTGATACATATGGCTGAAGCTGTCACACCAGATGTAATTGGTGAAAGGCGCTCCTTGTCACAGCTGCCACCTGGACATCCAGGCAGAGCTGTGAATCAAGGACCACCCCCAGACTACTGACCTGAGAGACCAAAGGGGGGTGGAGCCCATCAATGATGGGAGCCATCACTCCCTCAGCCCTACCCATCAGCATCACCTCCGTTGTGTCAGGATTCTGCTTCAGACGGCTCACCCGCATCCAGTCCCCCACAGTTGCCAAACACTGGGTATACTAAGCACCGAGACTGCCGGGTCTGGGTTAGCTGAAAATGAGAGATAAAGTTGGGTATATCACCAGCATACTGATGACAATGTACGCTGACCCCTCTCATGATCTCACCTAAAGGCTGCATGTATTGAACAGGAGAGGGGACTCCACACGTGAGGTCCCGGGGAGATGACGAACACTCCCCAAGCACCACCTGCTGAGTTCTTCTGGCCAGTAAAGATCGGAACCATTCAAGAACCATTCTCCTGGGGCTTGGCCTTCCTGCCGCCCCAAGCTCCACCGACCAGCACGCCTTACAGGTACTTTTCTCCATTTCTTTTCTACTGTACTTCCCCCTCCTATCTTACTCACTAACATGTCTGCCCTATTTTCTCGCCTTTTCTTTCCCTCCTCTCCTTCTCCTCTTCCTGTCCATCTTTTTCTTCCTCTACTTTTCTCCTCCCAGCTTCTTCCTCCCCCCAACCGATCACCACTCTCTAACCTCCCCCATACATCCTTTGCTCCCTTGGCTACTTTCTCTCATTGCTCCCCTTCCACTCCTGTCTCTAGCCTTCCTCGATGCTCCCCTTCTCCCAATCTTATCCCTATTCCTCCTGTCTCTAGCCTACCACGACGCTCCCCTTCTCCCAATCTTATCCCTATTCCTTGCCTCCCCCCTCATCAACTACCATTTTTCTGCTCCCTCTGGAACTGTCGCTCATCTATCAGTAAAGCTCCCTATATCCATGATCTTTTCCTCTCTCGCTCCCTCCAGCTCCTTGCCCTTACTGAAACTTGGATCACTCCCTCGGACTCTGTCACGCCTGCTACCCTCTCCTGTGGGGGTCTCTCCTTCTCTCACCAACCCCGCCCTGAAGGACGGGGTGGTGGGGTGGGCCTCCTTCTTGCTAAATCCTGTCAGTTCCAACCAATTTCTCCTCCCCCCTCTCTCTCCTTCCATACCTTTGAGGCTCACTCCGTGCGCCTCTACTCCCCCCTCCATCTACGTGTTGCTGTCATCTACCGTCCCCCTGGTCCTCTCTCTTCCTTTCTTTCTGACTTTGAGTCCTGGCTCACTTTCTTCCTCTCTGTTGATATCCCCACTCTCATCCTTGGTGACTTCAACATTCATGTTGATGACCCATCTCAGCCCTCAGTCTCTCGCTTCCTCTCCCTAGCCTCCTCCTTCAACCTCCACCTTTGGACCAACTCCCCCACCCATACTAATGGCCATTCTCTTGATCTTGTCCTCTCTAGAAACTGCTCTGTCGCTGATCTCTCCTTCGATCCTCATCCTATATCAGACCACTTCCTTGCCTCTTTCAACATTTCCCACTGTCCCCCCTCCTCTTCCCCTTCTCTACGCCCCTTCCGTGACCTTCAAGCTATTGATCCCCTGGACTTTGCCTCCTCTCTCTCTCCCCTTCTTCCTACAGTCTTCTCTTCCTCCTCCCCTGACTCCGCTGTCTCTGCTCTCAACGCCTCTCTCTCCTCCACACTTGACTCCCATGCCCCTCTCTCTTCCCGCCCTGCCTTCTCCCACAACCCCCGTCCTTGGCTCACCCCTAGTATCCGCCACCTCCGTTCTTGCACTCGTGCTGCTGAACGACTCTGGCGCAAATCCCATTCTCACGCTGACTTCCTTCACTTCAAATTCTGTCTCTCCACCCTTACTTCTGCTATCTCCCTTGCTAGACAACACTACTATGCCTCCCGCATTGAGTCCTGTTCTCGGGACCCTCGCCGCCTGTTCTCTACCTTTGACTCCCTCCTCAAGCCTCCCTGTCCTCCCCCTCCTTCTTCCCTTTCTGCTCAGGATCTTGCCTCCTTCTTCACCTCCAAGATAGACAAGATCCGCCTCGACATCGCTTCCCACTCCTCTCTTCCCACTCCCACCCCTCTCCCTCCTCCCCCTCCTTCTCTCATGTCCTCCTTCTCCCCTGCCTCCCTTAAGGAAATCTCCTCTCTGCTCTCCTCCTCCAACCCTTCCACTTGCCCCCTTGATCCCATTCCTTCCCGCCTCCTCACCTCCATTACTCCCACTGTCGCCCCTTCCTTCCTGCACATCATCAACCTCTCCCTCTCTACTGGCTCTTTCCCTTCTGCCTTCAAACATGCCACAGTCTCTCCTATTCTCAAAAAGTCCACTCTTGACCCCTCTGACCCTTCTAGCTATCGTCCTGTCTCACTCCTTCCTTTTGCTTCCAAGCTGCTTGAACGTGTTGTCTACTCCCGCTGCCTTGACTTCCTATCCTCCAACTCCTCCCTTGACCCCCTCCAATCTGGCTTCCGCCCCCTTCATTCTACTGAAACTGCTCTCGCTAAGATCACCAACGATCTTCTGGTGGCTAAATCTAAACGTCTCTATTCCATTCTTGTCCTCCTTGATCTCTCTGCTGCCTTCGATACTGTTGACCACTCACTCTTGCTGGATTCCCTTCACTCCCTTGGCTTTTGTGGCTCTGTCCATAACTGGTTCTCCTCCTACCTCTCTGACCGCTCCTTTAATGTGTCTCTCTCCAACTCCGCCTCCTCCTCCTTCCCCCTCTCAGTTGGTGTTCCTCAAGGCTCTGTTCTTGGCCCTCTCCTCTTCTCGATCTATACCTCATCCTTAGGCAAACTCATTGCCTCCCATGGCTTCCAATACCACCTCTATGCTGATGACACTCAACTCTATCTCTCTACTCCCTCTCTCTCTCCCTCTGTTCAAGCTCGTCTCATCAACTGTCTCTCTGACATCTCTACCTGGATGTCTCAACGTCAACTCAAACTCAACATGGCTAAAACTGAACTCCTTATCTTCCCCCCTCATCCTTCCTCTCCTTCCTCACTGTCAATAACTATTGATGGAGTCACCATCCTGCCTGTCCCCCAAGCCCGTAGCCTAGGCTTCATCTTTGACTCAGCCCTTTCTTTTAAACCCTACATTGACTCTGTTGCTAAATCCTGTCGCTTCTCCCTCCATAACATTGCTAAGATTCGCCCTTTTCTCTCTGTCTCGTCTGCCAAAACTCTTGTTCATGCTCTGGTCATCTCTCGCCTCGATTACTGTAACCTCCTTCTCACTGGCCTTCCCCGGTCTCACCTTTCTCCCCTCATCTCTGTCCAAAACTCTGCTGCCAGGGTCATCTACCTCGCCAGTCGCTTCGACCATGTGCAGCCCCTCCTCTCTTCGCTTCACTGGCTTCCCCTTCCTGAACGAATCCTGCACAAGCTCCTAGTCTTCACCTATAAAGCTCTTCACAACCTTGCTCCCCCCTACCTCTCTGCACTTATCGCCCTCCATACTCCAGCCCGTGCACTTCGCTCCTCCTCTGTCCCTTCTCTCACCCTTCCACGCCTTCCCTGCTCCCCTAAGCGCCTTCGTCCCTTCTCACTTGCTGCCCCCCATGCCTGGAACTCCCTCCCTGTCCACATCCGCCTTGCCCCCTCCCTTCATACCTTCAAATCTCTCCTTAAAACTCACCTCTTTCGCTCTGCTCTGTCTGACTCTTTATCCTGCTGAGCCACTATTCCTATACCTACGATCGGTTTACCCTTATCCTTGCAACATGGACCTGCCTGCTGTCATTCTCATCGTAACCAAGCCAAGTACGTGCACTTGAGACCTCGCATCTTCATGAATGTTAGACCCCTTGTCTCTCCCTCTGTTCCCCTTCCTAAGTCTCTCCCCCAGCTCCTGTCTCTCAGATTGTAAGCCCTAGGGGCAGGGACCCTGTCTATTTTATTACTTTGTAAAGTTCCAGGTACACTGCTGGTGCTATATAAATGTTTGTTAATAATAAATAATAATAAAGAACAATTCTGCCCACCCTGGCTCAGTCCCGCAAATGAATCAACATCTCGTGGTCAACGGTAAGGCTGAAACTCTCCACAATGTTCTCACCAGTTCTTGGTTAGAAGGGGGGGGGGGAGGTGTTTCCTGTCTCGCCTCAAGATGAGCTGAACCGAGAAAAAAAAAATCCTTCTCGCTGAGAGCCAGCGAGAATTTGAGGGGGGGGGGGCTGTAGTCACAGGTAGGGCGGCAGCGGGGGCCCAGAGGCGAGCAGGGGGCAAAGAAAAGCTGTCCTGCAGGGCCAAGCAGCTCTTCTGTGCTGTGGGCGCCATCTTTGAAAAGGGCACCCAGGGCCAAGCAGCGCTCTGCGCATGCTCAAGCTCTGGGTTCCCCCCCCCTTTTTAAAGAAGAGCCTGGAAGTGGCCCAGTGATGGCGCGGAGACAAGCAGGGGTCAGAACAACCCCCCTGAGGACAGACCCCAGAGGTAAGTAAACCCTGCCTGACCCCCCTCTAGGCCCCCAACCCTGCACCTGAACTTTTCCTTCCCCCCCAGGCAGGAAGACTGTGTGGGCGCTGGAGGTGCTCAGGGGGCTTGTCAGTATCAAATGCAATGGTATCAAATGCAGTTCTAACAAAACCAACAAAGACAATCTTTCCTGATCTAACTTGCAGTGAAGGTCATTGACCAAGGCCACAAGTGCAGTCTCAATGCCCACCTAGAAGAAAGCCAGATTGTGAGGAATCCAGAAAACTGACATGATCCAGATGCTCCTGAAGCTGCTCAGTCACCACTTGCTCAATAACATTCCCTAAAAAGGGAAGGTTAGAGACTGGCCAATAGCTGGCAAGGGAGTCAATATCAAGCAATGGTTTTTTGAGCAGAGGCTACACCACTGCCTCCATGAGACAGCATGGCACCTCTCTGCGGAAGGCATTGACCACCCCTGCCAGTAATGGCCTCTGTGTCTCCGGTCTGGCCTTAACCAGCCAGGATGGCCATGGGTCTAGTTCACAACTCGTGACTCTAACTACCCCAAAGACATCTGCCACATCAGTGGGAGATACCCACTGATCCCATAAAACAGGACCAGGCGGGGCTTCCATTACCTCTGGTTCTCCTATAGCTACAGGTGCGGCATTGAAGTCATGGTGAATTGGAGCAATTTTATCCACAAAAAGGTTGACAAACATGTCACAGTGAGAATTGGAAAAGTTCAGTTCCAGGTGTAGGGAAGCTGGACTGACAAGTCCCCGCACCACCAGGAAAAGCTCCGCTGTATGCGACTTCACAGATGCTATGAGGGCAGCAAAGAATGGCTTCTTTCCTGCCCACACAGCCACAGTATAGGCTCTTAAACTAACTCTATGCCACAACTGGTCGGCTTCAGTGTGAGTATGGCACCATCGTCGCTCCAAACTCTGCCCTTCCTGCTTCATCTGTCGCAGGTCCTCTGTAAACCAGGGGGACCTGTGTTGTCAGTGCCCAGGGAGCGGACGCCTAGGAGCCATTTGGTCAATGACCTGGATCAGCAGGGTGTTCCAAAGTGCTACAAGGTCATCGAGCGAGCAGTTGTCAAGATTGGAGGGTAATTCTCCGAGAGCATTATGAAACTTTTAATGTGTTAAAAGTTATTATTTAATGTGTATATGCAGCCCATGGGGGAGATTGTGAGAGGTTTCGGGGTGCGATGTCACCAATATGTTGATGTTACTCAGCTGTACCTCTCCTTTGCAACTGACCCAGATCCTGCTATTTCGTTACTTTCACAGTGTCTGGAGGCCGTGGTGGATTGGATGTGGCAGAGCAGACTGAAGCTCAATCCCGACAAGATGGAGGTGATGGTGGTGGGCAGGGCGAGGGAGGTGCTGTCTCCCCTTGTGTGTGTGTGTCGGGGGGGTCCACCCTCCTGTAGCCCAGCAGGTTCAGAGTCTGGGAGTGCTTTTGGACTCAGACCTCCATCTGGATCGACAGGTGGAGGCGATGGCTAAAGCCACCTTCCACCAGTTGTATCTAGTGTGGAGGCTGCGTCTGTACATTTCCGGGCCCAATCTGGCCACCATCACCCATGCCTTCATCACCTCGAGGCTAGACTACTGCAACGCGCTCTATGTGGGGCTTCCCTTGATATTAGTCCGGAGGCTGCAGTTAGTGCAGAATGCGGCACAGAGCACATAACACCTGTGCTTCGTACTCTGCACTGGCTGCCCATAGCGTACCGAGCCAGATTCAAGGTGTTAGTGTTGGTCTATAAAGCCCTGCATGGTCTGGGCCCCTCATACCTCAGGGACCGCCTCGCCCTCCGCGCCTCAGAACGATCCCTCTGGTCCACCAGGGGCACCTTTCTGGAGGTCCCCCGTGTAAAACGGGGGGCTACAATGGAGAGGGCATTCTCAATGGCCGGGCCACGACTTTGGAACTTCCTTCCAGAGGAAGACCACCTGGCCCCAGGTCTTCAGCTTTTTGCCAAGCCTGCAAGACCTGGCTGTTTGCCCAGACCTTCGGAGGGGAGGGTGGGAGGGTGGGGNATTTTTATTGTATTTTTTTGTATCTTTTGTTATTGTACGCCGCCCCAAGATGCCGTAGGCATGAGTGAGGCGGCTAATAAATACATATAAATAAATAAATAAATAAATAAACTTGTCTGCATTCCATACATCTCCAGGCATGAACCAACCACAGGGCTGGCCTACTGCAGGGAGGCTCGGGGCAGCCACCCCGGGCTCCGCTCCTGGGGGGACCCGCACTTGAGGTCCCCAGCTCCTGGCCTGACAGTCACCGGGAGCTGGGCACCCTGAGTGTGGGGCCCCTGGCCGACTCCAACTGACAGGCAGCAGAGGGGGCCAGCAGGAGTGAGGGAGAGGCAGAGGCCCCGCCTCTCCCACACTCCATCCCCCCCCCGCTGCCTGTCACAGTCTTGGCCAGGGGAAATGAGGGAGAGAGAGGCATTTCCCCTGGTCAAGAGACTGACAGGTGGGGGCGCACCCATGGAGTGAGGGAGAGGCGGGGCAGGCAGAGGCCCAGTTTCTACCTCACACCGCTGGCCCCCTTCGCTGCCTGGCTGTTTCAGTCAGGGGAAATGAGGGAGAGGGAGGGCCTCTGCCCCTCTCTCCCTCATTTCCCCTGGCTGAGACTGTGACAGGCAGTGGAGGGGATGGGCAGCAACTTCCAGTGACAGCGGGCAGCATGGTGGCAGATTTAATCTGCTGCTGCAGTGCCTGCCCCACCTGAAGCTCCGAGCTCAGTATGGGGACCAGGCCGGAGATGGTGGTGGTGGATCAGGTAAGTGATCCAAATGGCTGTTCAGGCTTGGGGATGGGAAGAGGGGAATGCCCCTCCGCCCATCCCCAAGCCCAGGCCCGGGAAGCGCACTGCCCCCTGGCCGAGGAGCACCCCCTAAGCTGGGGAGCACCCCTAGGTGGAATATAGGGGCCCCGCATTTGTTCCCTCTGCTGGGCCCCGCCCACACTAAGGCTGGCCCTTACCAACTGAACTGGTTGTGCACCTCTTCCCCAGGGGCAGATATGCTCCAGGAGACTAGCCTGAAGGAAGTAATGATCCATCCATGACAAGGGCAGAGATGACACCTCCCCAAGCAACGGATCCCCCACCTCAAGGCCAGTGAAAAATATCAGGTCTAGGGTATGCGCACCATCATGTGTTGGACCCACGACCCTCTGCAACAGTCCCATGCTTGTCATGGTGGCCATGAACTCATGCTCCACTCCCCCAGGGCTGGTGTCAGTGTGGATATTGAAGCCCCCAGAGCTACTGCCCTCGGGGACTGCAAGACCACCTCTGACACCAGTTCCACTAGAGCATGGAGGATGCGGCTTACCAGCAGCAGCCCTAATCTGTTTCCGGCCAAATCAATCACAAGATGGAGGCCCTCAATACCTGACACCTTTTGCACTGGATACCTCCTCACAGACCATGTATGCTTAAAAATAATGGCTACATCGCCCCTCTCCCCCAGCCCCTCCAGTCGAGGCTGATGCTGTACAGAATACCCGGCTGGAACAAGGTCAGCCAAAATTGGCCCCGGCTCAGTGTCCAGTCAGGTCTCCGTGATACACACGAGGTCAGTCACTTGGTCCAATTCCCATTGTTGACTTATTTGCTACTGACCTCGGTTGATATGTGGTCTAGCCTGGACCGCCAGTCCCACCATCAACTGTGGTTCCTTCGCTGCTATCAGTCACAGACATGATCGGAGATATTCCCCCTTTCCAGTTCTTGGATCTGGCCCGTGGATCCAGTTCTTGCCCCCAAGCACTGAAATATGGAGCTCAGGGCACGAGAGCAAAAATGAGGGCATGCACATAAGGGTAGGGGAAAGATCCATGGCACAGATCCATGATCTGGATCCTCGCGTGTTTTCAAATGAGATGCTACCTTGCATGGCCACCCAGGAGCCACAGAGCTGACAACCCTTCTGAAGGTGGAGTGGATGGATACGCACTCCTATGAGCCACGGGGCAGCACCCACACATAGCCACACATAGAACAATGCTGGGAAATCCAGAATGTTCCATGTGGGGCCAGCCAAATATATGGTGGCCACTTCCGTGGCTTTGGGAGCCACCCTTTGAAGCACTACCCACTCACTCCACCTCTGTGGGTGCACCATGGCAGTGCCACTCGGCGGCCACAGACATGCACACCCCATCGCCCGGAGCATCTCTTAAGCATCCTCATTCCCACATTCTGTGGAACCTTTGGGCTTGTACTATTTTTCAAAGTGGCCCCCCACGAGGGAAAAGATCCCTCACCCCTGCTATAAGTCATAACCACACCTGAGACTATGCCATTTGCAGATGTGGTTGCAATCCTGATTGATATCAATCATTTTGAAGAGCAGAGGAAACCTCAAGATGATACTGATTCATACGTACCTGATCATGGGGAACATATAATTGTTCAAGAAACCTTTTCCAGTGCGGGGGGGGGGGGGGACCTTTTCTGTTGAAAAACTTCACTGGTAAAGTTTATTTAAAAACCTCAAAACAACAGCATTCAGCATGGGCCAAAACAAAGCTTTGTGCTGTTTGCACAGTGCATCATGGGATATGTAACTTGCATGCACAATCCATCCCAAGGGAAATTTGGTTTTATGGGCCAAGCTACATCAAGCTGAAAGAAATTTTCACTTTCTCCCTCATGACAGGAAATTTTGAAACCCTGACTTTTCATCTGGATCCAATACAAAAAAATGTCAGGAGTTCTCCTGTTCTAAAATATAGCAATGAGAAGACATTAGAGAAGAAAGGAAAGAAAGGGAGTAGAATTTTGGGATGAAAACAGACATGCACCTTAACTCTGCTTTAACATTTCTTAGCATGCTGCAGGGCTGCATAGGACACCAATACAGTCCTGTAACATGCATAAGAAATGTTAAAGTGGTGTTAAAGTGGAGTTACGTGCATGTCTGTTTTCACCCATGCATTGTTAAAGGACTGGACAGTCATTGGAGCAATGGAAGTGTTTAAAAAGCTTCACAGCAGCCCTCCCTCCAGTGAAATGTCAGTGCTCTCTCTCCATGAAGTCAGGCATGCAGATTCCAGCTATACCTGGGGATGAAAGTTCTTTAGTGTTTACTTAGCCACCCTGCTAGAAATTAACATGGGACTGTGTTTTATTGCCATCACTTAAGAATACGAAGTAGAACTGAATGTGCATTGACAGAGTATTACTTACTGATGATCGTTCCAACGCTCTATTCATAGGAAGAGAAATATTCAGTGCCTCTGAGAACTACAGAGTGCTTCCTCGTCTCCATCTCTTCCCTCCCTCCTTACTTAGAGTCAAGTGCTAAACCTGTTTGAAAGAGGCGGGCTATAAAACAACTGCTGTTTTTACTACAGATTCAGGCCTCAAAGAGGAGCAGCTTTTTGTTTTCTCAGGAATTGTCTTCTGATGATGATTTTAAAGAAAGTCCACACACTGCACAGATGTCAAATGTTCCCATTCATTAAGGGTGGGACTCCAGGGGGATTATTGGGTATCGGATTTATCAGTATCAGATTGGCTCAGAAATGCTGAAACAGTTAACAGACAGAAGTAAAACAGCACTGTTGGCAATGTGGTAAACAATGTGGTACATGTCATGTAGTAACGGTAAGCAGAAAGTCAGTAACTTTGGGACGGTATCTCATGGTATTGTAAGAATCGAGAAATTGCATTGGGATTGGGAAATGGTCAGGAAATTGATTCTGTTTCCTGAAATGGCAAAAATTGCTTTCGAGCAGCAATTTAGCTGCTCGTTTCACCCCTATATTTTAATAAGGCACCTAAATGAAGCAGCCAGACTTTCACAAGTGGCCACTGGATTTGCATGGCTAAGTGGAAAATCTGACCCTCAGTTCTATGTTGAGGATTTGGGTGCAGTTCCTGCAAGAAATGGAAGGTAAAGTGTGAAAAAGTTTCTTGCAACCATAGATGTAGTCTGTACAAATCGATGCTGATGCAAATTGTTGAGGGAGCATGAGGGACGTTTGCACTGCTAATCTCTACCATGGATCTGGTTTGTGTAAAAGTAGTAAAATTCTATCCCCAAGGTTGCTAGACTAGCAGCACTGTATGAGCACTATATTCACACCAATGTCCTCCACTCCACCCTCATGGCACCAACTCTGCTCCTTTTGCTTTTCTTTTTTATTGGTGGGTGTTTCAGAAGTCAAACACTCCTGCCAGTCTACTTACAAGTTCATGGTTAAGCAGCATTTGAACTTGGAGATCAGATCCTCCCTCCCTCACATCAATTTTGCACCACCAGCAACCCATTTTTCTTAGAGATTTGTAGATCCACAAGACTGCTGTATTTATACTAGGGAACAGGAAGGTCTAATTAATCAAGAGCCAGCACTGGGAGCCAGGATTTCTGAAGTATAGTCACAGCCTAGCAGTAGCTCTGAGCTCACTGCATGAACTACCAGTTCTGTGTTAGTTGTCCCATTTATATAATTGCGTCCGCCCCCTCCCCCACGGGGGTTGGGGGCGAGAGGCCCTTTGCCGCGCCCGCCTAAAAAGGGGGCAGGACGGAATGGGTTAAAGTTTTTCCTGCCGTCGGAGGCTGATGCGGCTCTCCGCGGCGGGGAAAAACAACGGCGCACGGGGAGAGGGGAGGCAGCCTGGTTGCATCAGGCCCAGGCTGAGCCTCCCAATTGGCTACAGGGAAGCACGTGACCCCGCCCTGGGCAGGGATCACGAGCAGCGAGACACCGCTCGGGCTCCATTACAGCCCCAGGAGCGGCGAAGAACGGCACCCACCCCGCCCTCCCTGTGCACTGTGGGAATCGCCGGCCGCCGATTCAGGGGCCAGGAAGGAATTTTTACGTTTAACCCAATCAGGCCTGAATAGGGTTTTCCGTTTTTCGCCTTCCTCGCAGTGCCGGAAATTTGGCTAATCTTACCCCTTAGTTTTTAGGGGTGTTGTTGTGCTCGTTATTATTGTCGCACTCTTGCAGGGGTCCAGTACTGTGAGTTAGAGTAGGTAGAGGGGGCATAATTAGGAGTCATCTCTGTAAGAGATGGGGAGGCCCACCTGCCGGAAAGCAGGGGAAGGCAAGCGGCTGGGCAGCCTCCCTGGGAGGGGTGTCGTGCGACGGCGGTAGGGGCAAGTATGGCCCCCCGTCGGCAGGCATCATTCTCCTTACTCACAAGTAAGGTATCCCCTCACGGCCTGTGGCGCCGCTTGGAGGGGAGACGTGTGATCGTCATTGGGGGGGCATTCGAGGGTACATCGAAGCCACCCCTGTTCCAGGTTTTGGGTACTGTTTTTGGTAATGTTAAAGTACTGGACCCGCATCGCATTAGGCGATTTACCCCCACCTGAATTTGTAGGTTAATTGTTAAATAAAGAGTGCGGCCGTTTAAAACCCAGCAAAGCGTCCTGTCTCCTTCGGTGCGTCGGCAATGGAAATCAGCACTTTTCCTGCAGAAGGTTGGGAGGAGATGAATTAAATCCTTTGCTTCTGAACAAGGTGAAATTTGATGTGGGGAAATTTTTGTCTGCATGTGCGCACACAATATGAATCTGTGGAAATGTGGCCTTTAATATGTCAGCCCTGTCCACAGGAACCATTCAGCTCTCTAGCTATCATTCAAGTAAGCGCCTGATGACAGGCCGGATATATGAGCTCTAGGACATGCAAGCAAAGCATAATTGAGCCACGCAGTGAAACAGTCACAGGAGGCTTGCTTTGGAACTGGGGTCCAATCCTGAGAAGCTCTGAAAGCTCTCATTTGCATTTATTCCAATAGGAGCTGAAGATGCTCAGTAACATGCAGAACTGGGCCTGTAGAAGATTCAGTTGAAATATTTGTATTACAAAAGCACATACTCAGTTCATGTTCTGGATGCTACATAAACAATGTAAGAGGCAGTCTCTGTTCCAAAGACCTTACAACCAAATAGACAACATACTAAACTGCACTTAACTGCTCACCTTCTCCATCCCCATTCTCTTCATCCAGGTCCTTAATCAACTGGATATGGACGTATATCTCTATAGCTTTTATGCCAACCTGTGTTAAATAACAAAGTCTCTGGCATCAGGGGCTGCAGATACTGCAATAGCTTTTTTAAAATATGCCAGTAAGGTAAATGCATCTTTTGTAGCGCATACTGAAGTTAAATGTGTGCACAACTAGGAACATATGTAGGGTATAGCGCTCAGACTATGGGTAATTTCAGACATGACGGGCCCAGAGACCCGCCACGCTGAACCCTGGACTGGGATCTGTCCCGGATCCTGGTCCGTGATCAGGCCGTCCGTCCTTCAGACGTGCCAGTCTGATCGCTAACAGGGATCGGGGAGGGGACGGGGCTGCGTGGTGCGACATGCGGCCTGACAGCCCCGCTCCCCCCCCCGTGCTCCCTCGACCGCCTGCCCTCGGGGAGATGCGCGGGCGCAGCAGCCAATCAGGTCGCTGCGCCCCATCCCATATCGCGGTCAGGGCCACGATCTGGGATGGGCCAAAGGTAACACATGTTACCTTTGGCCCATCTCATATTGTGGCCACTCTAACCATGGTTCTCGACCTCCGGCCGGCCGGAGGTCAACAACCATAGTCAAACTTGATCCCGGCTGGGGGTTCACCGTGGTGAACATCTGGTCGGGACCAAACTGGTGTTCACGGAAACGCCACCACCACAGGGAATCCACTGGGGTTCACTGTGGTGAAAGGCGTTTTCGTCACGTCTGAAATTACTCTATGTAACTGGCTGAGTGAGTACAGCAGTATGAGGACCTGCTCTTCACCATCTTGTTTCCTGCTCAGAGAGCATCAAATCATGAGATTAATTCAAGGCAGGAGGGGCGGGATAATACATTTTAAAAATAAATAAAATAAGTACAAACTTGGTGAATGAATCAGATTTTCCTGTCACTTAGGTGGGTATAAATCAGGAATTACCCAGTGGAATTACATCACTGATGTGATAGGATAATCAAGTTTAACGTCATTTTTAAAAAAGCAAACAAACAAGTATCCAACTTGCAAAAGCTCAAAGTGGTAGGTACATATTAATGAGAGTCATGAGTACGTCACTGAGCCAGCCTTTTTGACATTCACAAAACTTGGACTACAACCTGTAAATCAATAAGAATGTGTTCTTTTATTTTGCACATGAAAGGGGAAAAATAAGCTGATTTTAGCTGGCAGGGAAGCTTGGAAATGTTTGCTTTCTAGGTCAAACGCATCAAATCAAGTAATAAAATTGGAATTGATTAGACTTTGGTTTAAAAAACAAAAGCAAAAACCTATTTGCATATTCATAACCGTAAGAGTAAGCAGAGTTTGAAAGGGAGTTAATTTTTACATGGAACACTGTGCACAGCATCTCACACGACAGATTGACTGATAGCTTTCTTAAAGAAAGAGGAAAAACTATTCTTTGTCATTTATGGCAGGATAGAGAGTGGCATAATAATTAGAAGGCAGAGCTTGGAGTCTGGGCTCCTGGATTACTATTCCAGCTCCTCGACTAAATCACACTGACCTTGGACGAGTAATTTGATCTGTCTCTGGCCTGAGTCTAGATAAGGTAAAAGTATAACACGCAGGGGATACAATGAGACTTGATTAATTCAGACTTGTGGCAGTTGGAGCCCATTTAGCAATTGTGATGGAACTCACTCACTGTGGGAGGTTTGCTGTAGTTGAGGGTCTTGAGATTTCATGTGTTATCATGGTTACTAAGAACTGTGGTTTAAGATAATGGAAGGGTAAATACCTAAGTAACTAAATTGAAAACATTCTTCCCTTGTTAAAAAAAAAAAAAGGAAAATGTTTGCATTTTTCCTGACTTTGGGATCTGTGATTAAATGTTAATCAAGGACCCCACCTCTTCATGCATTCTCTGACAGTGCTAAAAGGTTTGGGGGTGGGAGGGGGTTTATATGAAAAATGTTACATAGAGTCAGACAGGAAAATGGCATCAAAGCTTTTTCAGAAACCATGACTCAGAATTAACCAATTTTTAATTTCTTTTCCAATTTTGAAAGTGTCGGTCTTGTTTCAAACTATGCTGTATTTCATTACTCATCTCACTCACCAATATCACATTTTTATGATGCATCCAGAAAAGAAATAACATTGCTAAAACATCCTCAATTCAATTTTTAAACCAAATTTTGACATTTTTCTCAACTCTGGATGATGATAAAAACTTGAAGTTTCAAAGTTTGGGAGGCTTTTGACGATATGAAAAATCCATTTCCTAAGCCATCCTAATTTTGTGCATAAAATGAGGATTGTAAAACTTTGCAAATAGGGTACATATTGCATCACCTCCTATTGGCTCTAATCTGAACTGCTCAACTTCCTCCAAATCCCTCTGTTTCTGACAGCTAATAGACAAACTCCATTGTTTGTGGCCTCTGCTCTTGAAACAGCGGGATTAAAATTCTGGGTAAAAACATGTGACAATCCAGCCTGGTCTGGAAAAGGAAGCCACAGTGGGTACGATCCAGACCAGGATGGGCAACAGAACAAATGTGCCTGCTGCTGAGACCTGGGCGGGGGGAAGGGGGGGCACACAAATGTGTGGCTGGCATGCCCCTACATTGCACTCTGCACTCTGCCATGATGGGCAGCTGTGGCAGCCAATAACAGCTAGCCATGGTGGTCAGCCATGGTGGACTCCAATCCAGGCCATGTCTGCCAGCAGCAACAGACATAATAGTCTGCTTTAGTTCAATTGGGCGTGCTTTAGCCTGAGCTGTGACTTGGTGGGTCTCCAAGATCATGGCCTGGGCTAGCCATTGACATAGCCCGGGGCAATCCTGAGCCAACATCTGGTGGAGGTCTGGTCAAAGTGGGTCACAGTGGACTGCTATCATGTCTGTTTTTACCCTCTGTCCCTCTACTGCCTTCAGGTTCAGAGTAGCTGTAATAACAAGCCCTATCACAGTAATAACAAGCCCTATGTTCCCATATTTATTGCATTATTATTAGAACATTAGTAGGTTATTTTTCAGATAAAGACAGCCCCACTCCCTGTCACAAGTCCAAGGTATAATACTAGCCTTTTGTCTTGTGTTGTCTTTCCCAATTGTTCTAGCTTTTGTGAGTTTGTTACCAAGGGTTAGTAGGATGAGGCCTTAAGCATCATAGCAGACCAGTTCTGATTTTTGTGCTCGTACTGTACAAACCCAGGCAGAAGAAAATGCTCTTGGTGCATTTGGTTCTTGGTTGTCTTTCCCATTTATTCTAGTTTTTGCCAACTTTCAGCTTCACTTCAAAATAACTAATATTGATTTTGATAGGACTTGTTGACATATGGGTTCATATCAATGATTCATGCTATTCCCATTAAGGCTATCCTATTCTTAGCTTATAGTTTAACTGTTGGTATTGTGTTCTGAAAGTCATTGCTGTGTGGCTTCCTGCATCCACTGGCAAATGCCACTTGGAGTGTGTGCAGGGATCCAGCTACATCTACTGCTAGTGTCCTAGCCTAGCAGTTATAGAAATAGGGAAGAGAGCAGAAAAATTGTGTTTCCTGTGACCCCTACAAAAAGAACTCCTGAGTAGGAATAAACCCTAAAATGAATTTTGATAAATGCATTAGCATCCATTAATATTTTCAGTCATGAAGTCCAAATTCACTCCTAGGGTGCAGTCTTCGACCCATCAAAGACAGTGGCAAAATTCCTATTGACTTTAATGGTGAAGGGATGTCCTGGGAATGTAGGTAGGTAGAACTCTACTGAAGTCTTCAAAAAGAGCACTTCAAGGTACCAAGGCTCTGTATTCCATCCTTTGGTTCCATCTGCACTGAGAATTCTTCAGTACTGGATGGAAACCCAGTTCTTAGCATCTATATGTGGCTCTACCTTGTTTGGTCTCATCCCTGCTGCACTATTTTTACCACACTACCAACTTGTGCTATAGGAGGTTAAAGCAGCATTCTGGGATTCTATGAAGATACAGTTTAGTTACTGTTAGTTAGGGATGGGTGAACGCAGTTCGGAAGTTTGGAGTTTGGCCCGAACTCGACCTGTTCGGATGACCGAACCCAAACCCGAATCCAAACACGAAACTGACAGAACCGAACTCAATTCTGAACGTCGAAATGCCCGAACAATTTGGTCAGTTCGGATCACGTTCGGGTGACTTTGGGTGGCAAAAAAAGGTTCACTGGAAGGTCAAACATGACAGGGAGGTGTCAGTCACTGAGGAGCAGACTTCCAGGCACCAGGGGTGGAGAGGCTTGCAAGAAACGAAACTAATTATCTGCCTCCCCCCTTCCCAACACCTTCTGAGCTAGTCACTGTTCCTGAACAGCAGG
>QEPC01011791.1:1947867-1965821 GCA_003113815.1 Sphenodon punctatus
CTATATCTATATCTATATCTATATCTATATCTATATCTATATCTATAGATAGATAGATAGATAGTAGACAGTTGTAGGAGTTAGCTGTGTACTAATTAGATAATGTACTAATTAGATAATCCATTTAGTTCATAGCATTTAGAATATAATAGCAGTTAGATTTAGTGTAGATAGATAGATATAATATTAGATTAAAAAATTAAATTAAAAAAACCCCATATAAAAATAAAAAAGCCAAATAAAAAACCAAAAAAATATAAAACCAAATAAAAAACAAAAAAAACATATAAAAAACCAACAAAAAACCCCCATAACAAAACATTTCCCGAACAGCCAAACCCAGACCGAATGGCTGAACCAAATGGCCGAACCCGAACCCGGCGAACTAACCGAACGGCCAAACCAAACGGCCAAACCGAACGCAGCCGAACCGAACGGCTGAACCCGAACCGCGATCTGTTTGCCCATCCCTACTGTTAGTCAGTTAAATGTGCACTGCAAGGCTGAACTTCATCTGTACCATGATTTTTAGGACTAACCAGTTCTGGTTCAATTCACTTGACAGAAATTAGAGAGGAACTGGATCTTGTCCCCCTGTCTTTCTTTCCATCTTTGACAGCAGCCCAGCCACCTGTCTTTTCATAGTTATTTTGGGCACAGCAAAACAGCAGATGGAATTAGCACTGGCTTTCCATTACTAGGGCAGTGTTAGAATGGGGAGCCACAAAACTCTCAACCAGCCAAAGTCTAAATGCAGGAGGAACAGACATGAATTAGAACAGAGCAGGCAAATTAAAACAAGATAGGATGGATAGGGCAAGTTCTCCATTCTTATCCCACTTCTATTCCGCTGACTCCCAAGGAAGTGGGTAGGATAGAAATATAATAACTAACTAAATAAAATTAAATGTCACTGATTTCCAAAGGAAGACTAGGTCCCGTATACTTAACATAAACATTGTTTTCAACAGCCACCACTCTCAGGTATAAGTATTTATGCAATAATGACCAGTGTGTAGAGGTAGTAATGAAACTGGGTTTTTTAGATGTTCAGTGTTTTGCAGGCAGTGTGTGCTATTAATGTATTTATTTACATTTGTAACCCCAGGCTCAAGGCACGTAAGAAATAAAACATACATAAAATGAATGCGTTGAAACGTATACTGTATAAAAAAAATAAAATTCCCTAAAAACAACTCCTCAGACCCTATCCTTTCCTGTTAAATGCCTTGCCAAATAAATAGGTCTCACATTACCTCCAAAACATACTTGGACTTTGGCAAACTTCCAGGAGAAAGAAGTTCCAGAGCTGTGGAGCATCTAGCATGAATGCCTCTCTGTGTACCCTTGCCATACAGACTTGGCATGATGATGGGACTAGCAAGAGGGTGCCTCCACCTGATTTTAAAAATTGGGATAGAACATACAGGAAGAGGTGGCCTTTTAGATATGTTGGGTCTATAAGCCAAGACATTTAGGACTTTATACGTTTTTTTAAAAATCAGCATTTTGAGTTGTGTCCAGAAAGCTGTTGGAAGCCAGTTTAGACTCTGGAGCACTGGTGGTGTAATATGTTCCCAATAACCCACTCTCTCAAAAATTAGGCCACCATTCTGCATCAGCTGCAGCTTCTGAACAATCTTCAAGGGCAGCCCCACCTAGTGTACACTACGGGTATTTTCAGATGTTACGAGATCACGCTCAAACACAGTCAATTCCCTGTGTTGGGGAATGCCCTTGTAACGTCTGTTGGGGAACCGGAAGTTCCCCCCCAGATGTTAACCACGCTCAATCCCTGCCAGGAATCTCATTCACCACGCGATCGGCACCGGCCCCGTCACGTCTGGACAGCAATCACGGCCCGGAATCCCCGCCGGGATTCCTGGCCATGGTCATGTCGGGCGGGCGGTGCAGTCGCATTGGCCGCGGCGCCCGCCTGTCTCCCCAGAGGGCGGGCGGTGGGGGCGGGGGTGTGGACGTGCAGCCGCCCATCTGTTGGCCATGCCAGAGTGATCCTGGCGGGGAATCTAAGGGTTGTTTCCATGGCGGGGCGAATGTCGCCCCATCATGTCTGAAAATACCCTATATTGCAGTACACTCACTTGAAAGTTATGAAGACTATTTGCTATGCATAGATAAGGCACCTGACATTGGGTAGTAACTCCCCTTCTTCCTATAATATAATATTAGGTGCATTATGGAATTTATATGCCTCATTCTAAAGCAGCCATCCAGTATTGGCCACTTCTGCTTAACACAGCAGAATACTGGGTTGGATAGACCAGTGATCTGCCATTGTGCTAGTTCAAGGAGAGTAGCACAATGTCCAGTTTTGGATCTGTAGCACACCTATCATTATACCTCTCCGTTCAGCAGCCACCTTTAAGTGGCAATGAAATGGAATGAAATATTCTCAGTATTCGGTATGCCATGCCGGAGGCCCTGAAGAAACAAACTGGGCCAATTCATTTGTTTTAAACACCTTTCCAACCATCTGGTTTATTTCTAGCAGAGGAAAAAGCTCAAAGGCTTCCCTTGTGCTGGGGAAATGCCATGCCATTGTGTGCTGAATCACCCAGAAGAGATTTGCTGTTTACTGCCTGATTCAGTAAAATACTGAACTGTGCTTCATTTTGTTTGAGATGAAGAGAAATGCTTTCCCATCCCTTTGAGAGGGACCTCTCAGTGCAATTGCACAGTGGACTGCATGACAAATGGCTTGCATGAAAAAGCCTTTTCCTGCCAATGCCATAGCCTGGAAGATGAACATCAAGCAGAATTACATGTACCCTTTCTACATTTCCTATTAAAAAGCATCTGATGGGGCGAAGATCAGAGAGCCATTTCCAAATGTTTATAGCACAAGGCTGAAACGCAGGAGCTCTAGATTCATTTCCCATCTGCATCACAGCATTCCTGTATAACCAAAAGGAGAGCTTAGGGATGTGCGAACCCCTGGGGGTTCGGTCTGTTCGGGGTTTGACTGAACTCAAAACTGTTCATTTTGGCCCATTCGGGCTGAACTCGTTCAGGGGGACCAAACCCATTCGGGCAGGGGGGGCGGTTTTCCCTCCCCCCTCCCTCCTCCAGGCTGCGCAGGTGGAAGGGGTGCTGGGGAGCACCTCCCCCCCACCCTGCTGAGCCTGGGTCCAGCAGTGGTGGTGGTCCGGAGCGCTTCAGGCCACTACTAGGCCTTCCGGGTCAAACCGGAAGGCCTAGTAGCAGCCTGAAGTGCTCTGGACCACCGCTGCCGCTGCTGCTGCTGCTGCCACTGGACCCAGGGCCAGGGCCCTGGCACCACCAGGTAGGTCAGGATCTGGGTTCGGCAGCAGTGGCAGCAGTGGCACTCCGGAGCGCTTCAGGCCACTACTAGGCCTTCTGGTTTGACCCAGAAGGCCTCGTAGCAGCCTGAAGCACTCCAGATCACTGCCCGACCCGCCGCCGCTGCTGTTACCGGACCCAGAGCTGGGGCCCCAGCACCACCAGGTAGGGCGATTCCTGGGGTGGGGTGGGGTTAAACAAAATAAAAATTCCCCGGCTAAAAAATTCCCAGGGGAGGGGGAGGTGCTCCCCGGCGCCCCTAACACCCATGCAGTCTGGAAGGGGGAGGGAAAAACGGGTTCCTCCCTGCCCCCTTCCAAATGCGTTCGGAACCTGAACTTTGTTTGGTCAGTTCAGGCAGGGGTCGGTTCAGATTTGGGGTGTTCGCAAACGAGCCAAACACCCCGCGTTCGGGCCGAACCCTGAACTTCCGAACTGCGTTCGCACATCCCTAGGACAGCTGCTTATCCTCATTTTGCAGACAGTGGGTGAGATAATAATCCTTCCTTTCTCTCCCCTTTGCCACGTCTATTTAAGATTGTAAGCTCACTGGGCAAAGTGTTTGCACAGCACCTGGTGCTTTAGCACCTGGCGTCTCTAGGTGTTTTCAGACAAGACACTCCCCACACACCTCCCACCCACTATACATGTTACAGGGCACCCATAGGGCAACACTTCAGCCCTGCAACATGTATTGTGGGTGGGTGGTGGGTGGAGAGTGTCTTGTCTGAAAACACCCTCTGTCAGAACCTTGACGTACTGAAGAGAATGTTCTGAAGAGAATGAAGTGAAAGAGAACTGAAGAGTGTGTACTCATCAAATTGCGCCATTTTGCCAAGGTGAATTTGAAACAAATATAAAGCCCAGTTTGTGTTTGAATTTCATACCAATAACATAAAGTGTTGAAGGTGAATTTGTATAAACAATGAATACCTGAATGAAATTCACAAATTAAAAAATCCATATTCCTTTCAGTTCTGCTAGGCACTTGATCAAAGCATAGCATCTTTTGGGGAGCACATGAAGGAGCTGCTCAAACGTGGTATAGATAGCAGCTAGATCTGTATTTGTAACAAATTTTCAGCTCAGACACAGTTTTTGAAAGATCCAGTCATTCTGATAGATCCTACAAAACACAAACTGGAATATGATCAGATGTGTATTTTGTCAGAATTATCAGATTGATTCTGCCTCTAGGACACATGCACAAGATGGCAGCATAGTGCATGTGCAGTAGGAGGTTGTGCTGGACAGAGGTGGGTCCTTTAAGGACCGTCTGCCCACCACTTAGGCTCTGCCCCTTTCAAGGGGTGTATAAGAGGCGCCAGCCTGAACAGCAGGCAGTCTGTGTTTGGCAACTGCGGAGGCCAGACTCCTGGGTTGAGGATTCCCACACTATGCAGTCCAGGGTCCTGAAACAGATGACCCAGGGGTAGAGGGACAAGCAGGCAAAGAGCCAAGGAAAAGGATGCAAAAGCTATGGGCCTGACCTGAGAAGGAGAGTAGGGGGCCTGAGTTGTACCTTAAAGACTGGGTAGTTGAACCACTGGTGAGAGCAATAAAGGGTGTTATATACTGACTTATGGACTTCTGAGTCTGCTGTGTTGGAATCCAAGTGATAAGTGAGGAGGAAGGACCCTGGTCCTGCAATGAAGTGGACCAAACAGATTGGGCATGACTCACAGAGGTGGAATCATTCAGGCAGAACTCCTATTGGAATTCCACCAAGGCTTAAATCTGTGGCAGAACTTGCTGTCTTGTTCAAGCTGCAGAAGCAGCAGCAGTAGAGCAGGGGCACAGCAAGGCTGAGGAGGGCCTGGGCTCAGCCCACAATTATGCCCCCCCCCCCCCCCCATGGGTGACACTGACGTCTTTTCCTTTTTGCTGCTCCACTAGCAAAACGTTTTGATGTGATGCCAAGTAAGATATTTTTTTCGATCAGATTTTCCTGCCAAAACAAACACAAAACCCCTACTTACTCTTTTGGACATCTCTACAAATCATCTTTAAAGTAGCCATCTTTAAAGCATATTTAAAAACCAGGAAAAAACATGGTTTTAAAAACCACCCTTAAAACAACCATCCTTAAAAACCAATCTGGACATCTTTAAAAACCTAAACCTCCAAAATTATCTTGAAAACACTGAAACAGACAAAGCAATAATCACACAAAGAGCTTTAGTAAGAGAAGTTTGGGCTTCAGTCCTTTCTATAGCTTCTTTGTCCGGTTATTCGGATGCAGGGAGTGTTCTACCCCACAGCCAGCAGGAGGCAGCACTGACTTTCAACAGGGCATGTGCAGGGAGAGCACACCCTCAATCCCCAGTTGAAAGTCTGCCCCTAGACCGGATGGGAGTGCAGCGGTGGTGATCTGCACCCAGATAGACTTTCTTACCCCAAACGGGCTTAGGTAGTAGAATTAGGAGGGGATCTCCCTCCATCCAGCTACAGTGCCACTGGGTGCCAACATCCTCCAGCAGCACGGCCGCTCCAATCAGCCTCCCGGTGCCGGCCCCAGGATTTGGCCTGGGGCAAAGCAGGTGTGGGGGTTAGTCGCAAGGGGTACAACCCCTCATGTGGGGAAACCTGCAGGCATGGCCAAAGAAACGACCAAACCCGCTGGGCCACCGCCCACCAGGTCACGGTTTATAGCACGGGAAAGGAAAGTGAAATTGTGGTGGCTCCAGCCACCCAGGAGGACAACCACGCTGAGGTCTGGACCCAGGAAGAGGAGAGAGCCTCTCACAGATTGGCGGAGGAAGAGAACCTCAACCCTGGTGGCAGCCAGGGTAAACCTTAACTTTAAAGTTTTTCTGGCTGGCTCCAGAGCACCGGTGGGCTCCCAGGGGCCTGGCACAACTGTGTTCCCTCGCATCCCAATAGCTACACCACTGCAGCAGAGTCATGGCCCTGCTCTTCTTGAGATGATTTTGGTGAAAGCAAAGGTGTATGTAGGTTGGAATGAGTCCTGGTAAGGAAGATGAAATGGGACACCCCACCACCACCACTTCTTCTCCCAGCAGCAGGAGTAGGGATGTGCATGGAGGGGGTAAGTTTTGTCTGTTTGTGTATCCAATTTTTATGTTCTTTGTCTTTTTTGTCTTTCATAGAAATTTACTGCAGATAATATACAGAACTCACTTTACACATTAAATGATAAATAATACATAAAGAATGGTGTAAATAAGTGTTTTTAAATAAAGATCTTTTTATTGGCAAATCAGCAGTTTTCTATTAATGACAACTCTGAATTTGCACTCTCTGTGCTATATAATAGTATCTGCATGGTAATTGGCCAGCTTTGTGCCACAGATGGGAAATGATGGTAAAGCTAGCCCTCTGCTCTGGAAGTAAATACAGAGGGAGCTGTCATTCCTCTATCATTGATCATAGAGTTGAAAGGAGAGAAGGAAAGAAAATTATCCCTATTCTCTCTTCAGTCTGATCTCAGGGCAAGAAGAGTGAATGTGCTCACCTTGAGATGACTTCCTTGAATTGCTGCTTTTTCTTTTCCTGTCACTGGAGTAGAGTGGGGAAGACAGGGAGGGACACAGGGCTCTCACTTGCTCTGCTACCCTCAGGCACCCCGAGGCACATCACACAGCCTGAGTGGCTCCACATGACAAGAGAGAGGAATAAGGGCAGGATTCCCTGGACTTCAGGGACAAAGACATGGAGGGAATGGAACACAGGGCTTTTGCTCACTCTTCTACCCCCAAGAACCCCGTAGACACGCCACACAACCTGAGTGGCTTCACGCAACAGGAGAGAGGAATGGAAGCAGGGTTTTTAAAATGTGTTTTTTATAAATATGTTTCATGTTTCACAGGCAGGGGGGCTGGCAGTGGACAGGTTGGCAGTGGGTGAGGCTGAGACACAGGAAGGGGGCTGGCAGTGGAAGGACTGGCAGTGGATGAGGCAGCGATGCAGGCGGAAGGAGCAGCAGTGTCATGAACTGCACAGCTTGATGATTGTGGTGCTGGAGAAATTTTCAATTTACTAAGTACCAAGGCATAAGTGAGGTGAACATGTAATCATCAGCAAATTTCTTTCATTTTATACAACAACCTCTTCATGTACAATTCAACGGCTTTCCATTGCAGTCCCACAGTCCCTTGCATCCCTATCAGCAGTGCCACTGTGATCATTGCCGCAGAGTCTGAGAGACTATAAGAAGACTAATACTGAATGCGGAAACCCAACTGAAAGATGCCCCAGCAGGAAAGATTAGACAGTGTTGTGATAAAGTGGTGCCTCAAAGAACAGAATAAAAGCAGCCAAATAAAAGAACCAAATAAAATGACACAATAGGAAGGGGAGAGAAATCTAGGTGAGTGTCTCCACCCTCAAGTCTCCTCAGTCACACAGCCCAAGGGCCCCATTACATTAGTGCACACCTCACTCCCCCTTGAGGGTTGCTTCCCAAATGTTTGATAGTGTTAGCACAACGTTCTGTATGTCTGTTAAACACTAGTTAAGACCATAATAAGGACGGATGATACTGAATGGTGAAAGCAAAGTGAAAGATTCCCAAGGCCGGCAGAATCTATGAATGCCTTGTCTATAGATTCAAGCAGAAAATAAGATTTAAACTCGCTTCAGTAAATATTAGAAGTTATTTTTCAGCTTTATGTCTTGTCTTGTCTGTCTGTCTGTCTGTCTGTCTGTTAAACACTAGGATCCTGAGCAGAAAACAAATGTTGGGTTTTATGAATGAATGCCTTGCCTAATAGAGCTTCAAGAAGAAAATAATATTTAAACTGGCTTCAGTAAATAATAGAAGTTGTTATTGAGCTTTATGTTCTGTATGTCTGTCTGTTAAATACTACTAGTAACTTGAGGAAGAATCCTCAGCAGGAAACAAAGGTTGAGTTTTATGAATGAATGTCTAATATAAATTATTCTAAAAATAATATTTAAACTGGCGTCAGTAAATACTAGAAGTTATTATTCAGCTTTGTTCTGTATGTCTGCCTTGGTGCAGTCACACGAGACCTTACTGTTGTGTGGGCAGCCTTACCGCATGATGCAATATATCATCTACCTGACAGCTGCCAGATGATCACCCCTCACCATGGCAGTTGGCTGCTATGCACTTTGTCCTCACAAAAAGGCCATGGACGCAGCTCATAGCAGCCTTACCCAAAGTGGGGTAAGGCTGTCCAATGCACGGTAGCATGCAGCCGTTCATGGAACCAGTCCTGTCTGCCCCACTGTGCGGCAAGGTCTGCCACAGGACTTTAAGTAGGGTGGACAGCTTCCATTCCTGCGCAGTCACGTCATGGCCAGGGGGCGCGATAGTGGGTAGGCTGGGGGAGAGTGGGTAGGGCTGTGCTGGGCAGCCGCCCATGTGGCTGGCATTTCTGCCCACCATGGGGCATTGCGTGACTTATGACAACTGGTTTCCCCACAGAGGTGGGACGGATCTTCTGCTCTGCTCTCCACGTTGGCCCAAAGTGTGGTGGCAGTGATTGCTTGCCACAGGGCGTGTGTGTGGGGGGGGAAGGGGGGGATTAGGCCTGCCCCGTTCATGTGGTTGCACCCTCTGTTCAACACTACGATTCCCAGCAGGAAACAAAGGTTGGGTTCTATTAATGAATGTCTAATACAGATGGAAGGAGAAAATAAGATTTCAACTGACTTTAATAAATACTCAAAATTATTATTCAGCTTTACATAACGTAGGTCTGTCTGTGAAACATGACTAGTAACTTAAGGATCTCCAGCAGGAAAAAAAGATTGGGTTCTTCTGAATTAGACCTGAAACAAAAAATCTCAGCAAGTGCTGCTTCCGTTGGAAGCAGGGCATTCACCAAGATTTGTGCAACGTGGAAACTTACCGGCTTTCCCCATTTTTACCATTTTCTGTTGTTCTTTGCAAGTTGAATGGGATTGCCACGGGCTGGTTTCAAACCCTGTGTGTGTCTCGCATGCACCCCCAGGGACTGTGGAGATGAAAACCTGCCAGTTAAGCACAGGAAAGTGCTGAAAATGGCCATAAAAGTGTTGTAAAACTGTCGTAAAAGTCGCGTAAAGTGACGAAAAGTCCCGAAAAGCAACAGAAACATAAGAACATAAGTAGTGCCATACTGAGTCAGATGAATGGTCCATCAAGCCCAGCATCCTGTCCTCCGACACTGGGCAATCTTGATTGAATGGGAGAAGAACCAGCAGTCATAATGGACAACCCATTCCCTGCTGTTCACTCCCAGCTCCCAACAGTAAGAAGTTCATCCCATAAGCTACTTGGCTAATAGCCATTAATGGACCTATTATCTAAGAATTAGCCAGTTCTTTTTTAAATCCAGCTATACTACTGGCCTTGACAACATCCTCTGGCAATAAATTCCATAAGTTAATTATGTGTTGAGTGAAAAAATACTTACTTTTATTTGTTTTATATCTGCCGACAGCTAGTTTCATGGAGTGTCCCCTAGTTCTAGTACTATTTGAGAGGGTAAATAACGGTTCCCTATCTACTTGTTTCACACCACTCAAGATTTTATAAACCTCTATCATGTCCCTTCTCAGTCTTGTCTTCTCTAAGCTGAAGAAATCCAGCTTCTCAAGCCTCTCTTTTACAGAAGCTGTTCCATACCCTTTATCATTCTCGTTGCCCTTCTCTGTACCTTTTCTAGTTCAGCGATGTCTTTTTTGAGATGGGGCGATCAGAATTGCACACAATATTCTAGGTGCGGTTGAACCATTGATTTGTACAGAGGCATTATGACATTTGCAAAAGGTTAGAGAATAAAACTGATGATAACTTCTAACATTCTGTTTGCTTTTTTGACTGCTGCTGCACATTGGGCTGAGGATTTCATTGTATTGTCCACAATCACTCCCAGATTCTTTTCCTGAGTGGTAACTCCTAGCTTAGTACCCAGCATTGTGTACTCATAGTTTGGATTATTTTTCCCTATGTGCATCACTTTGCTCTTGTCCACATTAAATCTTATATGCCATTTAGATGCCCAGGCACCCAGTCTCGTAAGATCCTGTTGTAGTTCTTCACAGTCTGCTCATGTTTTAACTACCTTGAATAACATGGTGTCATCCGCAAATTTGATAACCTCACTCTTTAACACCCTTTTCCAGATCATTAATGAATACATTAAACAGCACCGGTCCCAATACAGATCCCTGGGGCATACCACTTTTTACATCTCTCCATTGTGAAAACTGACCATTCAGTCCTACTCTTGCTTCCTATCCTTTAACCAGTTACCGATCCATAGTAAGACACTACCTCCTATCCTATGACTTTTTAATTTTCTCAAGAGTCTTTTATGTGGGATCTTATCAAATTCTTTCTGGAAATCCAGGTACACTATATCTACCGGGTCTCCCTTGTCCATATGCTTATTACACCTTCAAAGAATTCCAACAGGTTAGTGAGGCATGCCTTACCTTTGCTAAATCCATGTTGACTCTTCCCCATTAAGCCATGTTTATCAACATGCCCCCGCCCAATCACCATAGACTCCCCTGTCCCTGTCCCTCCCCTCAATGTCCTTATTGCATAAAACTGTCAAACGTACTTATTAAATTAAACATTATTTATTAAATAAAATTATAGTGTAAAGAAAACATGTACTCAGCTACTGCAATGGCCTCTTCCTTGTCTTTAGCACCGCAAACATATCAATTATTTTTGAATAACAAAGAAAGAAGCAAGCAGGGGGGTGGGTGGGGAAGAGCTAGGGTTTATAAAGGTGAGCCTGTCTATGCTAGGTCCCTCCTAGGGGGAGATGAGGGGATTCCAGGTTTAGTAATGAGCTTAATTGAGGTTAAAAATCACAAGACTGGGGGCTCATTCACACGTGCAGCAATTATCTGGATTTAAAAAACTGTTAACAATGCCAGTTGCGTTCACATGAGTGCCATGCTGGTGTTTCCTACAGCGAAATAACGCATTCAGACCTTCTTGGAGTGTGAGGAGCCACTCGAAGAACAGAAGGTTGCTACCTTATAAACAAAGTTCTTTGAGATGGCTCTGAACATTCTCACAACACCCACCCTTCCAGCCCCGCATTAATTTTTTTTCTTATATTCCTAGAAAGGGTTGGAAGGAACTGTCATTCTGAGGGGGAGAGTGTGTTTTATACTAGAGGAGCTCGAGACCATCATGTGGTCTGTTATTTGAATAGGGTGAGCGTGCACAACCCAGTTGTGAGAATGTTAGACGCCATCTCAAAGAACCTTCTTTACAAAGGTAACAATCTTCTGCGGCTGGGAGCACTGGGTTTTGAGGGGGAAACAGGCTGGGGGCAGGGGAGCCAGGGAGGGAGGGAAAGTGGTGGAAATGTTCTGGAACTCAAGGTAGGGATGCAAGGGAGCCAGGGAGGGAGGGAAAGTACTGGGATCTGGGGTGGGGTGCAGGGGAGCCAGGGAAGGAGGGAACGTGCTGGGATCCAGGGTGGGGGTGAAGGGGAGCCAGCAAGGGAATGAAAATGCTGGGATCTGGGGTAGGGGTGCATGGGAGCCAGGGAGGAAAAGCGCTGGGATCCAGGGTGGGGGTGCAGGGGAGCTGGGGAGGGAGAGAAAGCACTGGGATCTAGGGTGGGGGTGCAAGGGAGGAGCCAGCAAGGGAGAGAAAGTGGTGAGATCCAGGGTGGGGGTGGAGGGGAGTCAGGGAGGGAGGAAAAGTTCTGGAACCCAAGGCACTGGGTTTAGGGTGGGGGCAGATCACCCTGCAGCGCTGCTGCAATTCCCTTCTCCAGTCCAATTGAGGGGGTCTGAGCATGACCTGTTTCTCCCTCCCAGCCTAACCCTGGGTCTCAGTGCTCTCCCCTGCCAAGGCTCAGGGCAGGGGCGGTCCTCTCCTCTCCTCACAGCTCAGTCTCTCCCCTGCACGCCCAGCACAGCCCCTGGACCTGGCGTTCTCCCCTCCCTCGTGGCTCCCTCCCACACACACAGCTCGGCTGTCAGTTCCCTCCTGGACGCTGCCAGTGCGCTCCACTCTCCAGCCCCATCCCGGGTCCATTCTCTTCCCTTCCCCGCTCTGTGCACTTTTCCCCAGCAATCTCCCCACCCTCCCTGCTAGCACGCTGCCCAAGCCCGAGCTTTCCAACCCAGGCTCGGGAGCTGTGCGCTTCACTGGTGCTTGCCACCCGCTCCCGAGAGCATGGGCTTGGTCTGGATCATGAGTTGGAGTCCTCAACTCCCTCCTAGCCAGGTCCCCAAAACTCACACAGTTACCTCTGTGCTGCCACTGGATCCTCCTGGCCGCCCTGCTCACACCCTCCGTCCATCGCCATCTTCCCACTGTAACCGCCCTGACTCCGAGCGAGCGCAGCAGAGTGATGCTGCTCCGGGGGCCGGTACTTGCAGCCCCCAGGCTGCCCCCACCTGTCCCTTCAGCGCCCCCATGGAGTGAGCCAGCAAGCTCTCCACATGGCAGAGACCCAGAAGTAAATCCGGGTCTCTGCCATATGGAGGGCTTGCATGCTTGACCTGCCCCCCATAGCCATGTATGGCTATGGGGGGTGGGTCAAGCGTGATGTCAGCCCATGGCTGACCAATGGGGGGTGATGTCCCCGTGGATGGGCCCGGAGGGGAGGGGCTGAGGGGGGCCATGCGTCAGTCTGCAGGGGGACCCAGGCGGAGCTGCGGAGCCACAACTTGGGGGGGAGGACCTCAGACGGGACAGGTGGATGGCTTAGCTACCATAGGGATGGGGCGATGGGCCCCCAGTCACGGTGGGCCCCGGGACAAATGTCCTGGCTGTCCCTATGGTAGCTACGCCCATGCATCTGGTCCTTGTGATTTGTTAGTATTTAGTTTATCAATTTGCCCTAGGATTTCTTCCAGAGTCGCATTGATTTGTGACAGCTCTTCCAATTCATCACTTACAAAGTAAGGTTCAGACATGGGTATCTCCCCAACATCCTGTGCAGTGAAGACCGAAGCAAAGAACTCATTCAGCTTCTCTGAAATGTCCTTTTCCTCCTAAGTACCCCTTTCAGCCCCTGGTCATCTAACGGCCCAACTGAGTCTCTAGCAAGCTTCCTGCTTCTGATGTACTTGAAAAAGGTTTTATCATTAGTTTTAGCATAATTAGCAAGTTGCTCCTCAAATTCTTTTTTGGCCTGACATTAACTTTTTATCTACTTTGGCAATGCTTATGCTCTTCCCTATTCCCTATTTACCTCATTGGGACTCTCTTTCCATTTTTTAAAGGGTGCCCTTTTGACTCCAATAGCCTCCTTCACCTCACCATTTAGTCACGTAGGCAGACATTTGGTTCTCTTCCTACCTTTTTTAATTTGTGGAATACATTTAATTTGAGCTTTCAAGAGGGTGTTTAATAGTCTCCATGCTGCCTGTAGACATTTAATTCTTGTAACTGCTCCTTTAAGTTTCCCTCTAACTAGTTTCCTCATTTTTACATAGTTCCCTTTTCTAAAGTTATATGTTACTGCAGTGGTTTTATTTGGCATTTTCTCTCCTGTTAGTATGTCAGATTTGATTATATTATGATCACTATTGCCCAGCGGCTCCAGCACCATTACCAAGGAATCTTGCACTCCACTTAGGACTAGATCCAGAGTGGCTCCTTCTCTTGTTGGGTCCAGGATGAGCTGCTCCAGGAAGCAGTTATTTATGACATCTAGAAATTTTATCTCTGCATCCTGCCTCAAGGAGACATTCACCCAGTCAATATGAGGGTAATTGAAATTGCCCATTATTACTGTGTTTCTGACTTTAGTAGCCTGTCTAATCTCCCTTAGCATTTCAGTCAGTCTCACTGTCCTGGTCAGGAGGATAGGCCAGTCACTATACACTTCCCCGTTATACATGGAGTTTCTATCCACAGAGATTCTAGAGTACTGTTTGCCACCATCATGTCTATTTTTACCCAGTGTCCTTCTATGTTGTCTGTTTAGGAGTGAGGGGAGTGGATTTATCAAGGCCCTGTAGAGCCGAGGGAGCTAGTAGGGAGGGCTTTCTGGGGGAACATGAAGGATTGCAGCTGGCAAACACCTAATTCTTCTCTGACTGAGTTAGGTGGAATCTTCAAAATAATGGGTTGGACAAGGGGCAGAGGGTGGGGAAGCAGATGGTAGGAAGAGAAGGAAAAGGGGGATGATGGTGTTGGTGGTGGGCCTCAGTTATCATAGACAAGCTGAAGGTGGGCATGAATCAATCAAAAAAGTTTGAGAGCCACTACTGTAGAGGATGTGTAGGGATTCCCCACATCTACCTGGGAAATGGGAGTGTTAAGTTACAAGAAAGCTACACAGCTCTTCAGTCCATGACGCTGTCACTTCAGTCCATGACACTGTTGTACAAACAGCACAAAGCTGGTATGGGTTGCAAGGTTACAGAGTAGTTTGCATGAGTTTATAGTTGGGGCAACAGACTGAGTAGCTAGAGCTCATTTAAACCAAGATGAATTAACTGCTTCATAAGAACATAAGAAGTGCCATACTGGGTCAAACCAAAGGTCCATCTGTCTAGCTCAGCATTCTGTGGCCAACAATGGCCAGCTTTGGTTGCTTCAGAGAAGTGCACAAGTCATAAGGGACTGATCCATTTCCTGCTATTCATTCCCAGCCCCCAACAGTCAGAGGTTACATCCCGCAACCAACTTAATTAATAGCTGTTTATGGACCTATTGTCTTAAGAATTTATCCACTCCCTTCTTTGGAAACCAGTCATCCTCCGGCAACAGTTCTGCAGGTTAACTATCCGTTGAGTTGCTGAAGAGAGCCAGACAGTGCAGCTGCTACCATAAGAGTCAGCATCAACTCCTGCTGCCAATTTCAGTTTTACTTCCTTTCCTATCCTCTCTCTCTGGAGTCAAAACAGGAACTTCTCCCTGGGAAGTCAGGTCTGGCTAATGCTGTGCAGCACCTGCCCCACCTCCTCCAGAACATACAAAGGCAGATGAAATATGAATTGATAGCTGACTAATCCTGACTTAACCTGAAGCCCAGAGATGAGGATTGAAAACCCTGGCAGTAACCATAGCTTATTCAATAACGGTAACTTGAGAATTTTCAAACTGTTGCCTAAACGCTCCTATGTTAGTATCACAGTAGCGTTAATCCAGTTCACTGGGTTAGAAAAGCTATGGGGGGAAAAATCCCATCTTTGCTTTATTATTGAGATTCTACTTCCTTCCTCGGTTGCTTCATTTTAAATAATACTTACTTTTTTGAGTGTATACTATACCACTGCATACTATACTTGTGTTATGTATGTTCTGTACAGATAGCCAGAGTCAGGGGGGAAATGAAAGGTTTCTGAAATTATTTTGTTTTTTTAAGCTTGGTAAGATCACCCTGTCTGATACAAATTCTTTGAAATCTCAAGTGCTGAGAAACATTGGAGGAAGAACACTGGTACTCTGGACTCCCAGGCAGAGGCTAAGCTCTCATCAAGTATTTTATAGTCTGTCACCTATCTCCGTAGAACCCGTTGAAGTCTTTGCTCAGTGCCTTATCGCTTTGCAGTTTGGACAGAGCCAGAGCTGTAATAAGTACAGCTTTGCTGCTACAATTGGTACATGCAGGAGGGTGCATAAAGGAAAACCTTGCACCCAATCTCATACTGTTCAGCACCTCTTCCCAGGCACTAAGAGCAACAGAACTACCCATTTCTCTCTCATTCTGTGCACAAGACCATCCAAAGTGCCTCTTCATTAAGGTGTATGATGGCATCTGGGTCCAAGGAATGACTCTTCCCACTAATATCTATACTGAGCAACTAAAAAGTGGGACCAGCAGGAATTGTCTGAACCTAATATTTGTAATACTCCACTCTCCAAAGGAGGCAACGGTTCCTGGGGTCAGGAAGAAAATCCTCTTCAGTCCATGGGGTAATAATAGTTAGGGCCATTATGGGATAATATATATAACATAATAAGTGCCTTTTTCTTTTAAATGTGAATGACCATTACCTCTAGAAACTTGTTTCCCTCTACACCCTTTCCTTAATGTTTGCCATTTTTCTTTATCAGTTGATTCTTGATTTTTAACACCATCTTCAATGGTTTTTAACTTCTATTGTGTTTACATTTTTGATGCACCCAGTGATCGCTTTCCTACAACTCCCTCACGAGTGATTTGGTTTTATTATATTATACCTGGCCTGTATTTGCTCCATCTATTGCTCTGCTTTGTTTCATGCCTGAAGAAGGGTCCTGTGTGGACTGAAAGCTAACATACTCTCATCAACAACAGTTGGTGGCCCAATAAAACATATAATCTGAACTACATTGCTTCTTCTACAGCACCCAGCATTGGCCACTATTGGAAGCATGGATATTGGGTTGGATGGGTTGGTTCCTAGTCTGCAAGGAAATCAATGTGAGCTTGCCTAAGTAAATAATCCCAGGATTTGTTCCCAACTAGTTTGCACAAAATCCTTCCTTCCCTAGTTTGATCTGAGGCAAAGGTTAAGTGTCTATGGAGAAACAAGGCAGTTCTGAGTCACAGCTCCCTCTCTATGGGTATTTGTTAATACAAGAAATAATCTGTTTGCTAATATGATGATTAAGGCTTTGGGCTGTTAACAAGTATTGGATCTGCAATGTGCCTCCAAGCCCTGGCTGAAAACATAGGTTAATGGCCTGCTGAATTCTGAAAACCCATTGCCTTAATTAGGCTACAGTACGTGTTCATGAATAAAGTAATGTCGGCTCTGTACTGCATGACAATAAGCCACTAAAGCCAGTCACAGAAAGAATACAACAGGCTGCAGATGAATATGGCAACATTTCACAGAAAACGGATCTTTGCTTTGGATTTCCTCCTTTCTTATCCTCAAAGGAAGTTTATGATCACCCAGAGAGACTGGTTTGTCTGCCATCACCAGGGAGAATATATCCTGGGTAGCAACAGTGAAAGGACAAATTTTCCTGTACTTCCCAGTGCTACAGAATGCTACCTATTGAGACCGTGAATTCCAGAGGAGTCTTAGGGAGATAGGAGCCTAATTCCTAAAAAATAATTTGAAGAGCTTAGCCCTAAAAACGCCTTTGAAGAGCTTAGCCCTAATTGTCCATGGCATTTGAATTTCCTAGTTTAATACAAAGCGTGTGTAACTAACTTACTGGTCAGTGAGTGCTCAGCTGCCTGGCTCTTTAGTTAGATGGTTTAGTCCCTGACTTGAGAAAGGTTGGAGCCATTACATGTGACCACTGGTTTTTGCTCTGAGTAACTTTATTGAAGGACAAGAGATGGGAGTTATGTTTCTTATGTTTCAAAAAATGTTTGCCAACGTCCTTGCCTCTCAAATGTATGGTTTGGTTTCAAAATGGGATCAGATACAGCTACTCCCTACAAATAGTTTCTGACAAATGTTGAAATTCTAGTTGAAAACATTATTCTCAGATTTATTCCATTATTTTCAGATCCTGGATATTACCAGCTAGTGACTAACACCATTTTTAAATGAGCACGGCAAGGCGGAGGCAAGGGGTGGGGAGAAGTCCATGTCTGCTGAGTGGAACAGCCACAGAGCACCCACTCAGGTGGAATGTGTGGGGAGGGATCTAACAGGTGTCTCCCTGGGTGGCCATCGCGCCCACTCAGGCAGCCTCCATGCACTTGCCACCACGAACCAGCTGTGCAAACAATTCATATGGGTGGCCATTTCCCCTTCCTTCTACCCAGCAACACTCC
>QEPC01011791.1:1979617-1998970 GCA_003113815.1 Sphenodon punctatus
CCTCTCTCTTCCTTTCCCCCACTACAGAACACTGCTTCCTGCCAGCACCGGGATCGCATCCCTGATGGGGCAGAAGACAGTGCTGCACAACTGCTCTTCCCCCAACGCAAGGCAGAACCCAACTGTATAGTAGGTAGGTAAACTTTTATTGCTTGGCCCTTGGCCGTAACAAAGTTCATTAAAACAAAAATAAGATACAAAGCATAAACATAATTATACAAAAAGAATGAAAGAAAATACAAAAAATAAGTGCAAACCTAAGATTAGGGGATCAGCTTACCCTTCTCGGGAATTATGACATCGGCATTTATCCCCTACTAAAGCAAGAACAAAATAAACATACATACAACATTAGGCCTAAATTTAATGTCCCCCTTATCTATTAGACCGAAGGATAAATCAAAACAGAAATGCACTGAAAATAAGCACACAATAAAAAGCCCACATACAATATAAATCCAAGAAACACACAAATTAGAAAACATCAAACAGTGTGTCTACCGGGACCATGTAAACGTACCACAAAATGGTTAAATAGAGTAATTTTTGGATCGAAGCACAGAGATACAAAATTTGGCCACGGATTTAGAATCTTCAAGATTCTGACAACTCAATAGTCTAATCAGAATTTCTCCTGTGGGTAGTCCGGCATATCTTCCTAAAAGAGCACCCAAAAAACGCATTCTGGCCACAGTATACTGGGAACAGGAAAAGAAAATATGGGAACTATCTTCAACTTCCAAGTTATTGCAGCTCAGACAGTAGCAATGTTCCCTAGGGATACCCTTATACCTTCCTTCTATCATTGCCAAAGGGAAGACATTTAGACGGAATAGAATCAAAGCCTTCCCAAGACGCCAATCCTCCCAGTTTAGTAGGAAATTTGCTTGGCCTACGGCGATCTTAATTTGATGGTAACCAATGGAGATCTTTTGCACATGTATAGCAGCCTCTTCAAGCTGCAATTCCTGATCTTTAAGCCTCCTTATGATTAAAGAAGTGGCCATCTTAGGTCCCAAAGGAAGCAGGGATTCCCTAGAGAAGCTCAATTTGTTGACTTCAAGCTCCACCAACTGGGCCCAAGGCTTAAATGATTCTTTCCCCCAGGCAAACCCAAGCAAAGAAATCACCAATGGCTGGAACAATACTGATTTAACCTAAAATTTGATTATACTCATCAGAGTCTGGGACCGCAGGGTGGAAAACAAAGTCTTCGCCCGAAGTAGAACCTGCAGGGTCTCAAAAGGGACACCTAAAATTGTCCTGAGAAATAAGTTGGAATGCTTTATCAGACCTAATCTGCAATGAATTGTTGGTATGTAAGCTAATCAGCAGGAAAAGTAGCCTAGAATCTATTGCAGTATTACTCAATTTATACCACAGTCTTTCCCTATCAATTAGGTCAAACGCAGAGGCTAAATCAATAAAGCACAAATATAATGCAGAGTTTCTTAGGGCAAGAACGTATTTAACTACTAGTTGGTTCAACAGGAAAGCATGATCTATTGTAGATTGCCTGTCTTGGAACCCAGCTTGTTTGGGTTCCATGATGTTATGCTCTTTCAGCCAAAGCAGAAATTTTAAGAGAAGAAATTTGGCATAAAGTTTCCCAACAACAGATAGGAGGCTTATCGTCCGAACGTTTCCAGGAAGTTTAGGATCACCTTTTTTGAAAACTGGGATAGTTATACTTTTAAGCCATGAAGATGGAATGATCTCAGAAAGGTTAATATAGGTAAATAGTGGGGCCAGAATTTCAGAAGGAGTAACTGGAGGCCAATCTTGAAATCATTCCAACGGGAGCAAGGATATCATAGGAATAGAGGAATTAGAAGTCGAGAAGAGAGTGCTAAAATGTTGTCCCCAAACTTCTGGTTGAAGTTATGGCAATATAGACCCAGTTCTACCTACATACACCTTCTTGATTAACAACCAAAAGGATCTAGAATCCTTAAGTCTGACAGACTGCAAAAGTTGAAACCATATTTTCCTTTGCTGGGCCAGTTTTTTGGCTTTTAAAAGTGTTCTGTAGTTCCTTCTGGCACATATCAGGGCCTCTCTATTTCCCCCTGAGGGGTTATATTTACACATTCTGATTAGCCTCCTACACTTTGTCCTTAAACAAAGGAAATCATTATCAAACCAGTTTGGACAGTGATCCTTGTTTTGGGGTATGGCTTTATGCTCGATGAGCAGAGGACTAAGTAACTTCACTAAATCCTCGTACAGAGAAAGTAGATGCACATCCAGTGTCTCAGATTGTTTGGACAGATTAACGAAAGGCTGCGACCCAGTAAGGACTAAGAAAGCCTCATCAAACTCCTCCGACCATTTTTTCCAGAAAGGAAACTTCCCAGAGGCTTTAGTCTCTCCAGTATCAGCCTGAATGGCACTGCCATGAAACATTGGATCCAAAAATAATAAGGACAAGGGAAGATGATCAGACATATAGTTAGAAATAATCTGTAATTCTAGCACATGGCACAAAAGAGATGTAGAAGACATCAAATAATCGATGACACTGGCCCCACCTGCCGAAAAATAAGTAAAATTACCTTCCAAGTCCCCTGGCAGAAGGCCGTTGAGAATTACCAGATTTAACTCATTGATTAATTTAAACACAAGAGTTGCTCTGGAACTAACAAAATCATCGTGGGAGGTCCAGAAAGCATTAAGGGGGGAAATAACTGGCTCATCGGGGTCAGCAAGCAATACATCCATGCTAGGATTCCCCAGTCTGGTATTTAAATCCCCACCCATCAAAACATTCATATTGGGGAACCTCCGCAGAGCCGCTTGAACCTACTTCCCAAGAATAGTCCGGATCTCCTCATGATAATAAGATGATGTAGACGGAGGAGTGTATAAATTCACTAACAGGACCTCAAAACCACTAGTAAGCAGGCAATAAGAAATCATAAAGTAAGCAAAATAGGAGCTAACTAAGTAAAACTTGGAACATAAGGAATCCTTTACAAATGTGGCCAGACCTCCACTGGGCTGGCCACAAGAGTAGGAAGATATTGCATTTGTACAAACGGAAAGAAAACCATAACAACAAAAATCAGCCTCCATCCATGTTTCCTGAAGCAGGAATATGTCAAAAACCGCTCAAANCCAAAATGGTGGTGATGCTGCCGCTGCCATTTTAACATAGGGTGTGCATGAGCAGGACAGTATGGTGGCCATTTTTTGTATGCACAGTGATTTTCTAAAAAAAAATTAAATGGCCACTGGGGCCCCTTGGTGCTTGCCAAAATGGTTTGCCTTTTCCAAAATGGCACTAGCATAATTGCTGCCATTTTGGGAAAGAGTGTGCATGTGCAGAAGGAGACCATTTTGAGCATGCACAGATTTTTTAAATTTTTATTTGTTAACAAAAATTAATAAAAGCCAATTACAATTGTTTGCTTCCTCCTCATCCTCCCCCCCGCGGTATAGAGAAACGCAGCTAGACTTTACCTCTGTCTCTATGGTATTCTGCAGTCTCAGGTGGCAAAATGTCACGGATAGGGATTTACAACAGAGAAGGCAGTGACAAAATGCTACCTATGACAAAGTTCTACCGGGTCCACTATCTCCAAGGGCACTGACATCCCCGCCAATCTGTTGTATTCCCAGAAATCAGAGTGAAAGAATGTGCTGAAATTCAACCGCACTGCACCATGGGATTGATACAGTCCTCCTTGTGACACTTATACCGGGATAAGCATCTACACTGCCATCCTGGAATAGTGCTTTATCCCTGAAAATTAATGATCATGTAGACACTTATCCCTGGATGACAAGCCCAGGATGTCTTCCCAGAATTACAGCTAATCCCAGAATAATTGTTCTCGTGGAGAAATAGCCTGTAAAATGTCTTGTGCTCTGGCAGGCTTTCACCATATACTATGGTGCTGGTGTTGGTGTTGGTGTTCACCTGATTTTTCACTCCCTGGAAAGCCTAATTTTTGTATTCTCTATTATCCCCCTCTTCGACTCTCTTCACTGTAATAAAGAGAAAGACTCACGCTTTGTCATATGGCCTTCTGTGATGTTCTGGCCAGTCTATGAAACACACCACCCTGCCGGGAAGGTCGAGTGTCACCGAATAGTAACCTTGCGGGAAGGCTAACAATAAAGCCAGGAGCCAAATGACGCAGATGACTATCTTGGTGGATGTGGCTGACAGCCTTGGTTTTAGCGGGTGGATAATAGCCATGTACCTGTAGCAGAGAGAAAGAGAAAAAATGGTTTTTTAAATGTAGCAATCAAATGAGGGAATGAAGAGGACCAGGATACACCATGCACACTCAATGGAAATGTTGCCTAATAAGGTTCTAATTCAAGCTCTTTTCTAATGGGTGCAGGTGTGTGGTGGGATGGGTGGGTGGTGCGTGATGGTGCGTTCCCACAGACCCCCCCACTCACCTCCACCCATCTCTACACACGGAGCATTGGGCAGGGCATTGGCGCCCGTTCCTCCATATGTGGGTGATGGGTGGAGATGGGTGGAACACGGGAGAGCACACACACCCCCACCCACTGCCTGCAGCATTCCCACAGGCACCCACTGATCCCCCCATCCACCATGGTGTTCGCACAGGTGCCCCGCCCCCCCCTCCCGCACACGTGTGTGTGTGTGGGGTGTCCGTGTGAAAATGGCCTCAGTGCGGACTAATGGCAGCAGTGTCCAGCCCAAGTGTGGATCTCAAGTCCAGGGGGTCAAATACTAGTGTCTACGTGGCCCCTCTCCAGTTCCTCAATCTGGCCCCAGGATTCAGTTCCTATTTCCTACCCTCACATACTGAAAAACTGAACTTATGGAAAGGGTCCAGAGATGAGATGAGGGAATGCACACAAGGATAGGGGATACATTCAAGACATAGATCTATGATCTGGAGGCCCTTTCTACCTCTTAAATGCCCCCGCTTCCAACTTCTATGTGGTCCTTGGAGATTGTACTAATTTTCAAAGTGGTCCCTGGAAGGGAAAAGGTTCCCAATCTCCGGTCTACCTGGTAACTGCTTATTTTGTAATTACCCCCAAAGTATGAAGCTAGGATATTTAATATTAAAACATTCCTCTCTCTACCACTTGAGCTGAAGTAGTGACTCCCTTTAGCTGGCAATAGTAGAAGGGCCAGTCACTGGACAGGAATGGAATCCTCACTTTACTTAAAAGTATATACCTCATGAGTAGCACACAACTAGGAGTGCCTCACCCTGCCCCCTTCTTCCTGCTGCCCGCCTTTAGCAAGATAAAGATGGTGGTTTCTTGACTGAAGCTTTTCTCACATCTTTTTTTTTAGTCTGGTCATCGAATAACTTTTACCATTTTGGGAGACATTGTGTGAGGCCACACGAGACAGGAAGGTAACTGTAACAGAGCAGGAATGCTGTAACAGAGCAGGAATGGAACCTCAGGTCTTGTGGGGTCAAATTCGGCCTGTGGCCTGTGGCTCATTTTTATTTGGCTTCTTTCCAGCTCCTTCATCTGGCCCCCAAATCCAGTCCCTACCCCAAGCACTGAAAGACAGAGTTCAGGGGAAGGGAGAAGATATGTGGACATACACACAAGGAGAGACAGAGCTATGATCTGGATCCTCCACTTCCTGAGCACACGCCTAAATTACCCCCAGCCTCAATTTCTGTGGGGCCGTTAGAGCTTGTATTAATTTTCAAAGTGGCCCCTGGGAGGGAAAGCGTTCCCCACCCTTGCCATAGAAAGATAAATCCTGTCTCTACGCCTCTCTCTTCCTTTCCCCCACTACAGAACACTGCTTCCTGCCAGCACCGGGATCGCATCCCTGATGGGGCAGAAGACAGTGCTGCACAACTGCTCTTCCCCCAACGCAAGGCAGAACCCAACTGTATAGTAGGTAGGTAAACTTTTATTGCTTGGCCCTTGGCCGTAACAAAGTTCATTAAAACAAAAATAAGATACAAAGCATAAACATAATTATACAAAAAGAATGAAAGAAAATACAAAAAATAAGTGCAAACCTAAGATTAGGGGATCAGCTTACCCTTCTCGGGAATTATGACATCGGCATTTATCCCCTACTAAAGCAAGAACAAAATAAACATACATACAACATTAGGCCTAAATTTAATGTCCCCCTTATCTATTAGACCGAAGGATAAATCAAAACAGAAATGCACTGAAAATAAGCACACAATAAAAAGCCCACATACAATATAAATCCAAGAAACACACAAATTAGAAAACATCAAACAGTGTGTCTACCGGGACCATGTAAACGTACCACAAAATGGTTAAATAGAGTAATTTTTGGATCGAAGCACAGAGATACAAAATTTGGCCACGGATTTAGAATCTTCAAGATTCTGACAACTCAATAGTCTAATCAGAATTTCTCCTGTGGGTAGTCCGGCATATCTTCCTAAAAGAGCACCCAAAAAACGCATTCTGGCCACAGTATACTGGGAACAGGAAAAGAAAATATGGGAACTATCTTCAACTTCCAAGTTATTGCAGCTCAGACAGTAGCAATGTTCCCTAGGGATACCCTTATACCTTCCTTCTATCATTGCCAAAGGGAAGACATTTAGACGGAATAGAATCAAAGCCTTCCCAAGACGCCAATCCTCCCAGTTTAGTAGGAAATTTGCTTGGCCTACGGCGATCTTAATTTGATGGTAACCAATGGAGATCTTTTGCACATGTATAGCAGCCTCTTCAAGCTGCAATTCCTGATCTTTAAGCCTCCTTATGATTAAAGAAGTGGCCATCTTAGGTCCCAAAGGAAGCAGGGATTCCCTAGAGAAGCTCAATTTGTTGACTTCAAGCTCCACCAACTGGGCCCAAGGCTTAAATGATTCTTTCCCCCAGGCAAACCCAAGCAAAGAAATCACCAATGGCTGGAACAATACTGATTTAACCTAAAATTTGATTATACTCATCAGAGTCTGGGACCGCAGGGTGGAAAACAAAGTCTTCGCCCGAAGTAGAACCTGCAGGGTCTCAAAAGGGACACCTAAAATTGTCCTGAGAAATAAGTTGGAATGCTTTATCAGACCTAATCTGCAATGAATTGTTGGTATGTAAGCTAATCAGCAGGAAAAGTAGCCTAGAATCTATTGCAGTATTACTCAATTTATACCACAGTCTTTCCCTATCAATTAGGTCAAACGCAGAGGCTAAATCAATAAAGCACAAATATAATGCAGAGTTTCTTAGGGCAAGAACGTATTTAACTACTAGTTGGTTCAACAGGAAAGCATGATCTATTGTAGATTGCCTGTCTTGGAACCCAGCTTGTTTGGGTTCCATGATGTTATGCTCTTTCAGCCAAAGCAGAAATTTTAAGAGAAGAAATTTGGCATAAAGTTTCCCAACAACAGATAGGAGGCTTATCGTCCGAACGTTTCCAGGAAGTTTAGGATCACCTTTTTTGAAAACTGGGATAGTTATACTTTTAAGCCATGAAGATGGAATGATCTCAGAAAGGTTAATATAGGTAAATAGTGGGGCCAGAATTTCAGAAGGATTAACTGGAGGCCAATCTTGAAATCATTCCAACGGGAGCAAGGATATCATAGGAATAGAGGAATTAGAAGTCGAGAAGAGAGTGCTAAAATGTTGTCCCCAAACTTGCGGTTGAAGTTCTGGCAATATAGGCCCAGTTCTACCTACATACACCTTCTTGATTAACAACCAAAAGGATCTAGAATCCTTAAGTCTGACAGACTGCAAAAGTTGAAACCATATTTTCCTTTGCTGGGCCAGTTTTTTGGCTTTTAAAAGTGTTCTGTAGTTCCTTCTGGCACATATCAGGGCCTCTCTATTTCCCCCTGAGGGGTTATATTTACACATTCTGATTAGCCTCCTACACTTTGTCCTTAAACAACGGAAATCATTATCAAACCAGTTTGGACAGTGATCCTTGTTTTGGGGTATGGCTTTATGCTCGATGAGCAGAGGACTAAGTAACTTCACTAAATCCTCGTACAGAGAAAGTAGATGCACATCCAGTGTCTCAGATTGTTTGGACAGATTAATGAAAGGCTGCGACCCAGTAAGGACTAAGAAAGCCTCATCAAACTCCTCCGACCATTTTTTCCAGAAAGGAAACTTCCCAGAGGCTTTAGTCTCTCCAGTATCAGCCTGAATGGCACTGCCATGAAACATTGGATCCAAAAATAATAAGGCCAAGGGAAGATGATCAGACATATAGTTAGAAATAATCTGTAATTCTAGCACATGGCACAAAAGAGATGTAGAAGACATCAAATAATCGATGACACTGGCCCCACCTGCCGAAAAATAAGTAAAATTACCTTCCAAGTCCCCTGGCAGAAGGCCGTTGAGAATTACCAGATTTAACTCATTGATTAATTTAAACACAAGAGTTGCTCTGGAACTAACAAAATCATCGTGGGAGGTCCAGAAAGCATTAAGGGGGGAAATAACTGGCTCATCGGGGTCAGCAAGCAATACATCCGTGCTAGGATTCCCCAGTCTGGTATTTAAATCCCCACCCATCAAAACATTCATATTGGGGAACCTCCGCAGAGCCGCTTGAACCTACTTCCCAAGAATAGTCCGGATCTCCTCATGATAATAAGATGATGTAGACAGAGGAGTGTATAAATTCACCAACAGGACCTCAAAACCACTAGTAAGCAGGCAATAAGAAATCATAAAGTACGCAAAATAGGAGCTAACTAAGTAAAACTTGGAACATAAGGAATCCTTTACAAATGTGGCCAGACCTCCACTGGGCTGGCCACAAGAGTAGGAAGATATTGCATTTGTACAAACGGAAAGAAAACCATAACAACAAAAATCAGCCTCCATCCATGTTTCCTGAAGCAGGATTATGTCAAAACCGCTCAAAAAAAGGCAAAACCCAGGTCAACTGTCCTCTGAAGTCACCCAGCAATATTCCAGCTTAAGATGCTTCATTCGCCTAAGAAGGTCTGTCACTTAGGGGAGGCCACAATCTCACCATTTACTTTCCTCCCATCAGGCAATTGTCTTCCACCTTCTATCAACTGGGATGATCCTGGCAAAAGCCTTTGTTTAATTTTCACTACTTTAGCAGACTCAGATTGCCGTCCCTCAGCTAAATTTAAACTATGCCCATTAAAGGGCTGAACATAAGAAGGGGTGCTAGGGGGGTGATCAACGGCTGCTGGAAGTATCTGAGTAGACTCGCTAGATAAATAATTGAGGCAAGGGCCAAAAATATTACTGGGATCACCCACTACAGGGCCATCTCTCCCTAGGCAAACTAAAGCATTCAGCTGAGTGTTTTCTCACCCTTTGGGATCAGCAAGGGTATTAATTCTGGAAGTATGCTCAATGGGAGATGGAAGATGGCAGGAACTAGGAACCACTTCAGGTCTCTTATAACTGCCCTGAGACCCCTTAAGCCGAAGATCCAGTTTATCGGCTGAGGATAATTTCCCCAGCTGTCTATAAAGCAACCCCAAACGAGAGAGAAGTCCATTCTGATCCATCACCTTATTTAGTTCCCCCTCACGCGCCCCCCGATGTCCAGGGTGCCTGATTAATGAGACCAATTTGGGGATCAATTTCCATTGATCCATCATCAGCAAGATCAATTAACGCATCCATTTTGGTCTGGATGGGCCTCTGTATGGATAATGGAGAAGAAAGAAAGGAAGGGTGGGGGAGTGAGGGAACAAAAGCAAGGTATGCAGGGGACCTCGGGGTCAAGGGCGAGGAGGAAAGCAGAGAGAATTCTGCCTCTTGGGGCCCATTAACAGAGCTGGAGTCCAACAGTGGCAGGAAAAAAAGGGGTGGGGGAGGGAAGAGAACAGCCCCCCTTTCCATGCAGCATGAGAGCATCTGGGAGGTCAGTATGCCCCTCCTACCTCTTCAGCCAAAATTTTGATTGTGTCTCTGACAATTTGCAAGTGTGTTTTTGTGAGGGCACACAGCCTTAGGGCTGAAAAGATACAGCAAATAGGAAGAAGAGCCTTTCTTCCCCTTCAGTAGTACTAGCTAGCTAGCCATTCCATCCTGGGTACAGATTACAGCTAATTTTTACAAGATTTGACCTAAGGGATGATGGGTTCACAGGATATCCAATTAAGTTTATAACTTCCCTTGGTGGATTCATGCAGCAGGTGTAGGGGAAGGAAAGCTGAGCTGAGTACTGATCAGCCTCCAGTTTTTGTCCTCTCCTCTTTTCTTCCTAATCTCTGTATATATTATTTATTGGTTATATTTTCAAAAAGGATTGGCATTTTGGCCATAAGTGTCGCACTGGGAGTTGCTCATCGCTGGGCACATTTGCAAATCTGGCTCCAAATTTGTAATTGAAACTGTTTTACCTTGTACCATTAATTCATTCAGCTGTTTAATTTTTATCAAGTTCAAGCCTACTGCATCTGGAACTCCAGCCACAGGAGAAGAATGGCTATTTTCTGCTTAATCCCATAATATCAATGTGTGGGATGTGTCTGCATTAAACACAGTTCTAAAACTGCAAACGGAGCAATTGCTGCTTTCAATGGGTGTTTTTACACACACTTTTCTCCTACATGTTTGCTGTTACATCCTGAACTTTCTATGTGTCTAAATCACTCACCCAGATCTTAAACATCTGGCTCTTTGAGCTTCTGCATAGAACTTCTCCCAGAACTTTTGTGTGTAAAATGTTCTCCTGGTAAACTGCTTTGCTCCAGGAAGCTGTGGTGACTTGGTTTCCATGACAGCCCCTCACGTCTACAGCTGTGGCTACTTTAGGCTGCCTCAGGGCAGTGTGTGTGTGTGAAGGGTCAGTCACTTGCCCAAGCCCAGCTCATTCCCCAAGCTATACCCTGGCAGCAACTTATCCAGGCAGACCCCATGGGCCTGGGCTTACGAGGACTTGTGGGACCCTGTCACAGCAAGTTGCTTGTGTTCCTCATCTGTAAAGTTTGGGCTAATAACACTTCCTCTCTTTGTTTGTAAAAACAGGGTCTAGTGTAAACAGGCCCTAGGCTACAAAACCTGTAATGATAATCAGTAGTATATTTGGAAGGTTGCTGCTGCTACAAAAACCGAGGGTGCATTCACCCACTGCGCAATGCGCAATCTGACTTTACAGTGAAGACACCAGACAGCTGTCTTGGAAGGATTTATTGGGCACTTCATTAAATCCCTCTTGCTTCAAGTCTCTGAATGCATGTTGTCTTATGGCCCAGGGACCTAGTCCCTCTGCTACTGGTGCATGTGTTGCCTTGCACTTTTTAGAGAGCATCATATACAGTAATGTGGAAAGGGATCTGGCTATCTGTGCATTCAATAATTGTGGATGGTCCACATCTCTGTCCCATGCCAATTCATCTGCCTCCTGGGAAAGTAACCCTTTCATATATCATAAGGCAAGAGCAGAGACTTCTGTAGTTCTCTGGAACGTTTGGAACTTTCATAGGATTGTGCCACTGACTCTGCTTTATGTATAATGGGGACACTTCAGCAAGGGTGTGCAGAGAGGTGTTCTCGGCAGTTTCTCCACATTTATGGATCTCCCTTCCCCTAGTAGTTAGCTATTGCCCGAGTATTTTATCTTAGACAATATATGGTCAAGTGTTTTGACAGGCGGTGATAGCTTTAGGGAGGCTGGGGGTAGGGGAGTTTTAAATGGATTTTTCTGTTTATTTTATATATTATAACCTGCCCCGAGCTTCAGGGAAAAGGCAGGATATAAATCTAAATAAATAAATAAAAGCAAATTAACTTGAATCTTGCTGGCCATAAGCAGCCTTGGGAGATGATGCTGTCTTCCTGAGAATTCATGAGTTATACACACCAGACAGGCAAGCTGATAAATATAAAATAAGAGGTTATTATGCAACACATGCTTTGTGTCAATGGGAGGAAAGACATTCTTCTCCCCTTTTCTCCTAGGAGGATGTTCCAAGAGGATGTTTAGATTTGATTACTCATTTTCTGAATCGTAGACAGTTCCAAACAACCTCAGTGTCCTCCCAACGGTGTTATCCCATTGATGATTGTATAATTACAGTAGTGAACTAGAGGGGCCTGAATTTTTTATTTTTGGTCTAAACTTCAGAAGTGCCTCAGGCACAGCTGCCTCCGGTTGCCATTCTAGCTGCTTTAAAAGAGCTGTGTTTATTTCTTCACACCATTCTCCTTTGTTCTTGGCTTTCCTCTCTGAGGGATAGGGTCATACGGTAGCTACTAGCTTGAACTCTAAGGTTTCTTTCGTTCATGCCCTTTACTTATTTCCAGGGCCTACATCACTCTGTCCGTTTCAGTTGGTGGAGAACTGGATGTATCACTCTTTGACATCCATGTACAGAAGTTGAATTTCCTAGAGGGGGTCATTGTGCCCCAAACTATAGGATTTAGTTCTCCCTTTTTCCATCAATTCTAAAGTATTTTATGGTTAATAATAATAATGAATAATAACCATTAATAATGGTTGAACCCACAAATCCTTGATGCAGATTTTGATCACCACAGATTTGCAGAATAAATGTACCAAGTTCTACAGTTTTAATTCAGGCTACTATTAAAATACAGAGGATTTTTTCTAGGTATGGAGTCAAGATTTTATGGGAAACACCTCCAAAAAGTAGATTAGAGATTTCAGTTTGTGCCCTTATCTCCATTTGGACTCAAAAACTCTAGAACAGATGATACTGTTACTACAGAAGTTGAGACAATTTACCACAAAGTGCTAGGGATCAGGGTGTTATTAGAGGTTCAAGAGATGTGCTCGCACACAAAGGTTTTGCAGTGTACTACAATATGGAGCTTTGAATCCTGTCACAAGCAGCAGCACATAGTGCATCTAGACTCTGGAGTAGCCCAGCACCAGTCTCCTGTGTATGTACTTTTAAGGCCTGTTACAGCACGATGTTGAGCCTGCCCCTATTACTAGGGATGGGTGAACGCGGTTCGGGAGTTCAGAGTTCGGCCCGAACTCGGCTGGTTCGGATGACCGAATCCGAACACGAATCTGAACACGAACTGGCCAAGCTGAACTCAATTCCGAATGTCGAAATGACTGAACAGTTCGGTCAGTTCGGATCGCGTTCGGATCGCGTTCGGGTGGCAAAAAAAGGTTCACTGGAAGGTCAAACGTGACAGGGAGGGGGAGTACTAGTCACTGAGGAGCAGACTTCCAGGCACCAGGGGTGGAGAGGCTTGCAAGAAACGAAACTAATTATCTGCCTCCCCCCTTCCCAACACCTTCTGAGCTAGTCACTGTTCCTGAACAGCAGGCGTTGAGTAGGATTATTAGATTGCTTTAAGTTTCATTTCAGTTTTGAACTGAAATGAAACTTAAAACTTAAACGGAAACCTTGTGTTGTTTGTGATTCCCCCCCATCCCATCTATATCGCTATTGCTATTGCTATCGCTATAGATATAGATAGAGAGAAATAGGTTAGGGACAGTACACAGTTGTAGGAGTTAGCTTAGTGATAGAGATAGCGTTAGTGATTTAGTTTTAGTGTTTGTAGGAGTAGGTCTGTGTACTTATTAGATAATCCATTTAGTTCATAGCATTTAGAATAGTTAATAGCAGTTAGATTTAGGGTATATATATATATATATATATATATATATATATATATATATATAATATTAGATAAAAAAATTAAATTAAAAAACCCCATATAAAAACAAAAAAACCAAATAAAAAACAAAAAAACTCATATAAAACCAAATAAAAAACCAAAAAACCATATAAAACACAAAAAAGCCACCCATAACAAAACATTTCCCGAACGACCGAACCCAAACCGAACGGTCGAACCTAACGGCCAAACCCGGCGAACTAACCGAACTGCCGAACCGAATGGACGAACTGAATGGACGAACTGAACGCAGTCGAACCGAATGGCCGAACCCGAACCACGATCTGTTCGCTGATCCCTACCTATTACCATTGAAATAGGGTGGCCATACCTCCCCTTTAAAAGAGGATGCTTATGAAAAATACATGGTGCAAGGCTGCACTGGAACCAATGCAGTCCTGCAACATGCATTTTTCATAAGCATCCTCTTTTAAAGGGCAGGTATGGCCACCCTACATTGAAACCATCGAGAGATAGGGAGACCACTTCCTTCCAGGCTTTCACCCAGAGGGGGGCAAAGCCATTTTGGCAGGGGCAAGGCAAAGGCGTGCCGTGCCACTTTCTGATGTAACCCTACCCCTTATGGAGCATCATGACATTCATTGCAATGCTCCACAGGCGTTGCAGCCACATTGAAAAGGGGTAAAGGAGCTTTCATGCTCTGTTCTGATAAAACCCCGCCCTTTAAGGAGAGTCATGATGCCATGATTCTCCATAGGGGTGGGTTTAGGAGGCAGGAAAGTCCCTAGACCCTCCCCACCTTTTCTGATGTGGCCACCCCTGGAAGCCCTGATTTCTCTGGGTTATTGACTGACCTAGAGAAACAGACTTCTCTCTTCCCTCACCCTCCAAGCCTCTGGGTCAAAACCCAGGAAGCAAGGAGGAGGAAAATAATCTAGTTCTATAAAATGGATAATTAAAAGGACTTCCCACTGGAACGATGTCAGGAAAAGCACAGGCACTACACTTTTGCAATTCCCTGCCTAGCTCTGCTGGGACACTAAGTAGTAAACACAAAATTAGTAGTCTGAACTAAATTAGCAAAATTAGCAGTCTGAACTAAACGCTTCCAAATCTAAGCTCACAAATACCCAAGCTGGTACATCATGTGCCTTGAAGTGTGATTGCCAGTTTATTTTTCTTTCACAAAATTAAAATATACCATTCATTTGTCTTCTGCATGAAACTGACTTGCAACAATGGGGGAAAATTGAGATTTATGTAGAAACATGATGGAGATATGCCTGCTATGTGGTATGTGCTTCCACCCAAGGGTACCAAAAACCTTATCAGCATTTCGCAGCTAATCTGGCTTGATTGTTATCCCTTCCGGCTGTTTAGTACCCAAATTCAAATCTAGTTTTTAGAGACTCAAACAATAAGACTGCTACTGTTACGCTGGGGATAATGTTGACAATCCTATGAGTTTCACTGCTAGGGAGTGTTTGCTTATATGCAGTTCCAGCTTTCCACTTTAGATTCATGTTAGCACTCCTAGGCCACTTTTAGACGAGCGCGCGGTGCGCTCACGCGCGGTTTCCAAAATCCCACGAGACGAGATCAGACGAGACGCTACCGCGAGTCACGCGCACAGGAGGGGGATGCGCATTCTTTTCAAGCCATGAACTGACTGGGAGTCTGATCAAGGCAGGTCATTCGCTGCTTGAAAAGAATGCGCGTCCCCCTCCCGTGCGCGTGACTCACGGCAGCGTCTCGTCTGATCCCATCTCGCGGGATTTTGGAAACCACACGCGAGCGCACCGCGTGCTTATCTAAAAGCGGCCCTAGCTACCTTAGACTGTCACTGCTCTAGAACATCTCCTCTTCCCACTGGATGGCTATACTTTTTGTATTCTTCAATAGTTATATATTGAGACAGTTCCTGCTATTTGCCCTCCATTTCCAAGAATGGCTACTGATTTTGAGAGCAACACATTTTTCAGATGTCCTTTGGGGCTGATTTTCAAGTCTCTTGAGCAATGACAACTCAGGTGGGAGCTTCCTGTTCTTAGACTCTGAAGAATCAGGTCCCTGGTACTGTAGGCGAGAAGTCTACAGTGGTCACTTTTGAAAAAAATTGGAATCAAGGGCAACTCTGGGACTCCATTTTCAAAGATGTTGAACATCTTTCAGCTTCCACTGGCTTCAACATGAGCAGCTGTTGCTCTGCAGCTCTTGAGGGGAAATCAGGAGAGAAAATCAAGCCACACACCCAATTTAAATACAGATTTAGGGGACGTCTGTCCTAAAGGACCTCACCTGTGTTTAATTTTCAGCTTTTACTACCAAAACGAGCAATTAACAATTAAGGGTTAGATTTTCATAGCAGCTAAGAATATGCTTGTAAGTCACAAGAGCTCTTTAAAAATTCCCATGATTGGGCCAGTATTCTTCAAAAAGGAAAAGTAAGTTGGGATTTTTCAGTGATCACAGAGTAAGACATCTTGAAGGGGCACAGTTTTCAAAGGGGATGTTCAGCACTTCTGAAAATCATGCCCCTCAGAAGTATATCAAGTTTTCAAACCTCATTAGTCATTTGGGGTGTCCCATTTAGCCTCTTAAGCCAGAATTTCCAAACCTGGCTTCTTAAAAGTAAGTGCTTAATTCCATTGTTAGGCGTCCAAATAGAGACCAGGTTTCCAGACATTTTGAACATCTTCAACATCCATTGAACAAAAAGGAGACTTGCTGCCTCTGAAAATGACCTTGTGACAGGCAGCTCTTGACTTGTATCCAGCTTTGAGAGAGGTAGTATAACATTTTTGCCTCAAATTGGAGAACTAGTTTTGAGAGAAAGAAATGAAGGACTTTATAAAGAAAAGAGATTGCTTCTTAAGCACAACTTTAAAATGATTTACAGTTATGACCTTCAGAATAATAAGGTGACACATTATCCACTAGGCTATATTGTCTCGCTTAAGTTGATTACATTTGAATTTAACAGTTTTTGCATCTCCAATGTAATTTCTGGGAAGGCAAACTAGAGAATGTTCCTCATCAGTTACAGCGTTTTGCAGCTGTAAGTGGTAAAGCCTTCTAGATGATGAAATGTACAAATAATTGCCATAATGATGAAATAAATCCAAATGAAACAGCCCAGAGCCCCCTTTAATTGCCATACATCCTCTGTTATCATCTGCTGCAGTGCTTATGATGGAGACAGGATACTGGAATAAAGGGAAATTAATCCAAAATGGAAAAAATAATAATGGGGAGACGAATCAAACAAGATGAAAGCCCACTGGAGTCCGTGTTCAGTCCGAGCAGCCCCCAGGCAGCCCCCAATCACATGTTTAGTATATCCAGCTTAATAAATGGGCAGCCCCCTACCTGTATTTCTTGTGTTTGCAGCAGCTTCCTCCAGTGGCACTTGTGATCTCCCTCCCCGTGGCCACCTCTCAGCTGAGAGGCGGGGAGGGAGATCTCAGCATTTATTTATTTATTTATTTATTATTTGTTTTAAACGTATATCCCGCCCCTCCTGCCCAAAGGCAGCTTGGGGCGGCGAACAACACAAAAAATTTAACAATAAAACATTTTAAAATAAATCAACAAATTTTAAAACAAATCATAAAAACTCACCCTCCCTCCCTATCCCCCCCCCTCGCCAAAATCCTGGAGGAACAGCCAGGTCTTAAACAAATGTCGAAATGACAGCATGTCTTTCAGCTGAGAGGCAGGGAGGGAGACTGTGGAAAGGAAGATCTCAACGCACCTCTCAGCTGAGAGACTGGGGTGGGGGGAGAGATTGCTACTGCTATCGCCTCTCAGCTGACTGGGTATACTAGATGGGACTCTATGTGCTAATGCACCTGGAGGCCGTCGAGACTGCAGGTGAACCTAATTGACGAGATGCAAAGGTGGGCACCTGTTAGCCCTGATTGGCCCACAAGGTGGGCTTGTGATGTCTCTGGACTCTGCCATGAATGGCAGCTCTGTGGTGACCACGTGGAGGCCACATGGTGGACGACTACGAGCACACAGGAACGCGGCTAGTGAAGGCTAATGTGGGTTATCGTCTTGTTTGATTCTACCCTAAGAGAGATTCAGATGAGAAACAGAAATTAGTGCTACAGCACAACATATGCAATGCACCACTGAGGGAAAGTAATGGTAATGTCCAAGTCTATGCAAAAGGTACACTGCTGGCACTATGTAAATAATAATAATAATTAATTAATAATACAGTTATTTAATAGTAAAATGAAATTTATATGAAATTGATGCTTGGAATAGCTATAATTACAATCTCTCTCCATCAACTCCCCCCCCCCCCCCCCCCCCCCCCCCCCCCCCCCCCCCCCCCCCNAGACAAGTCTTCTGTGTTTCTGTGCAAATCATGTCAGCATGCCAATATCTTTCTGAATATCCGTTTCTGGTAGGGATGTGCGAACAGAATACGGTTCAGATGTTCAGACGTTCGGTTGTTTGGTTCGAAACCCGAGTTTGGGTTCAGCTGTTCGGTTTGGCGGAGTTCAGTTCAGCCAAACTTGGCCGAATATCCAAAAATAGCGCTATCGATACCAAAATCGATACCACTTTTTTTTCGGTATCGGTATCATTTGGCCCTGGGACCACCCCTAGTCTCCTACCCTGGTGCCAGGAAGTCTGCTTCTCAGCTGCCTCCCCCTTCCAGTCACGTTTGTCCCGCCCAAAGTCACGTTTTTCCTGACCCTGAACTCATCCGAACTCACCCGAACATGACCAAACTGTTCAGCCATTTTCAAGTTTGGTTCAGATGTTCAGTTCGGATGTTCGGTTTGGACGTCAGAACAGACCAAGTTCGGACTGAACTCCGAACATCCGAACCGCATTAGCACATTCCTAATTTCTGGAGTATTTGTCACAAGCTGGAGCCAAATATCTCTAAGCTACAGGGTTGTCAACTCTTGTAATTTTACCATGAGATTCAAGACTTGTGATAAAATGGCACATTATCAGTTGTCATTTAAAAAGGTCAAGAATGTCTCTAGCCTTTGTGGAGGCAGAGAAAGCTGGGAAACTTGACCACAGCATGCTCTACAGGCAGAAAGACTCAAAACAAAATGAAAAGAGAACCCACAATTTGATGGCTTTTTAAAAATCTCATTGTTCATATGCCAATTTCATGATTTGTGGTGTGCAGACTCGTGATTGTGGAACATTTAGGCAACCCTGGACTATGGACAAGGCTTTAATCCCCAATCTAAATATTTTGGGTCAGGGCTAGGGCTGTAGCTCAATCTTGATTTTCTCTCAATTCTTGCCAAGAATCATGGTTTTCGACTCATGGTTTTACTGGGTACCACGTTTGTCCTGGTAATGCACATGCACAAAATGGCTGCACTTTTCCAAAATGGCAGTGAAGCTATTTTGTACATGCACATTACCAGGATGAAGGCGGTACATCCAGGTGGAGCTGCAGGTCCAGGAGCACCCCCAGACTCTGGACCTGAGAAACCAGGGGAGGACGGACCCCATCAATGTTGGGGCCATCACTCCCTCGGCTTTTCCCACAACCATCACCTCCATCTTGTCATGATTTAATTTCAGGCAGCTCGCCCTCATCCAATCCCCCACTGCTAACGAACACCAGGTAAGCACTGAGACTGCCGGACCTGGGTCAGATGAAAATGAGAGATATAGCTGGGTGTCATCAGCATATTGATGACACCTCACCCCAAACTCCCATACAACCTCCCCCAAGGCTGCATATACACACTGAACAAGATGGGATAGAATGGAACCTTGTAGAACCCCACACGTGAGGCCCCGGGGAGAAGATGAAAACTCACCCAGCAT
>QEPC01011791.1:2022073-2046177 GCA_003113815.1 Sphenodon punctatus
TGGTGGAGAGCTCAGCTCTCCAACAGCGCGCTGGCAGCCATGTGAGCATGTGAGGCAGGGAGTAGCGTGCATGCACACTGCTCCCTGCCTCAGTCCCCTGACCCTAGGGATCTCGCCAGGGCTGTTTTGGCAAACGCCCTGGCGAGATCTTCCATTGAGCCCATAGGGTTCAATGGAAAGGCTAGCCCCTCCCTCCATAGCACATTCTATACGTGCTGTGAACATCGGGGCTCAGCCGCCCAAATCGCGTTTTCCATAGAAAACGCGTTTTGGGCTTAGCCTTTTTGTCCCTTGCGGGACCCATTCCTCAGGAGTGGATCCCGGAAGGGAGAATTGACTGGCAGTACCGCAGCAGCCTCTGAAGCAAAGCCAGAGGCTGCTTCAGCACTGTCAGAAGCTGCAGCAGTGGGGCTTTTTTTAAAAAAAAAAACTTTGCAGTGGTGGCTGGCCCTTGCCGGCGCTTGGGGGGCAGTGCCCCAAATTTCCTGGGTGGCCAGCCGTCACTGCTGCTGCTTGAACTCACCACTGCCTGGGAGCCAGAACTTGGATTTGAGGAGGGCAGTTGGAGAAACCATGCTGCCCTGACCCCAGGATCGGGGAAAGCAGTGATTGATGTAATGTGTCTTGTGGCCCTTCATGTTATTAACATTTTTGTATGTGGCTCTTGGCCTTGGGAACTTTTCCCACCACTGCTTTAACTGAGGCCTTACTGAGTCTATAAACTCAGTTCTCCCACTTATTATTACAGCTCTTACAGCCAGCAGTCAGGGGTCTTTCTGGCAAGAGAATGCATTGTCGCAAACACACTAAGCCAGATTCATAAAATGCAAACGTTTAACTATCTCTAATTTTGGATGTTCCTTGATGACCATAGTTAGGCTTGCCTTTGTATATAAAAAGAGAACTACTTCAGATCCCATAACCAGTTTCAGCAAATCCACACACAGTAGATTTAACGTTAAAAAACCCACTTTATTAAAAGAAAGTAAGTTGAAGTTAAAATAAAAAAGGGAAATGATTCAGAGTTATAGACAATTGCTACCGAAAAACAAAAGTTAAAAGCATTGTAGGCTAAATACACTTGAATGGCTCCTTACTCAAGAGTTCAGCCTCAAGATCAGTTCTTAGTAAAGTTCTTCCATAGCCCCTTCCTCCAGGACAGGGTGACCAGTGCCACCAAACATGAGTGATTTATGTACATGCAGTTTGGAATGTCAGAAGGGGTGTAGCTGGGGTGGAATGGGCTCCTGGCCAAGAAGTCAAGATGGGCCCCCCTCTTTGTGTCCTACTGACAGGCCATGAGGCGCTGCATGGCTCAGTGGGCCTGGCGCCTCTGCTATCAAACATACAAGGCACCCAAAATGCAGCCAGCCTATTAAGCGCATTATGCCATGAAAAGAGACATATATATTCAGTTCTGCCCCCATAATCAGTGCATGCTGCCCCCACCCCATAACCAGTTCATTTGCACCCCCACCCCCATATAATCAATTCATACTGCCCCCCACCCATAACCATTTCATTTGCGTCCCAGGGGCAGCGTGAATTGATTATATGGGGAGCACAAATGAACTGGTTATGAGGTGGGGTTTAAAGACAGTATTCCTGTTAGCAATAACTTCATTGTTATTGAAAAGTTAGTGAAATAGCAGCCATAATAATCTCAGAACCATATTTGTAGATTTTCCAAGATAGAATAGATATTTCTTTATATCCTAAATTCCTACCTAAGATAGTATAAGTAAGAAAGTTGTGAGAATGTGGCCCTTTTTACATGGGCCTCTCCCACCCATGAACACATAGATTTCTGTGTGTTCATGGGTAGGGGAGCCCTGTGTGACCGATGCAGCACGTGCGCCTGTGGTGTGTGTGCATGCACCTGCAAAACATGCATCCCCACTCACACAGACACCCCTCCCACTCATCCTCATGCAACCAGGGGAAACGGCGGTTGCTCAATGGGTGCGAATGAGTGGGGATGCATGTGCGGCCATGTGCACATCCCACCCACACACCGGCATGCCCATGGACTCCCCACCCAGTGGAGCCATGTAAAAACAGCCTGCGAAGAGCCACTCAAAGAAGAACAGAAGGCTGCTACCTTGTAAACAAGGTTCTTCGAGATGTCTCCTAACATTCTCACAACACCCACCCTTCCAGCCCTGCATGGAATTTTCTTATATTCCTAGAAAGGGTTGGAAGGAACTCTCATTCTGAGGGGGAGAGTGCTTTTTATACTAGAGGAGCTCGAGACCATCACGTGGTCTATTATTTGAATATGGTGAGCAAGCATGCACAACCCAGTTGTGAGAATGTTGGGTACTATCTTGATGAACCTTCTTTACAAGACAACAGCCTTCTGATCACTCACATGGGGAGGAGTTTGTAAACAAACAGCTTTAACTCCCAGTCCGATCTGCGTCCAGGTGTCTCTGCTGTTGCTGCTGCAGTACTACTAGCAGGCAGAGGCAGGTGAGGAATGGGGACACCCCCCCCTGCACCCAGACTCCTCCAGCCCAGCCCAGGCTCGGGGCTGCACCTGCAGGGTCAGGCAGCGACCCCTGGTGCCTAGAGGTCCTCAGCTTTATGCTGGGTTTGCTCAATGGACCCTATGCCCCTGAATGACAGTAATTTGCTTTCTATATGATATATTTCTGCTAATTATAAGCTTGTGATGTTACACAAATTGTATCCTCGTGTCACAGAGGGCCTTGAAGTTTACAATAGGAAAACAAAAAAGCACAAATGTACATGGATAGTTGTAGGTAGGGTATAATAAAGAATGTGGAGAGGGGATCAAGGTTAGGGTCCAATACCCATACTAGCAGCTGAGATGGCAGAAGGAAACAATTCACCAGATTACAGCCTAGAAATATTGCTGACCTATGTGCCATCTGAGAGCACCCCTGAAAATCAAGCAAGAAAGGCAGCTGACAGTCCCTGTATTGGGCTTTGACCAGCAAAACCTTGTTTTTTGAAAAAAACCAGTCTGGTTGACCGCAACGAAGATGTTTTAAGTTTATATGAGCTGGCGTTTGGGCCCATTTTGTCTTCTCTACCCAATGTCTTGGTGAGTAATATTTTAATCCTTAAACAATTATTTTTGTTGTTGTTGCCTATCTTGTCTTTTAGATTTCAGAACAAAGATTGTCCACTCTGTGTTTGAATGCTATTTATTACAATGACCTCCAGTCCTCAACCAAGTGTTAATGGAATACCAAGAGAAATGTGCACTATCGGATCTTCAGTTAATTTGCCTTTACCAGCTGCAAAAAGAAAGATAGAAGTGGAAAGGGGAACAGGGTGCCAGGACTATACACCCTAGGGATGGGCAAACAGAACAGAGTTCGGAAATTCAGTTTGGTTTGGTTTGAAATTTGAGTTCGGAAATTCGGTTTGGTTCAGTTCAGTTTGAAATTCGAGTTCGGTTCAGAAGTTTGGTCGAATTTGAAACTTCCAAACCAAGTTCGGCCATTCAAAACCAGGTTTTTGGGTGTGTGTTGCCACTAGGGATGGGCGAACAGAACGGAGTTCAGAAATTCGGTTCGGTTTGGTTTGGTTTGAAATTCGAGTTTGGTTCAGAAGTTCGGTTCGGTCGACCGAACAGATCGAGTTCGGTCCGAAATCCGAACTTCCGAACTGCGTTCGCCCATTCCAAATACGCCCCATTATTTTTAAGCATGTGTGTTGTGATAGCATCTAGAGGTTTTTACTAACCAGGATGGGCCCCTGTTATGCTGAGCACTATTCACACTTATTGAACATTACTGGATAGACCTCAGTAATACAATGTAAAAATGCCCCAGTGTGCAAGGGTGAAGCTATAATAAGAATAGCTAGTGCAGCTGCACGGGGCCCCATTCTCTCTAGTGAAGCTGTGTCCCCTGCTGCTGGGAGAGGGACTAGGGGCCCCCATTCTAACTTTTGCACCTGGGCTTATTCCAATCTAACTACATCCCTGCCAGTGTGTAAATGTAAATAAATACGAGGTACTGCTATTTTCTATGTAAACCTCCCTCCCATATACTAATGTGAAAAAACAAGATATCAATACCAAACACAGCTGAATGCAATAATGTATCAGTCTGAGTAAGTTTTTTACAGCGTTATGGGTAATTTATGCATCTATGATTTTAGTAGATGTATAAAGCTGAAAATTAGATTGCTGGGTTCTAGTTCGAACTATGCCATTGAGCCATAAAATCAGGGGGTTTCAGGTCTGGGTCTTTATGGAAAAGGAGTTGGCTGTAAAGACAGTCTAGTTCTAGGGAGGCAGCTTAGTCTAGCAGATTACTAGTCATCTAGCACTATAGAAATGATAAGTGTATTAGTAGTAACAGCAGCAGCAGATAGGGCGCAAGGCTGGGAGTCAAGAGAGCTGTATCCTAGTATTAATTCTGTCACTGGTCTGGTGTGTGTGTGTGTGTGTGTATGACCATAAGTTAATCATTTTTTCTATGACTCAGTAAAATGACCTTCCTTTACAATGGGTGTCAACAGATGGACGTCAGTTGATGTCTGCCTCTGTTCTGCCTCGCCTCCGGGGGGCTTGTCCATCTAAAGGTGAGTGTAATATTAAGCAATTTCCTGGGCAAAATTCCCAGTCTAGGTTCTACTGGTATACGCTCTCACCATACCCACACAGGAACTTGACCACACAGGCAAAGATGTTTACAAGAAGTAGAGAAGTAATTTATTAAGATACCAGACAAAGAAAAAGAAGGATATCTGATACAAAATATAGATTAGATATACATGAAAATGAATTAGAAATCAAATCCAGTATTGCATAAATGATTTCACACAGTACCTATAAATGGTTTAGAAATAAAATTCTAATGACTAGTAATTGTGAACTAGAAATTCTAAATGAGAAGTGGCCTATAATAGAAAAGTTCCTCCGGAAAGGCTGTCAGCCTTCCTGCGATGTTAAATTTTAGCCACTAGAAGAAGATGAGAGGATATGCAAAGTGAAGTGAAGCGAAGAGTTTCTTTCCCCATTAATGACTCGGCTAGGGACCAAGTGGCCCTCAGACAAAGTTCTAAGGTGATGAGCTGCACAGCTGGCAAATTGGGTCAACTTTTATAGACCACATCACTACCGGAATAATGAATATAGCGACCCCATGATTATTCATTAAGCTTGGCAATTAGCATATAGCTATTAACCAAATAACATATTACATGTGCCCCCAGGTGTGCAGGCAATGCTCTAGAACATCTCGGAGCACCGCCAGCGGAGCAGGCCACCCAAACATGGTGCACCAGCCTGAGGTGGAGCTGCAGTCCATCTCTTGGGCAGATGGCCACTGCAGCTCTGCTCTCGAACAGCAGTCACCCTGGGCAATGTCATAGACTTGTGGGCGGCAGCCTAGAGCATTGGGTGATCTGCCTGCAACTCTATAGTGTGAGGGAGGGGAACGCCCTGCAGGGGAACTGTGGGCTGCAGCAGCTGCTGGGTCCACATAACCTGACCCAGGATGCAGGGGACATGGGGCTGGACCCCTGGAGCTGGCCCGAGGGTTGCCAGACCCGGATCCATCTGAAAACCCCCCAATATGATTTGAGACACACACATGAAAAATAGTCTAAAAGAGGTGAGAACGTTTGAGTCAAACTCTGAAGGAATTTGGTCTCTAACTTTGAAAAGTTATTTTTCCCCCCTCTTTCATAGTAGCCTACACAAATTGTTAAAGTGAAAACAAAAACAATTAGAAATGCCTTTGAAGAGATTGGCAAGGAGTCAGTTTCTTCACTGATGGCAACTAAGTCACTCTATATTTCTACTTGAAAAAAATATTCCAACAGATGCAACAACTCCAGTATTATATCCTGGCAGGCAGCAAGCAGAACTTTGATTGTGTTTCTACCCAGGAGCAACTCTCTGACACAAAGGGAAGCATTTGTAAAGCTGGGTCTCGTGTCTACTAGGATTGTTAGTTTTCTAGACTTCTAAATTATGCAGCAGTAAAGTGGAGAGGGGGAAGATGTGATGTGTTGCTACTTTCTTTGACAAGATACTTGAATATTCTCAGCTATGTTCAGTAAAGGTGTTTTAGATCATCAGCATTCACTGTGCTGTCTTCTGAACCAGAGGCAAATATGGTTGGGAAAGAGAGAAATGTCATCCTTATTAACATGGAAACTAAATGTTTAAAGGAGCAGGAAAAGCCTTTAACCACAAAGTGACTGCAGACCTGTTTTCATTAGGATTGTGATGCATTATTCATTAACAGCTTATCATGAATAATTCCTTGGTATGGTACTTATGCTGCTAAAAAATAAGCTTCAGGGTGTGTCAAAACAACCCCCTGTTAATTTCCTCTCCTCCTGCCTTTATTGAGAAATGAGGTTGTCTCATTCATTTTTATAAGTTATATGAGTCTTACATCATTCACATTTTACATACTTGTGTTTATCTGTTGTAGTCTCTTCCACCTACTTTGTTGACCTGTCTTCCTTGGGCAAGAATTTTGCACTGACTCACTTTTTAAAAAAAAATTGATTTCTAATTTCCTTATTTTCAGGTTGAATTATCTTATCCTGTTCCCCTTGAATGGGAGGGAGGCAGAATGTGTGTGTGTATGTGTGTGTGTATGCATCCATACCAACCTGAAAAAGAAGAGATCTGCCCTTCCAGACTAAGGGTGTTTTCAGACATGATGGGGCCAATTGGCCCCGTCACGAAATCAATGAATTCATCCCCCGCCGGGATGACCCGTAACGCCCTAACAGACGTGCCGGGGGATCCTGGCGAGGAACCGGGGAGGGGGCGGGGCCGCGTGGCGCAACGTGCGGCCGCATGGCCCCACCCCCTCCACACTCCCCGCCGCCCGCCCTCTGGGGAGATGGGTGGCCGCTGCGGCCAATGCCGCCACAGCGCTCGCCCGCTATGGCCACGGGCCGGAATCCCTGTAGGGATTCCGGGCCATGGCCGCCATCCAGACATGACGGCGGGGGTCACCACGGCGGGGAATTGCCTTCACCATGCAACAGCCTCCGGTCCCGCCGCTGCGGCTGCTCGCGTGGTGAATGTGATTCCCCATCGTGGTAACATCTGGGGGGGAACATCCGTTCCCCCCAACAGATGTTACGTGGTCCAAGCCACCACAGGGAATTGACTGTGGTTGACATTGACCACGTAACATCTGAAAATACCCTAAGATGACTGCACTGTGATTCCATCCACGTGCAATTGCCAGGATGGGGTTATATTAGAACTGGCTTCTGAAGTTCCTCACCATGGGCATCCAGGCAGAGCTGCGCATTGAGGAGCACCCCCAGACTCCATACCTGGGGAACCAACAGGGGACAGACCCTGTCCACAACAGGAACTGTTACCCCCGTCACCTTACCCACCAGCATCACCTCTGTCTTGTCAGAATTCAACCTCAGTCAGTTGGCCCTCATCCAGTCCCCCACAGCTGTCAGACACCGCGTAAGCACCGAGACTGCAGGGCCTGGGTCTGTTGTAAAAGAGAGGGACAGCTGGGTGTCATCCACATATTGATGACACCGCACGCTGAACCTCCTAATCACCTAATCGAGTCACTGCATATACACGTTGAACAGGAGAGGGGACAAGACAGAACCCTGCTGGACATAACATGAGAGGTCTCGGTATGATGAGAAAATTTTCTGAGTACCACTCGCTGAGTTTTTCCTGCTAGGAATGAGCAGAACCATTCCTGCACAGTCCCACACGCGTGTCACCAACATCTCATGGTCAACGGTATCAAATGCAGCCAAAAGATCTAAGAACACCAACAAGGTCGACCAACCCCGGTCTAACTCTCGGCGCAGGTCATCCACCAAGACCACAAGCACAGTCTTGGTGCCATATCCCAGGCAAAATCCCGACTGGGGGGGATCAAGAAAACTGATGTCATCCAGATGCCCCTGCAGCTGCTGGACCACTACCCGTTCAATAACCCTCCCTAAAAAGGGAAGGTTAGAGACAGGCTGATAGCTGGCAAGGGAGTCAACATCAAGCGATGGTTTCTTGAGCAGAGCCTACACTACCACCTCCTTGAGGTAGCCCGGCACTCTGTCCTCCTGGAGGGAGGCATTGACCACCCCTGCCATCAAGTTCTAACAATATTTTTTCCTAACAGAAAATTTCCTCTTATCTAGTAAAGCCTTTTTCCTCAACTACATTTTCAGAGAAACAAATTTCATTTTAATCATGTGAAAATTTTCATTTTAGCCAGTTGAAAAAATTCATTTTGTTCTGGAAAAGGCCAAAATAGCAACATTTGGGGTGGGGATGGGTTGCATAATGGGATATGTAAGCTTTTCAGAAAATGGCCCAATATACTGAGTGTGCAGGCACAATGGGCTACTCCCAAGTAAGTGGTTTGTGGATTGTGGCCAGTGTGTCCAAGAAAGTTTCATTTTAGCCTTCACCAAGCTGAAACAAGATTTTGGATTACCTATTTTGATGGCAAATTCCAAAATCCTGAATTTTCATCCCAATTTAGGGTGACAACTTTTCGAATCATTTTTCCAATCAGCCCTGCTATTAAACATCAGCCTTGTACTCAAGGAATGTAGGACTGGAATCTTTGACTGCTAATATAGCAGCTTCTGCATCTCAGGCCACTTTTAAACGCGGTGTTTAGAAGCACCTCCTGAGCCTCGCATTCAAGAAGAAAGTCGCGCGGGGAGTGTTTACATACTCCCCACCCTACTGCAAGTGATGTGCCGCCTGTTCTCAGCAGCGGCGGTGGATGGAGATGCGAAGCTTTGAAGAGGAGCATTCTGAAAGCCTCACATTGGGCATTTTTACACACACCCTAACGTGGTGGTGGTCTTTCAGTTTCTGGGTTTACAAGTCCACAAGTTAGGCTGCATTCCCATCTGTGGTGGCGGTGGCGGCAGAGAGAGCGGCGAGGGAAGATGCAGAAGCGGGGAGGAGCTGGATGACAGGAAAAGAGCCAGTGCGAACAGGGATCTGCCGCGGCTTCTCTCGCACATGTCAGGGCACAAAATCCTGCCCTGACATGCGCAGAGAAGCCGCGGCAGATCCCCGTTCACACCAGCTCTTTTCCTGTCATCTGGCTCCTCCCCGCTACTGCGTCTTCCCTCGTTGCTCTCTCTGCTGCCACCGCTGCCACAGTTGTGAATGCAGCCTATGTTCCTGGATACATTCTTCACACACACACTGCCCTGAGACAGCCAAAGTAGCCACAGCTGTAGATGTGAGGGGCTGCCATGGAAACCAAGCGACCACAGGTGCCTGGAGCAAAGCAGTTTACCAGGAGAATTTTTTACACACACAAGTTCGGGGAGACACCCAGATGTTACAGGATCCAGATTTGTAAAACCACAGAGATGTTACAGGATCCAGATTTGTAAAACCACAGAGAGATTCTTAAATCTGTGAGAATATGGAGAAGTTCAAAGAGCCAGATGTTTAAGATCTGTGTGAGTGATTTTGACACACAGAAAGTTCAGGATGTAACAGCAAACATGCAGGAGAAACGTGTGGGTAAAAACACCCTTTGCAGGCTTTCAGAACATACTTCTTCAAAGCCCTGCGTCTCCAGCTGCTGCCACTGCCGAGAATGGGCGGCACTTCTGGTAGTGCAGGGAGCATGTAAACCCTCCCTGCGCTGCTTTCTTCTTGAATGTGGAGCTCAGGAGGCGCTTCTAAGCACCAGACTTACAGATGCAAAACACCTCAGTTCTGATTTACAAAGATGCCTACCCTGCTCACTCCTCTTCATCTCTCGTCCATCACAGGCATAAAGAAACACAGGTTCTTGCAAATGATAAAGCTAGGGCACCAAATATAGTTTTGTTTCACCATCTCCATATCCATTGAAGGGATGCAGCGGATGTAGCTGGGGGCTGCAAAATCCATCTATATAAATCCCTTTCCCACCCATTCATAATCAAAGCATTCAAGAAATGGGAGCCTCCTTGCCTTTCTAACTAAATAGATTCTTCTTCTCCAAAGCCTCATGTTATCCCATTCTTCTGCTCTACTAGCTGTTCAACAACAGATAATCCGAAATAACCAAAACCATGTGGATGTGTGTGCAGAGGTTTCAAGGCCAGGTCTCTAAAGAAATAACAATGCTCCCTCTTATTTCTGTTTTCATTCCTTGAGCAGTAAGATCCGACTGATACTGAAACTGATTATTTGAGCAGAAGGCTTCAAGCAAATTTTCTGACATCTCCTTCAGCCTTTTCCATTGCTAATATGCTTCAGCATCTTTCCATTCAAACAGCAGCTTTCTTTCTGTTTCTCCCAGGTATGATCTCCAAACCTCTTGGTGTTTCATACCAGCAAGAGTGACCTGAGACTTTTTACAGGTTTTATCAGATACTTGGAGAGCCTGCAGGTATGTTCGTCTTTGAGAGAGTCTGACTGTCACAATAAATCCGTGTGGAAGAAATGCAAAACGTATTGCTACAGGTTATTTTAGAGGGGAAAGTGGGGGGAGAAAACGACGAGTATTCTCTTTCAGTTTTACACATCACTTCATGTCACAGCAGTTCTGAGCTACGGTACAATGTATTATACTGATGTATGCAAACTACAATAAAAATAAACAGTTTAAAGTGATGTGTGCCAGATGCAATTTAAACCAGATCAAAAGGGGTTATTTTCAACAATATGCCACATGGTCCCCACTGTAGGAATTGTACTGCCTGATTCTCCTGTCAGATTTGTAGGGAAATTTAGAATAAGACAGTTATGAGTATAGGAGGATGCAGTTAAACTCCAGATCACTTCTAGAATATTACTAACCAGCTGTGCTCCATTTAATTACAGTTTTATATTTACTTTGCATGAGGTTTTGGTAACATCGGCAGCCTGAGATGTTCTGTGCAAAAGCCATTTACCCAAGTCATTTCTGTAGAGAAGCTGCAGTCCACAGCTGAACCCCAAACCATTTCAAACTTGCCTCCTGATAATGTGACCATGTTTTCATGCCCGCAACTGGAGTTAGGTGTTTTTCCCCCCGAAGAGCTCAGATCACATTTGCCCAGCATGCTGCGCTCTTCTGAAAACCTAGCACAAGAGCTGTGAGTTGCTCTGCATCTTCAAAAAACTGGCCCTGATTTTTGTTTCTAACTCGGGGTCAAGTTCTTTTAAAAATCTGCTCCCAGTTTTGATTGCTCAGTACTTGGATAGCTGGCTCCAGGCCCTTTTGAACATCTGACCCATAGTATCCGTTCAGTTACTACAGCCAAATATTTGGGTGTTTTTAAACAAGCAAGGCTTGGGGGTGGGTGGTGTCTGTGGCCACTGAGTGGCACAGCTGTGGAGCAGCTACATGTGTGGAGTGAGTGGGGAGGGAGTCCAATGGGCAGCTCCCTGGGTGGTCATCACGGCCACACAGGCAGCCTCCATGCACACACCCCACACCACCACGGACCGGCCCTGCAAACAGTTCATACAGGCAGTCTTTCCCCTCTCCCTCTCGCCCAGCAACAGCCCCACCCCAAGCCCTGCCCAACTGCTCATCCTCTGCCATGACAGCCATGGACACCATGGAAAAATGAAACCGCAGAAGCCAGTAACTCTTTCCTGCCCAGGAGCCGCTGCAGCTGCTGGCCGTCCTGGGCAACAACAGAGGCACATACTGGGTGGCACACACAGGAAGCTGTTGTTCGAGCTGCTATCCTCCATAGCACTGACTTTTCTCTCATGCTTCACAAGGGTTTTTTGTTGTGCTTTGAGCAGTGTTGTATTTCATGTGTGTGTCCTTTAAGAACTTCCCAGAGAGCTCCGGGCAGGGCTGTGGGCAAGACTGGGAAGGCAGTCATCTGAGGACCTGACTTGGTTTGGGTGGGCAGCAGGCATGCTGGTTCATACAGGTGGGGAATGTGTGTGCGCCTGCCCCCATGCACTTTTTTGATTCCCCCCACACAGCACACTCTGGATTTTTCAGCAGCGCTTCATGCATGGCCGCGAGTGGGTGCTATGTGGCTTACGCGCCGGGAGCGCAAATCCCCCCATATGTATTTTGCCAGTGTGTTTCCCTGTGTTTTGGGTTTATACATTATTTAATCTAAGCTTCATGTGCCCTTGATGTGCATGTAGACTGTGTTTTCTGATGTTAACCCTGGGAACTCGTTGCTGCTGTGTTTTGCCAGCGTGTTCTGTGTTTCCCTGTGTTTTGGATTTATACATTATTTTAAGCTTGATGTGCATGTAGACTGTGTTTTCTTCCATTCAATGTTAACCCTGGGAGCTCCTGGGTTGTGCCAGGGTTTTGCCACTGTTTCCCTTTTAAGCTTGAAGTGCATTTTAGACTGGGTTTTCTTCCATCTGATGTTAACCCTGGGAACTCCTGGCTCCGCCTACCGTTGCCCTGGCTCCGCCTACCGTTGCCCTGGCTCCGCCTACCGTTGCCCTGGCTCCGCCCACCAGCTCGCCGGCCTGCCGGCCTTACTGCCCCTCCAAACTAAAAAGCCAGCAGCCGCCCCTGATTTATCTGCCAGCAAGTCAGGTTTAATGGTAATGGTAGCCAAAGTCACTCCTCCATGATTCAGTAGAACACCTTTATCCATACACCTGGGGACACATGTTTTTTGTCCTGATTACAAATGGGACTTGAAAGTTGGAGGAGTTGTCTACTGTAGCAGCAATATGGTGTGTATGAGAGTTGTGGGGGACATAGGTCATATCCAGAATAAGGAAGGCTTTGGATTAGATTTTCAGAGGTTGTGGTCAACCCCATTGACCTTATTTGGCATTCTGAACTGCAGATGCACAACAGCTCTGAAATCTGACCTCTACAATTCTACATGCCTTAATTAGGGCAACCAAGGACTGGTAAACTTCATGAACGTGATCCAGCTTCATACAAGTCAATGGGAGTTTAACCATTGACTTCAATGGGAGCTGGATCGTGCTCTATATTTAGAGAGCAATTAATTTTGGCCTAAGTGACTGCCCAAAGCAGCCACAATTCAACTCCCAATGACTTCAGTTAAAGCCCTAAAACAGTCAGTGTCAGAACTAGAAGGTACCTGGCTCCCAACCTGAGTAGTGTCCTCTACCTCTTCCTATTATTCTGTGATGTGTTCCACAACTTATGCGCTAGTTGCCAGATCAGTTCTGCATTGGAGAGGTCTGAGGGGAGAATGGGAGTTCACCTGAAAACATGTTGGATTCACTCCATGTCTCTCCTGTCCACTTCCCAAAACAATGTTAACCCCTTCAGCTGCTGTCAGGCAGAATGGACCACATGATTTCTCCAGACAACCACCAACTCCTTTGCAAATGGTTGTGTTTGTCCAGCTAATTTCCTGTAGACTGGGAAAACTCTGTACTGGTTCATAATATTTCCAAACAAAGCCTCAGTTCTGCTCTGTAGCAAGCCAGGGAATGCACTACTGTAGCTTGTTCTAATCTTACACTCAAGAGACCACCTCTAATTGTATCCCTTATGATAATGTCCCAGAGTGCTCATGTGATTTCAAAATCATTTAATATCCCTAATAATTTAATAACATGAATCACTCTGAACCACATAAGTGGTGTTACTAAGTGACAAAATAATAGACTAATCTCATCCTCTTGGGCTTTTGGCTTATGTCTTAGGGTTTTATACTGGCACTTCTAACTACATTATGAAAGTACTCTTTGTGTTGCATTGTCTCTAAGAGCGCATTCACATGAGATGTTTAGCACAGTAAAAAACCTCACTCCCACCTTATTTGTGAATGCGTGCCGGATTTAGGTTGTAGGATGTGCTAGGTATAATGCAGGTCAAGTCTCAAAAGTTAAGCCGGAAAAGTAAGGTTTGACATTTGTGCTAAATTTCTCTTCTACATTTCCCATATTGTGTGAAGTGATCAATCTGCATATCAGTCAGCCTTAATTACTGCAGAAGAGAGGTGATTTCCCCCTCAGGGGATGAATCCCCACTGCTTGCCTGGTTGGGACCATACATTGATTATTAAAAAAAAAAAAAATGCATAATAACGGAATACCTATTAGCAACTAAGGCAGTACCGATGGAAACTTTTGAAGTGGGAAGGAACTTTTGAAAGAGGGAAGGAACTTTGGGACAATTAAAATACAGAAATGCAAACTACAGCAACAAAGAGTGCAGGTGCGAGAACAATCTCATCTGAATGCAACCAGGGTGTTTTCAGATGTGGCGGTGGCACGGTTTAACCCACTTTAATGAGGTTTAAACTGGGGGCCACCATCATGTTGAAAGGCGCCCTCCAGATGTTTCCCTGAGCTGGATCCCAACCACGATAGGAGCTAGCCCAGGCTGTGAGATGGAGAAATCCCTGATTCACATCCCGGGATCTGGGTGCTGGACCTGAAGTAAAGCAGGCTTTCACATCTGAAAGCCCACTTTACTTGGACCCGGTCCAGAGCCCCCACAGTTACGGGTGCCATGTTATGGAACAGGCAAACTTAAACACTTCCAAATTAAACAAAATATGCAATAATAAACACCAGAATAAGAATAAAAATAATATTGTGACAGGGTGACAGTGCCATGGGGTAAATCCCTGCAGGATCAGACCCCTGACTGTTACATTCACTCATGGGAATAAGCTCACAATGTCTCTTTATTACTAGTCCATACAGTTCAGTTCCCCACCAATGTACACCATTCAGCTATATTCTCTATGGGTATTTTCAGACGTGACGGGGCGGCATTTGCCCCGTCATGGAAACAAACCTTAGATTCCCCGCCGGGATCACTCTGGCATGGCCAACAGACGTGCTGGGGGATCCCAGCGGGGAATCAGGGAGGGAGTGGGGCCGTACAATGTGCGGCCGCACGCCCCTGCCCCCCCATGCTCCCCTCCACCGCCCGCCCTCTGGGGAGACGGGTGGGTGCTGCGGCCAATGTGGCCACAGCGCCCGCCTGAAATGACCACGGCCCAGAATTCCAGTGGGGATTCCGGGCCATGATCACCGTCCAGACGTGACAGGCCCCTTCATCCCCGCCGGGAATCTCATTCACCACGCGATCGGCACCGGCCCCGCGGGTTCAGCCGATCATGTGGTGAATGAGATTCCCGGCGGGGATTGAGCATGGCTAACATCTGTGGGAGGAACTTCCGGTTCCCCAACAGCCATTACAAGGGCATTCCCCACCACAGGGAATTGACTGTGGTTGAGCGTGATCTCGTAACATCTGAAAATACCCATAGTTTAGCCTAATCTGATGCCAGGAATACAACCCCAGCAGCAGCCCTGACCCTGTCTAGCCCAGCTCTGCCAGGTATTCAGTCCTCTGGCAGTCTACTCAGAGTTCTCCAGGGCTTGTCACAGATTCAAGTCCCTGGGCTTCTCCAGGCTGATTGCAGCACTCATCCTCCAATGCCGCTGGATTAGGGGCAGTAGGTAGAGAGCGCGAGGTGATGGAGGCCCCGTCTGGTCCATCCTTGTGGAGGGAGTTCCAGGAAGTGATGCTGGCCGATGCAGCAGATGTCTTGGGGTCTGTGAGGGCCATTTGTTGCAAACTTGATCCATGCCCGTCCTGGTTGGTGAAAGCCTCCAGGGAGATGTTGGGGATGATGCTGGTGAGGGTAATGAATGTCTCTTTGCAGCAGGGGAGGCTGGCGCCCAATCTCAAGGAAGCTGTGGTGCACCCCCTGCTGAAGAAACCATCTTTGGACGTGGATGCCCTCGCCAGTTGCTAACCTGTCGCTAACCTTCCCTTTTTAGGGAAGGTTATTGAGCGGGCGGTGGCAATCCAGTTCCAGGCGCATCTAGATGGCATAGGTTTCCTGGACCAGTTTCAATCTGGGTTCTGCCCTGGCTATGGCACCGAGATGGCATTGGTGGCCTTGGTCAACGATCTCCGCCGGGAGATGAATGCAGGATGTTTAACATTTCTCATCCTGCTAGATCTCTCGGCCGCTTTTGATACCATGGACCATGGGCTGCTGTTGAGATGGCTGCGTGACCTGGGGGGGACTGGATGGGACTGTTCTGGCATGGTTCCATTAATTCCTCTCGGGGAGAAGCCAGCGGGTGGTGCTGGGGGATGAAACATCTTGCCCCCGCACCTTATCATGCGGCATTCCGCAGGGTTCCATTCTGTCTCCATTATTATTTAATGTATATATGCAGCCCCTGGGGGAGGTCGTGAGAGGGCTCGGGATGCGTTGTCACCAATATGCTGATGATACTCAGCTGTACCTTTCTTTTTCAATGGACCCAGACCCTGCTATCTCAGTGCTATCCCAGTGTTTGGCAGCCGTGGTGGAGTGGATGTGGCAGAGCAGACTGAAGCTCAACCCCGATAAGACGGAGGTGATGGTGGTGGGGAGAGCGAGGGAGGTGTCGGCCCCCCTTATTGGTGGGGTTCTCACTCCCATAGCTCAACAGCTCCGGAGTCTGGGGGGGTGCTGAATGCGGATCTCCGCCTGGAGCAGCAGGTGGAGGCAGTCGCAAAGGCTGCCTTTCGCCAGTTGCATCTGGTGCGGAGGCTACGTCCATTCGTCTCCAGCCCGGACCTGGCCTCCCTCATCCATGCCTTCATCACCTCGAGGCTGGAATACTGCAACGCGCTCTACATGGGGCTTCCCTTGTGCCTGGTTCGGAGGCTGCAGCTAGTGCAGAATGCAGCGGTCCATCTCCTTTCGGGGACGGGTCGTCAGGAGCACATAACACCTGTGCTCCGGGCTCGGCACTGGTTGCCGATAGCGTGCTGAGCCAGGTTCAAGGGGTTGGTGTTGGTTTACAAAACCCTGTACAGTCTCGGCCCCTCATACCTCAGGGACCGCCTTGCCCTCCGTTCCCCAGGGTGGCTCCTTCGGTCTGCCAGGGGTGCCTTCTTATGGTCCCCCATGTGAAGTGGGGGGGCCACAATGGAGAGGGCATTCTCGTTGGAACTCCCTACTGGAGGAAGCTCACCTGGCCCCAAGCCTTTTGGTATTCTGGTGAAGGTGTAAAACCTGGCTGTTCGCCCAGGCCTTTGGGGAGGGGGGGGGAGGGTTTAGTGGATTTTTATCTCCCCTACCCTATTGTTTAATACATCCTGGGCCCTGTTTTTAATATTGTAATATTTGATATTGTATTTTTATATGTTTTAAATTGTTTTATATTTATGTATTTTTTATTGTTGGAAGCCGCCCTGAACTGTGTTCAGGAGGGGCGGGGTATAAATTGAACAAATAAATAAAATAAATAAAATGCCTTCAGTACCTTGGAGAGCACAGAGTGGCAGAGTTTCTCAGTCCACGTCCAGGATTCAGGCTTTTTCCCTTCAGTTTGGGAATCAGGACCTTGGCCAGAATCCTCAGCCAGCTCTCTGTAGAGGTCCTGTCTCTCCTACAGTTAGGCCCAGATTGCTCCTCTGGCTTCTGCTGTCTCCACTTATACAGGCAGAGTGGATGTGGCCAGGCTCCATACTCTCTAGCCTTAAAGGGTAGGGATGGGCGAATGCGGTTCAGAAGTTCGGAGTTCGGACCGAACTCAATCAGTTCGGTCGACCGAACCGAACTTCCGAACCGAACTCGATTTTCAAACAGAACTGAACCAAACTGAATTTCCAAACTCAGTTCTGTTCGCCCATCTCTATAAGATAATATTCCATTTAGTTCAATGGGGTTTGAATTTCCTAACTCTGTTCGGAAGTTCGGAGTTCGGACTGAATTCGAATAGTTTGGTCGACTGAACCAAACTGCCAAACTGAACTCGATTTTGGAACCGAACTGAACCAAATTTCTGAACTTGGTTCTGTTTGCCCATCCCTATTAAAGGGCCAGTATCCTGCCCACTCTGTCCCTTCCTCTGTCAGCCTGTATTTTGTCTCAGGCTGATGTTCACTCATAGGGCTGAGTCCACCATGCCCATGTGCACGCTCAGCCCTAAGGCTGGCTTACTCAGCCCCCTCTTAAAGGGGCAGCAGCCCCACAAGGCTGCTCCCTGCCACAAATATGTTTTTAAGTGTCTATATAGAAATGCTAGAAGTCTAAAAAGTAAGATGGGAGAATCAGAGTGTTTGGCACTAAATGAAGATATAGACATAATTGGAATCTCAGAGACCTGGTGGAGTGAGGATAACCAATGGGACACTGTAATACCGGGATACCAAATATATTAAAATGACAGAATAAATTAAGCTGGTGGTGGGGTGGCACTATATGTTAGAGACAACATTGATTCAAGCAGGCTTAAAATTTTACAGGAAGTAAAATGTACTCTGGAACCTTTATGGATAGAAATTCTATGTTCAATGGAGAGACAGTAATAATGGATGGTTTCAGTTACCCTAACATTGGCTGGATGAATGTCTCCTCAGGGTTTGATGTGGAGGTCAAATTTCTAGATTCTGTAAATGACTGCTTCTTGGAGAAGCTGGTCCTGGAACCTACAAGAGGAGGAGCTACTTTGGATCTAGTCTTAAGTGTAGCGCAGGACCTGGTGCAAAGGGTAACAGTGGTAGAGCCTCTTGGTAATAGTAATCATAATATAATCAAATTTGACATAACTATAGGAGGGAGATTGACCCCAAAAAAACGATTGCAGTAACATTTAACTTAAAAAGGTGGAACTATGCAAAAAATGAGGAAACTAGTTAGAGGGAAACTAAAAGGAGGAGTTGTGCGGGTTAATGCATACAAGAGGTGTGGAGATTATTTAAAAATACCATCTTTGAAGTACAGATTTAATGTATTCAAAAATTTAAAAAAGGATAGGAAGAGGGCCAAACGTCTGCCAGTGTGGCCAAATGTGGAAGTGAAGGAGGCTATTAGTGCCACAAAGGTGTTCATTTAAAAAAAAATATGGAAAACTAGTCCTATTGAAAAAAATAGGAAGGAACATAAGTACTGCCAAATTAGATGTAAAATGCTAATAAGACAGGCCAAGAGGGAATTTGAGGAGTGACACACGAAAGATGCAAAAAAGAATAATTAAAACTTTTTCAAGTACATCAGAACAAAGCTTGCTAGAGAGTTGGTTGGGCCATTAGATGACCAGAGAGTGAAGGGGGCACTCAGGGAGGATGAGAACATTGCAGAGAAGCTGAATGAATTCTTTGCTTCTGTCTTCACCATTGAGGATGTTGGGGAGATACCCACACCAGACCAAGTCTTTGTTGGTGAAGAATCAGAAAAACTGTCACAAATAAGTGTGACTCTGTAGGAGGCTCTAGAGAAAATTGCCAAACTAAATAGTAACTAATTATCAGGACCAGATGGTATTCATCCCAGAGTTCTGAAGCAACTCAAATATGGAGTTTCAGACCTACTATTGGTAATTTGTAACCTATTGCTAAAATCTGCCACTAAACCAGAGGATTGGAGGGTTGCTAATGAAACACCAATATTTAGAAAGGGCTCCAGTGGTGATCATGGAAACTACAGACCAGTGAGCCTGACATCGGTACTAGGCAAACTGGTAGAAACAGTTGTTAAGAAAAGAGCCTCAGGGATCTGTATTGGGACCAGTGCTGTTTAATGTATTCATTAATGGGTGAAAACAGACATGAAGTTAACCACCCTTTAACCACCCTTGGTGGTTATTTATGCATGTTGCAGGGCTGCATAGGGCACCAATACAGCCCTGCAACATGTATAAATAACCACCAAGGGTGGTTACAGGGTGGTTGGCATCATGTCTGTTTTCACCCAATGATTTGGGAAAGGGTGTTAAGAGTGAGGGGATCAAATTTGCAGACAACACCAAGTTATTCAAGGTAGTTAAAACATGAGCAGACTGTNACACTGGGTGCCTGGGCATCTAAATGGCAAATGAGATTTAATGTGGACAAGTGCAAAGTGATGCATGTAGGGAAAAATAATCCAAACTGTGCGTACATAATGCTGGGTAATAAGCTAGGAGTTACCACTCAGGAAAAGCATCTGGAGGTGGTTATGGACAATACAATGAAATCCACAGCGGAGTGCACAGCAGCAGTCAAAAAAGCAAACAGAATGTTAGGAATTATTCTGAAGGGGATAGAGAATAAACTGAGGATGTCATAGTGCCTCTCTACAAATCAATGGTGTGGCCGCACCTCGAATATTGTGTGCAGTTCTGGTCGCCCCATCTCAAAAAAGACACAGCTGAACTAGAAAAGGTACAGAGAAGGGCAACAAAAATGATCAACGGCATGGAAGGGCTCCCGTATGAGGAGAGGCTTGGTAGGTTGGGGCTCTTCAGCTTGGAGAAGAGATGACTGAGAGGAGATATATATATTCCTAACATTCTGTTTGCTTTTTTGACTGCTGCTGTGCACTCCGCTGTGGATTTCATTGTGTATATATATATATATATATATATATATATAATTTGTGTAGCCGTTGGCTATTACAAAAACATATTAAAACTTACAAAAACTTTAAACAAGGCAAATATAACAAGTAACAAGCAAAACATACACAAGATATCAAAAAATAGCATCAATATAAAGTCCAACCAGCTTTAGACTATAGCTCTAGTCCCCGATCCACCTACAGGGGATACCCCACCATTCATAGTTGCCACAACTACTAATAAGCGATTTTCCTAGAAAGTAAAGATTTGCGCCTACGAGTCACCGCCAATCCAAAGTATGCTACTTGACGTGACAACCAGGAATCTACTGGATCTAATAATAACCTTAAGGTGGTACCAGAATTATTTTTGGACAGTTGGAACGGAAGAGAATCCTGTAATCTTCCCCTCACTATCGACAAAACGGAGCACCGAAAAAATACATGAGCAAGAGAGGCTGGGTCTCGAGAATCACATAAGGCACAGTACCGATGTCCTCTTGGGTTACCCGTATATTGGCCCTCCTGAATCTCAGGGAGAAAAGCTCCACAACGAAGCTGGGTGAAAACCTGCCGAACTGGGGCATCCGCCCATGCTGTTAAGTAATTTGTTTTTAGGGATAAATTACTCGGGGTAAAATAATCTGGGACCATGCTCTGGGCCTCTATTAATGCATTCTCTTGTTGTAATTCCTGGTCCACTAAACTCCTAGAGATTAATGATTTAGCTGCTACATAGCCCACCTCCATCAGACAAATGTGAGAAAACCCCAGCTTTTGGATTTCAAGCTCCATCTCCAGGTTCCAGGCCTTCAGCAAATCATGAGTCACTGCCAAGGAAACCAGTGACCCTTCCTGTCCAGGGAACAGATGGGTCCGAAGCCAGTCATTTAGCATTGAACGCAAAGCTACAAGCCTGAGCGAGTTGAATCTAGATTCAGCTCTCAGTATTGCCTGAGGTGTACCTCTAGGAAGAACCAAGACTGACCTTAAAAAGTCGTTTTGCATTACTTCTAGCTTGTCCACATAGAAAGTACCCCATCCCGCGACAGCATAAATTATCTGCGGAATCACTTTTGCCCTAAATAGTTGGAAGGCAGGTTTTCTCAACCAATTTTCCTCCCCGGCCCACATAGAAACCCTCTATTACTGCTAATGTCCATTTGGCCTGGGCCCTAACAGCTTCGTAATGAACCCTTCATGATCCGGAGGCCGAAAAAATCACCCCCAGGTATTTGTAGGAGGACCCTTGCTCCACTGGAATGCCCCCTATAGACCATTGATGTTCATTGAGGCACCTAGAATTCCCCATTACCATCACCTTGGTCTTGTCATGGTTAATGGAGAGCATCTCATTATGGCAGTAAATACCGAACTGGTCCATCACTCGGTGCAGGCCGACCACAGAGTGGGAGACCAGAATGGCATCATCTGCATACAAGAGGGCCGGAATAACCCTATTCCCAACTATCGGTGCATGGTGGTCACTAGATTTTAAGAATGAAATTACATCATTCAGGAAGAAGTTAAATAATATTGGGGCCATTATGCATCCCTGTCTAACACCTGAAGACACCTGCACTTTAGGGATTAGACCACTGTGATTAGCACATCGAACCTGGAGGGAATTACCCGTATGCAGCTTCACTATTAAAAACAGAAGCCGGGGGTCAATTGAGGTGTTGCTTAGTTTGTGCCAAAGATGCTCCCTTGAAATTAGATTGAACGCCATACGGAGATCAACAAAACAAAGAAAAAATGCCTTCCGTCGGGCAAGGGCTCTATTGATTATAGCTGACAACAACACCATTACATGGTCGGTAGTGGACTTACCCTTTTAAAAATCGGCCTGCTCTAATTCCATAAGATGGGTGGAGTCCAGCCATTTCTGCAATTCAACAGCAAGTAACGGGCATATACTTTCCCCACCGACTGAGAGGAGATATGACAGAGGTCTATAAAACCATGAGTGGTGTGGAACGAATAAACAAGGAACAGCTATTTACCCTCTCAGCTAGTACTAGAACTAGGGGACACTCCATGAAACTCATGGGTGGCAAGTTTAAAACAAATAAAAGAAAATATTTTTTCACTCAGCGTATAATTGGGTTGTGGAATCTACTACCAGAGGCTGTGGTAAGGGCCAGTACTATAGCTCAGTTTAAAAGAGGTTTGGACAAGTTTCTGGAAGATAGGTCCATTAGCAGCTGACTATTAGCCAGACAGTATCAGGGAACATGACGGGGGCTGGGGAAAAACATTGTGACCTGTTGGGTGCTTCTCTCAAACCACCGTGATTGGCCACTGTCGGAGACAGGTTGCTGGGCTAGATGGACCATTAGTCTGACCCAATATGGTACTTCTTATGTTCTTATGAGTTACTGAGGATATTGATAAACATGACTTAATGGAGAAGAGTCAACATCGATTTAGGAAAGGGAAGTCATGCCTCACTAGTCTATTGGAATTTTTTGAGGGTGTAAATAGGCATGTGGATAACAGTGAGCCAGTTGATATATCTTGACTTTCAGAAGGCAGTTGATAAGGTTCCTCATGAGAGACTCTTGAAGAAATTAAAGAGTTATAGGATAAGACGCAGTGTCCTATCATGGATCAGCAAGTGGTTGAAAGATAGGAAACAAAGAGTAGGACTAAATGGTCAGTTTTTACAGAGGAGAGAAGTTACTAGTGGAATGCCCCAGGGATCTGTAGTACTGGGACTGGTGTTGCTTAATATATTCATTAATGATCTGGAGAAGGGAGTAAAGAGTGAGGTGATCAATTTTGCAGATGACACAAAGCTATTCAAGGTGGTTAAAACCTGAGCTGATTGTGAAGAATTGCAGAAGGATCTTGCAAGTCTGGTGCTGGACATCTAAGGGCCTTTTCACATGGGTGCCCACCCCCACACACACATGAGCAGTGGGGGCACCCGTGCAAACACCGCAGAAGGTGCGGGGAGGGGGATGTGTGGGTGCCCATAGGAATGGCACCTGCATTGGGGTGAGCGGTCCCAAACTCCACCCATCTCTAACCATCACCCACACACAGAGGAACGGACTCTAATGCTGGTTGCTCCATGCGTCGAGATGGGTGGAGGTGGGTGGAGATCGGTGTGCATCAGTTCCCATGGGCACACACCCACCTCCAGCCACCGTGGGCACACACCCACCCGCCCGCCCACTGTGGCCCATTTGTAAAGGGCCTACATTTATTTATTTATTTATTTTATTTTATTTTATTTTATATATTTATACCCTGCCCCTCCAGCAAACAGCTTGGGGAGGCTAACAAATCTCATATAAAACAATATATAAAATATTTAAAACATCATAAAAATCTCAACAATTAAAACAGGGAAAGACAAGATTATAACAAAAAATAAGGAAGGGTAGGGGGCTAAAAACCCACTAACCCACCCTCCCCAAAGGCCTGGGCGAACAGCCAGGTTTTACAAGCTCACCAGAATGTTAAGAGGCTTGGGGCCAGGCGAGCTTCCTCTGGGAGGGGGTTCCAAAGACGCGCCCTGGTCACCAAGAATGCACTCTCCATTGTGGCCCCCTGCTTAACACAGGGGACCTCCAAGAAGGCACCCCCGGCAGACCAAAGGAGCCGCTCTGGGGCGCAGAGGTCAAGGCGATCCCTGAGGTATGAGGGGCTGAGACCATGAAGGGCCTTATAGATTAATACTAATACCTTGAACCTGTCTCAGCACGCTATTGGCAACCAGTGCAGAGTCCGGAGCACAGGTGTTATGTGGTCCCGGCAACCTGTCCCCGAAAGGAGCCGGGCCGCCACCTTCTGTACTAGCTGCAGCCTCCAAGCCAGGAACAAGGGCAGCCCCACGTAGAGCGCGTTGCAGTAGTCCAGCCTCGAGGTGACGAAGACATGGATGAGGGAGG
>QEPC01011791.1:2055824-2073436 GCA_003113815.1 Sphenodon punctatus
TTGGGGGGGGGGGACTCTAGAGGCAGGGTGAACAGCCGAGGGGTCAGGCTGGAGTGGATGGGAGGGGAGAAACGGCCATAGGGGTGGTTATGGGGCACAGACGGTATGGTCCAGGGGGGTGGGTGACTCAGACCCTATGGGGACCAAGGTCTCTGATAGAGGTTAAGAGAGTCGCCCCACCTCCACCCCACTGAGGGGACCAGGGTCCACCCATAAAGAGCTGATACTGTTGAACGTAAGGTCCATTGTGATTAAGGCCCCAGTTTTCCGGGACTTGATCTTGGATGGGGCAGTGGACCTTGCGTGCATTACAAGGATCTGGCTAAAAGAGGGGGCAGGTCCATCTTTAGTGAACTTCGTTCTGGCCGGGTATGCTGTGCAGCATCAGCCCTGCACGGAGGCACGGGGGGGAGGTGTAGCTATTATTTTTAGGGAGGACTGGCCAGTTAGGCGATATCCAGTCCAGGAGATTTCAGGGGTTGAGGCCCTCCATGTGGTGTTTGATTTGGCTGGGGGCAAGCTTGGGGTGTTGCTGGTATACCGGACCCCTTCCTGCCCAGCAGCATCCCTTGCCACTCTAGCAGAGCTGGCCTCAGAGGTGGCGCTAAGCTCCTCCAGGACTTTGGTCCTGGGGGACTTCAACGCCCATGCCGACACCAGTCTTGTAGGAGCAGAGCGTGAGTTCATGGCTGCCATGGCAACCATGGACTTGTCCCAGGTGGTCAACTGCCCGACCCATGTGGGGGGGCATACCCTCGACCTGGTCTTCTGCTCTGACCTTGAGGCGGGTGATCCGTTAGTGGGGGATGTGAGGGTCACGCCCTTTTCATGGACGGACCATTATCTCCTACAGGCCAGCCTCTCAGCACACCCCCTCCAGAAGGGGAATGGTCCAGTTAGGATGGTCTGCCCTTGGAGGCTGATGGAACCGCAGTGGTTCCAGGAGGCTCTGAGGGAGATAACCCTGGACCCTGATGGTCACTCAGTCGATGAGCTGGTACAGCATTGGAACATCTTGGTGGGGGAAGTCATTGACAGGGTGGCTCCGAGATGTCTACTGCCTCTGTCTCGTCATCGCAGGGCCCCTTGGTTTACTGAGGGGCTGCTGTGTATGAAACAGGTAGGTAGGAGACTAGAGCAACGCTGGCATCAGACTTGCTCTGAATCTGATCAACTTCTCCATAGGACCCACTTGTGGTCCTATGTTGAGGCTGTGAGGACGGCAAAGAAGGAGTTCTTTGCTGCCCTCATAGCGTCTACGAAGTCGCGTCCAGCGGAGCTGTTCTGGGTGGTCGGGGGCTGGTCAGTCCAGCCTCCCTCCGCCTGCACGGGGACTTGTCCCAGGCCCACTGTGAGGAGTTTGTCACCTACTTCGAAGACAAGATCGCTCAGATCCAGAGTAACTTTGACACTGGATTGAAAGCAGTAAGCGAGGGGCACGAGGTTATGGAGGCCCCATCTGGTCGATCTTTCTGGAATGAGTTTCAGGAAGTGATGCTGGCTGATGCGGTGAATGTCCTGGGGGTCTGTTAGAGCCACAAGTTGTGAATTAGATCTGTGCCCGTCCTGGTTGGTGAAAGTCTCCAGGTAGACTTTGGGGACAGTGCTGGCGAGGGTAGTGAATGCGTCCCTTCGGCAGGGGAGGTTGTCGCCCAGTCTCAAGGAGGCTGTGGTGCGCCCCCTGCTGAAGAAGCCATCTTTGGATGTGGACGCACTCACCAGCTACCGCCCCTTCTCTAATCTTCCCTTTTTAGGGAAGGTTATTGAACGGACAGTGGCACTGCAGCTCCAGGCGCATTTGGACAGCATCGGTTTCCTTGACCCGTTTCAATCTGGGTTCCACCCCAGCTATGGTACTGAGATGGCATTGGTAGCCTTGGTGGATGATCTCCACTGGGAGATGGACACAGGATGTTCGACCTTTTTGATCCTGCTAGATCTCTCAGCCGCTTTTGATACCATGGACCATGGGCTGCTGTTGAGACAGCTTCGAGACTTGGGGGGTCTGGACGGGACTGTCCTTGGATGGTTCCGCTCATTCCTCTCAGGTAGAAGCCAGCAGGTGGTGCTGGGGGCTGAAACATTTAGCCCCCAGGCCTTGACCTGCGGTGTTCCTCAGGGTTCCATTCTGCCTTCACTGTTATTTAATGTGTATATGCAGCCATTGGGGGAGATCGTGAGAGGGTTAGGGTGCCTCTCGTTTTCAACTGACCCAGGTCCTGCTGTCTCGTTACTCTCCCAATGTTTGGAGGCTGTGGCAGATTGGATGCGGCAGAGCAGACTGAAGCTCAATCCAAATAAGATGGAGGTGATGGTGGTGGGAAGGGCGGGGGAGATGCTGGCCCCCCGATAGGAGGTCCCCTGTGTAAGATGGGGGGCCACAATGGAGAGGGCATTCTCTGTGGCTGGGCCACAGTTATGGCATTCCCTCCCAGAGGAGGCTCACCTGGCCCCAGACCTGTTGGCCTTTCAACGTGTCTGTAAGACTTGGCTGTTCGCCCAGGCCTCCAGAGGGGAGGGGGCAGGGGTTGGTTTTAGTGATGTTTTTTAAATTGCTGGGGGTTGATTTATTGTTGTTTGTTATTGTTATACTGGGTTTTATAATATTGTACGCCGCCCTGAGATGCCGTAGGCATGAGGGGGTGGAAAACAAATGGAATGAAATAAATAAAGAAATAAGTAAATAAAGTTCTAATTGAAACTCCACAGAACAATCAGAAATTACTTATTTTATTTATTTATTTTATTTTATTTCATTTGATTTCTTGGCCACCTCCTCCTGCCACAGCAGCTCGGAGTCGTTCACAACATATTAAAATCATATAAAAATCTAATATAAACATAAATATTATACAAATAGCTATATAAAATTGGTATATTAGTTGAATCCCATTAATTGTATGTACATGTTGGGAGTTAAATATCTAGCTAGAATAACTAAATGTTTTTATTCATTGTTTAATTACTAACATCCAAATGCAGGGTAAATGTTATTATGGAGCATCTCAGAAGTATTATCTACATTTGAATGAAGCTAAATACAAAAAACAGATGCTTAACTGTGGATGCAGCTGGGGGCGTGCTTGGGGGAGGAAGAACTGCCCTGGTCCCTGCTAGGAGCTCATTGGCCCTCCTCTCCCGCCCTCCCCCCAGGTATTTCTGCATGGTCTGGAGCCCTTGGGTGCCAGCCCTGGGGTGCCACCAAAGGGTGTCAACCATTGCTGGGGTCGTTGGAGGACGTAGACAACAAGACAGTTCTCATCGGTGCGATATCTGGATCCCTCAGCCCACTAGCCCTCGCAGTTTTAATTTTCCTGTTGTGGAAGAAGAGAGACAGCAAAGCCCACCTATCAGGGAAACTGTGGTTGGGGTTTTTTACTGAAGGTTATGGAGGATGGGAATATTTTAGGTAAAGAGAGGGGGTGGGAGGGGGATATGATTTGTTTGGGGTGGGGGTGGTTTTTGGGATACCCCTCTGTGGCAGAGGGGGGTAGGGGGGTTGTGGGCTTGGGGGAGGTGGGGTTGGGATAGGGGGGTGGAACTACCCCCCTCGGTGAGAGAGAGGGGGTGAGTCCAAGGGGGGTGGTTAACCCTCCAGTAGCAGAGGAGGGTAAGGAGGGGGGGAGGGGGGAAGGGGTCGGTTCTGCCTCCCAGTGAGACCGGGGGGCAGTGCCCGAAGGATACGGAGGTGGGACTCCCTGTGAGAGAGGGAGACCCAGGGAGAAGGGGTGGGGATGGGGATGGGATGGAGGACCGATATTTTGGGGAAAGACATAGGGTGGGGAGGAGGAGGGGGGATCTCCCTCGCAGCCTGGGTGGGATAGCCAGGGAGGGGTGTGGATGGGGGGGTTGGGGGTGTGTGCTGGTGGGGTTAATGGCCTCCCTCTGGTGGCAGGAGAGGGAGGTCGGGGGTGATGTGGAGGGGAACCTCTGGTTCGAGCAGGGGTGACCCTCCAGGGGGGTGGGGTTGCCCGCTGGTTGCAGAAGTGGGCTGGGGGGGTTGGGGGTGTGGTCCCTCTCGCTGACCTGTCAGGGCAGCCCATGGAGGGTGGGTGTCTAACGGGGTTCTCTGAGGATGGGAGGGCTTCCCCAGCTATCAGGGTTGTTACGGGTCAGGGAGATATAGTCCAAAGGGGAGGTGTGTTATATCAATGAGGAGGAATCGGTTCCCTTGTGCCCGTTCCCCTCTCAACCCCCCATGTGGGTAGGTTGTGGGTCGAGGCCCAGGAGACCCCAGGCCTTGGCCTGGTGCTGCTAAATGCAAGGTCGGTGGTTAATAAATCAACTACCATCTAGGAGTTAATCCTGGAATGGGATTCTGACCTCATGTGTATTACAGAGACCCGGCTGGACAATGAATCAGGCCATATTTTGGCCAATCTTGTTCCCGCTGGGTTCTCTGTGCAGCATCAGCCTCAGATGGAGGGACCGGGGGCAGTGTAGCCATTGTTATCAAGGATGCATTGGCTTTTAGGAGGTATCTGGTGCAGGCTCCACCAGGTGTTGTGTGCCTCCATTTTGTGTTGGATTTGGCCGGGGACAGATTAGGGGTGCTGCTAGTGAAGCGTGCACCCAATTGCTTGGTGGCATCCCTACATGATCTTGCCGCTCTGGTGTCAGATGTGATCCTCTGTACCCCTAGATTAGTGGTCCTGGGGGACTTCAACATCCACAGTGACACCAATCTTGGAGGAGCAAGGCATGAATTCATGGCCTCCATGACAACCATGGACCTGTCCCAAATCATGTGTGGCCCCACACATGAGGAGGGACATAAACTGGATTTGGTTTTCTGTACCAGCCTTGAGGCGGGGTGTCAGTTGGTAGAAGTCAGGGGGGTGGAGCTTTTGTCATGGTCTGACCATTACCTCCTTAAGGCATGCATCCTGGCGCATGAAATCACCCAACTGGGTGCAGGACCTATTAGATCGGTCCACCCCCGGAGACTTATGGACCCGAATCGGTTCCGGAATGCTCTGGGGGAGTTTCCCCTGGACCTTGACACCCACTCTGTCGATGATCTCGTAGCCTTCTGGAACACCTTGTTGGCTGAGACCACTGACAGAGTGACTCCCAGGCATCCGCTGCCCTCCTCAGTCTCCCGCAGGTCTCCTTGGTTTACCAAGGGCCTGCAGTGTTTGAAGCAGGAGAGCAGGCGGTTGGAGTGATGGTGGCACCGGACTCGCGACCAGTATGATCGATCACAGCATAAGAGCAGTTTAAAAGCCTATGCTATGGTGGTGCAGACAGCAAAGAAGCAGTTATTTGCTGCCCTCATTGCATCTGAAGTCATGTCCAGCTGAGCTTTTCCGGGTGGTGAAAGGCTTGGTCAGTCCTGCCTGCCTCCATCTGGACCTGGAGCAATCCAGTGACCACTGTGACTGGTTTATTGAGTACTCTGTAAATAAGATCGCTCGCATCCACCACAATTTCGGTACCACAGTTATTGCAGAGGATCATCTTGGGGCTATGGATGCCCTGTCCTGTCCTGTTTTGTGGGATTGGTTTCAGATGGTGTCGTCTCCTGATGTGGAGTCCTTGTTGGGATCTGTTCATGCCACCACTTGCGAACAAGATCCTTGCCCATCCTGGTTGGTGAAAGCCAGCCAGGAGACGTTACAGTCGTTGCTGGCTGGGGTGGTTAGTGCCTCCCTTCAGGAGGGCAGGGTGCCTGACTGACTGAAGGAGGCTGTGGTTAGGCCCCTGCTCAAGAAAGCATCTCTTGATGCTGATGCTCCTGTCAGTTATTGGCCGGTCTCTAACCTCCCCTTTTTAGGGAAGGTTATTGAACGGGCTGTGGCATGGCAGCTCCAGGAACATCTGGACCGCAGTAGTTTCCCTTCCCTTGACCCCTTTCAGTCTGGGTTTTGGCCTGGGTATGATACGGAGACTGCATTGGTGGCCTTGGTTGACGATCTCTGTCTGGCGTTGGACCAGGGTCATCAGACCTTACTGGTCCTGCTAGACCTTTTGGCTGCATTCGACACAGTTGATGATGAGGCGTTGGTGACTCGCCTGCGGGAAGGTGATGGGATTGGCGGAACAGTCTTGGACTGGTTTCGTTCATTCCTGGCCGGGAGAACTCACCGGGTGGTCTTGGGGGAGTGTATGTCTTCCCCCCAGGTCCTCATGCGTGGAGTCCCGCAGGGTGCCATTCTGTCCACCCTCTTTTTTAACATCTATATGCAGCCACTAGGGAGATTGTGAGAGGGTTTCAGGGCATGCAGTGTCATCAGTACCTCTCTTTTTCCATCGACCCAGGTCATGCAGTCTCCCTATTTTCCCAGTGCCTGTCAGCGGTGGGGGCTTGGAAGAGGTTGGCCATCTGAAATTGAATCCTGACAAGACAGAGGTGATGTTGGTGAGTGAGGGCTTGGGGGACCTGGGGGTGGTTGAAACTCCTCTTGTTGGCGGGGTTCGCCCTCCCATGGTGTCTCAAGCGCAGAGTCTGGGTGTGCTCCTCAATTCACAGCTCAGCCTGGAATCTCAGGTTGTGGCTGTGGCGGGAAGTGCGTTTCGGCAGTTACATCTCGTCCAGCGGCTTCGGCCGTATCTCTCAGACTCCGGCCTCGCCACTGTCATCCATGCCTTCATCATCTCGAGGCTGGATTACTGCAACACGCTCTACATGGGGCTGCCCGAGAAGCTGGTCCAGAGGCTGCAGCTGGTGCAGAATGCTGCGGTCTGTCTCCTTACGGGGGTGGGTCGCAGGGAGCACATGACACCAGTGCTCCGGGCTCTGCACTGGCTGCCTATAAAGCACCAGGCCAGGTTCAAGGTGCTGGTTTTAACCTTTAAAGCCCTTCACGGCCTGGGCCCTACTTATCTGCGGGACCGCCTCACTCCCCATGTTTCCGTGCGACCTTTGAGATCATCCGTGGGAGCCTTTTTTGAGGTTCCCCGGGCGAGGTGGGTGGCCACCGATGTTAGATCCTTTTCAGTGACCACCCCTGTGCTGTGGAATTCACTCCCGGAGGAGGCTCGGTTGGCCCCCACTCTCCTGCTATTTTGGCATTTATGTAAGACCTGGCTGTTCTGCCAGGCCTTTGGTGAGGGGGAGGGTGGGTGGGGGGAGGGTGGGTTTCTTTTCCCTTTATTGGTGATTTTAAAATTGTTTTTAATTGTTTTGTTGTTTTATCGTTAAATTATTGTTCTCCTGCGGGCAGGAGGGGCGAGATTAAAATTTTAATTAAAATAAAAAATAAAAATTAACTGACTTCACCTCCCCAAAGAACTGTAAATCATTTGTGAGCTGTTACAACATTGCATCCATTATTTCACTACCATAATACGCTATCCTGTTATAATGTGGCTGTTATTATTTTCACATCTTGTCTTTTCACATTTCCTTCTTTGCACTCAGTCACTGCAAGTTTCCTTCATCACTATCACTTTTCCTTGACGGACACTTTCTTCTGCTCATGGATATTTGCATCACGCAAGTATTAGTCTGAGTCAACAACATGATTTCATATAAACCAGCATAACCTATGCAGTGAATCTGACTTGTAATTCAGCCAGCTGTCTATTGACTGGGTTAGATTAAAAAATGGACACACTCTCAAAAGTAAACCACTTGTGGTTTTGAGAAGACAGTCCAGAATGTTAATGCAACACAGGACACATTTCTCTGCCATTAAACTCAATGGCAAAACCTTCATTGACTTTAATGGTGGAGGATTGTCCTGCTTATCTCAGCTCCAGGCTTCCAATAACCTACTTATATTGTATCTTAATTCCATTAACTGGAAATAAAGAATCAGAAGCAAACTTAATTTTATGAATGTAGCATTGATCTTTATGCTTTGCTTAGAATTCTCTTTACAAAAGGAGTCTCCCTGCATTGAAAGACTGTGTTTGTGAAGTGTGCAGGTTTAAAACTGGAACATAGTGACTAATTATTAAAGCATACCTGCAATGGCATTTTTCCTCCCAAGGCACATCTGTACATGTACAGCATCACTGAAACATTGCAACCTTTGGGGAAGTGGTAGCACTGGCAACCAATTACATAAGAAATCTGGGGGAGCAGACACTTAGGACAAGGTTCACTCATTAAATAAGTTCCACCTTTTTATGGCAACCACAGTGGGATCTCACACAGAGCAGGCATGTTCTTGATTTCTAATTATTCATCATTAAACATGTTATTAATGTAATCTCCTCACTTACTAAACTTGAAAGTACTTCTGCTGTCCTACACCACTGTAGTTTGAAACCACAATCTTACAACAGCTAAGAGTTAGAGTTACTTCTCATAAATGGTAGGTAAATGAAGACCAGAATTATATAAATTCTGTTAGGAAAGTTCCACTGCTGACTTGCATTTTACTTGTCCTCTCTTTTATTGAATTTCAATATTTAACTCTAATGCACTAAATTAGTAAAGGATCAGTTTTCGTCTAAGTTCACCTAGTTCATCTTGTTGAATTTGCAAATCAATGGATGGGGAAACTCTTCCATCAAGCCTATTCTAAGTCCTCACCCCCATAGTCCGCTCAGCTCACTTATGCTTCTCCTCCTTCTACTGTCTTCTCCTTCAGGATCCCCATCCTCCCTTGTAACTAAGGGTGCTTACAAATGTGATGGTGGAGCACCACTGTCACGACCTGGCCCAGGTCAGGGAACCACCACCAACGCAGACCGGACCAGATCAGGCTGCAGAACAAACATATGCACAATCTTGCAAGAATCGAAAATCTCACAAGAATCAAGAATCGTTACCAAGATCTCATTACGATCTGGGTAATGGTTTGAGATCTTGGTAAGAATCTCATCAAAAATTTACTGTTTACCATGATTTACCGTCGCAGCTGTTCTGCACATGCACAGCCCTCTTCTAAAATGGCGCCGGCAGTATTCCCACCATTATTGGGAAAGGGAAGCCATTTTGCACATGCACATTCCTGGGATGAATGCAATACATGGTATACGGTACATGATAAATCCTGGCAAATCGAGAAACATTCTTGACCGAGAAAGTGCCAAGAACCGTTTTTTTTTCTCAACTATCAATTCTTGCTAAAAACAAGTTGAGAACCATTCTTCTCGGTTAGAATCAAAAGAAAATTGAGATCAAGTATCAGCCCTAATGAGAATACATCAGGTCTGTAAAGTATATATAAATAACTCACTAGCCAGACATAAAAGCCTTCTTGCCAGGCTGGGACATGCAGTGGGAAAGGAGACCCAGGTCACTTTTCCCAAGTAACGAAGATTGGCTACTGTCAGAGACAGGATGCTGGGCTTGATGGACTATTGGTCTACCTCAGTCTGGCACTACTTATATTCTTAGCACTGTGAAAATCTACTCACCAGCTTAAGAAGTATCCTCACCAGAAGCAAGAAGGTGAATGGATTTTTACAGGCCTGCAATAGACACATTATTTCCTACAAGTTGAAATTCTGTTTTTTGGCAAATAGAAAGGCAAGTTAAATGCCAGTATTTTAACTATTCGGTACCATCAGGTAGGGTCACAAGAGACTAATAAGCATCGCTAACTATGAACTTTACAAGTCACAGGTCTCTAAACAAGTAAATTAATAAATATTAGCGTTTTCTTCTCTGATTTGGAGACTAGGTTACTGCAACAATCCAGTAACTTTAGGTGGATAATTTTCAATTAGATCTGAAATTCTTACATGTGCCCTTTTCACACAAACACTCTAACACTGATAAAATGGGTGTTACATTTTATTATACATGTTGCAGGGCTGCAGGTGAGCTCTATGGGTGCCCTGCAACATGTATAATAAAATGTAACACCTATTTTATCAGTGTTGAGAGTGTCTGTCTGAAAAGAGCCATAGCTCAATCCCAGAAAAGCATGAAGCAACAATATAGGATAGCACCTCTTCCAGCAGTTCTGCCGATCGCGTGGTGAATGTGATTCCCCGTCGTGATTGACCGGGGTGAACATCTCCTTCAGACGTGACGAGACCTTTCTCGCCTGGTGGGAATCCACCATGGTTGAGCGTGATCTCGTCACGTCTGAAAATACCCTAAGATGATTCACATCACTACAATATTTCCAAAATTACTGAGACTATCTCAATGAGAGAGTAGGTTACTTCCCAGAGGGCTATCTGCCAGGAGGACTGCACAAATGGATTGGCATTGAATCCATTGAAAGACATATTGTGCAAATGGATGAAATCTCTCTCCACTTTTATCAGTGCAGGACATTATCACTTTCCCGCCAGCTTTACTCCTGTTTTTCAAGAATAGGAAACTTGTGAGGGGGAGGGGGCAGAGGACATATATGTCACCCCCACCCCCCAGATTTTCAAAAGCCCTATAGAACCACTGCCCAACCTCCATTTCTGTGCCCCCCCCCCCCCCGACAGTTACGGGTTGCCTATGCGTTCAAGGAAAGTTTGTCGGTCTGAGCCCCAAGGCTTCCTGCCCTCCAGAGGGGGATGGCTACCGGCAAAGAAAGAAGTAAGTCTTTGCTGCAGATGTGGCACATCTGTAAGTGAAGTCTCTGGAGTTCCCTTCAGCAAGTGCCACTCCTTGAGTTAGCTAAAGGAAACTGGATTTGGGGGGGGGGGGGCGTAATCTCAATAGAAGACTGCAGCAATGGATGTCTGTAGATGGGCATGCAGGTTCTCAACCCCAGAGCAAGTCTAGCGATGCACCCCACGTCTTCCCACTTGCAGCAGCCCACAATCCTCCCACATGGTGCCCCCCTGCCCCTAGACCATAGAGTTGTGGGTGGATCAGCCGTCACTCTAGGATGCCACCTGAAGCTCTGTGGCACTGCCTGGGGCAACCCCCGGCTGGGTGCAGAGCTGCAGTGACCATCCGTTGAGTAGACAGACCGCTGCTCTGCCTCCATCTGGTGCCCCAGATTTCAGCAGCCCACTCCACTGGCAGTGCTCCAGGATGTCCCGGAGCACTGTTAGCAGGGCTGGAGTGGAGCTTCTGCTCCACCTACACATCTGACCCAGGCCGCCTTTATATGGACAGTCCGCCAGGGTGTGAGGCAGAGCAGAAGCATGACTGCAACCCATCTAAGAGCACCCAATGTTCAGAGCAGGCACCTTGCTCTCTGCCCAGAGCCCCCTGCTAGGCACAGAAGATGAGCACTAGCCACCCTCCAGTAAACCTCTGAGCCCTGGGCAGAGAGGTGAGCTCAGACCCTGTGCATCAGGAAGGGAGCGGTGCTCTGCTGGCAGTTCAAGGTGGCGACAGGTGTGGAACCAGCTGTTCCTCCGGTTCTTTCCCCTGCCTGTCATCAGTTCTCCATGGGTCAGCTTGCAACTCCAAGTGCCAGCTTGGAACTGCAAGGAACTTTTTACAGGCAGCGGGGAAACATCAGGGAGGTGGGCAGAGCCAGTGCCTGGAAAGGAATCAGCTCTCCTAGCTGCCAGAAACTGGGCAGATGTTGCTTTCATGTGTGCAGCTTCTGCTTGGGATCTTTAAAAATAGCAGCAGCTGAAGGCAGGAAATGATTAAAGTCAGGTCTGTTCAGATCCTGCCAGTTTAGTTTAGTTTAGTTTATTAAGGCACTGGCTTTCACCCTGGCCTGAAAAAATATACAAGTACAACAAATAATAGACAATACATACAAATGCATAAAAACATATGGGAAAGTAGTCTTGCTTTTCTCTAGAGCAATGGAGCAATGGGGGGTAGGGTGATCCCTGGGGTGGGGTGTGTGTTAAACCACCCCCCACCCCAGGGATTACCCTAGTACCTACCTGCTGGTGCGGGCTCCAGGATGTCAGCGGCAGCCCGGAGCCAGGGACTTCGGGGGAAATTTTGTTTTTTCTAAAATCCAGGCTGGGCAGGGTGGCTGTGTGGGTGCCCCCTCTTCCACCCGCGCAGCCTGGACGGGGGAGGGAAAAGTGGTTGGGTTTTTTTTTTGTTTTTTTTTTACATTGCAGCCATTCATTTCAATGGCCACAATGTAAAACAATCCGGCACAGGGAACTGGTACCGGTACCCCCAATATCCGGATTAATCCGATACCGGTACAGCAAAATACCGGCAGTATCGGATACCGGATAATCCGGATTTCCCACCCCTGGCGACCATACCAATCCCCTGAAAATAATCAACATACATGTAAATACCTGAGCAGCTGAACACAAATAATCTTGCTCCTTCCCGGAGCAATGACATGACCATTCCATTCCCCTAAGCATCATTCAAAATTTGTTGTATGACAAAAGGCCATCACTACACAAACACAAATAGAATTACAACTGAAAATAAACATCTACAATCCACTATCAGCATTTAATGAGTGCCCTTAAGATTTAGAAAAACATCTTTTTTTCTTGGAGGCCACTGACAAAAAATTAATTACCAAGTGGGTAACATATGAATGCTCATCGGACAAGAGAACCTGTAAATAGAAACTGGGATCTGTGCCCGGCAATCTCCTGCCAGGTTGAGATAGACTGTCTCTGTCTCTAGAACTTGGAGCGTGGGGCCAAACTTTGCCGGGGTTCAGGAAGGTCAGGCGACAAGTAACAAAGGAACTAAGCATAGGCAGACTGGTAACTGTTCTGGGGGAGCCCCTACCCCCGTGTCTTCCCCATGAGTCGCGTATGGAACTAAGCTGCAATAAAAATCCTGACTACATGTTTTGGGGTAATTTCAGACATTACGAGATCACAGTCAACCACAGTGAACCACAGACAATCCCGTGGTGTGGCCAAAGAGCCCCGAACATCTGATCGGCGGCATCCAGATGTTCACCACAGTCAATCACTTGTAGGGGTCAAAGCCAACCACGGTTCCGGAGGTCAGGATGGGACCATCTCTGGAACCGTGGTCAAAGCGATTCCCACCGGAAAACCACCAAACGTAACGACTGAATGGCAACCACCAGGCGGGAGCAAACAAAACAATCCTCAGCTATGGCGAAAGCACACAGTGTCGCTGCCAGGCAACGAGCAACACACACAGACTGGGGAGGGCGATTTAAAGGGCACACAGCAGCAGGGATGGAGCAAGGCGGGATGGAGCAAGGCAGAAGGGCGAGGAGAGCGGAGGGCGAGTGAGGAAGGGAGGAGGAGGAGGAGGTGGCGGTGGAGGAGCAGCGGCAGCCAGGGCAGGCCACCCCAGAGGAGACAACCAGCCAGTGGATGGAGGCACCCCAGAAATGGGTAAGGAGAGTGATGGGTGCCCCCACAGCATGCGGGCCCATCCCCGCAGCCCCCAGAAACCAGGGAACATGGGAAGGGGGTCGGGGTGCATGGGGGCCCACCTGGGCACAGAACCCCGGTGCTAGCGACTGCGGGGGATGGTGGGATGGGGACCAGGCCCATGCAAGGGTAACGCAACCCCACACACAAAGTCCCAAACAGGTACACACACGCCCCAGTGCACGGGACCGCCAGGCGATGGGGACAGTGGGGAACAGCTGCAGCAGCAGCCGGAGGACCAAGGTTGGGTACAATGGCAGGGGGGGCAACGGGGGTGCACTGAGGGCAGGGACAGGTAGGTGAGGCACATCCCCCCGGCCCGGTATGGAGTGCCCAGTGGCTCGGGGCTCGGGGTGGGAGGAAGGGACAGGAGGGGATGAGGGGGGCACCAAGGGGGAGGACCATGCCCGCCATGAGCCAGGAGGGGCCCACAATGACCCCCAGCACCACTACGGGCCAGATGGCACACGACCGAGCCAGACTAACGGTCTCCACCCGCTTGCCCAACAGGACAACCAGCACCGCCACCACCAGCCAAACCCGTGCCCCCAGCACAGCTGATGTGGGAGCACAGGGCACGGCTACAGTGCCAGAGGGAGGATCTGGCTGAGGAGATCATCTGGACCAGCACGGAGCAGGGGAAGTGGATGATCGCTGCCATAGACCACAAGGAGGCAGTCAGTGAGAGGGCCCTGCAGGACGCAGAGGCCAAGGACTGGTAGCTGGTGGCGGAAATGCGCCTGGCACAGAGGCGGGAGCACTGGGAGCACACCAGGCAGATGGAGGCATTGGGGCAGCTACAACAAGCCATCGAGTGACTGGGAGTGGAGCACATGCATAAGATGGACCGGTCTCTGGACATAGGCACCTCACTGCTGCTGCATGCAATGACCATGAGCGCCTACATCATGGCAGCCGCTCCATCCAGCACCATACTGGCTCCAGTGCCTTGGAAGTCCCTAGTAGCACCCCCATCCCCCCAGTCGCTGGTCCCACCCGGCCTCCGGGGGCATCAGCCACCCAGGGGGCCCCCTCTGGCACCAGCACCACTGCTGCCTCCCCCCATCCCCACCACACAGGCCGTTCCAGATCCGGAGGCATCCCAGGACACGGTCGGGGAGACAGACAGCGAGGCTGAGGAGAGCTCCCGGAGCTCCATGGTGCCTGCACGGCAGCCAAGGGGATGGCCCAGGAAGCTGCAGGGTTGGGGGGGACAGGGGAAGAGGTGGTAGGGTGGACCAGGGACCAGGAAGGGGCGAAGGAGGAGGGGGGAAGGGCACAGGGAGCACTGTATGCACAATAAACACATGGGTGAGCAATACAAACAGCTTTATTGTCAGCTTCATGGTACAAGGAAGGGGTCAGGGGATCGGATCGGCTGGGGTTCGAGGACAGGTGGGACCTGCCATGGGGAGGCCCCCACATGGCTGTGGGTGGGCACAGGTGCCAGGATGGCTGGTGCTGTGACCCTCCTGTGCAGACGGGTGGGGACACAGGGACCAGAGGTGTTCCGTGACAGCCCCGGGGGGTGGGGACTGGGGCTGACCCAGCACAATTAGTCCCCGACAGTACTGGATATATGCCTTGCCAGGGCAGCATGGATCAGCTTGGCATAGCAGTATTCCCGCAGGTTCTCCACATTCACATAGAGCGGCACGGGTCCTGGTGGCTACTGGGGCATGGGGAATGGCAAGGCGGTCCCATCAGTCTCGCAGATGTTGTGCAGGACACAGCAGGCACCAATCACGAGAGCTGAGGTCTCCACAGCGAAGTCCAGGTGACCAGCAAGGCACCTCCAGCACTGCTTGAGGACCCCGAAGGCCCTCTAGACCATGGTCCTCGAAGCGCATAGCCGGGCATTGAACAGTGCCTCCACAGGGTTCCTGGGGTCTGGGTATGCCTTCATGAGCCAGCGGAGGAGCGGGTAGGCCGGGTCCCCCAGGATTCAGGGGGGCATCAGCACCCCCTTGATCCTGGTCATCCTCATGTTGGCAAAGTCCCCCGGGTACATCCGGGCATAGAAGGGTGAGATGGTGAGGATTCGGGCATCGTGGCTGCGGCCGGAGTGGCTGGTGAAGATGTCTGTGAACTGGCGCCAGTGGTCCACAACTGCCTGGAGCAGCAGGGAATGGTAACCATGCCAGTTGATGTATTCACCCGTGTCCCCATTGGTGGGGCAGAGGATCTTGATCTGGGTGCCATCCACAGCACCCAGACAGTTGGGGAACCCGCCAGCCTCGAAACTGGCCAGCATGCCCTTCTGGTCCATGAGCTGGATTATGCGGTCCAGGAGCACACCCTCCACTGCCTCACAGAAATTTCGGAGGATGCCTGTGATGGTGCTCACTCCCACACCAAAGTGCTGCGCCACCAACTGGCAGGAATCCGGTGTTGCCAGTGCCCAGACAGCTATGACTGCACGCTGGACCACGGGTATGGGGGGTGCACATGGGGGGTGCTGCCACTCCAGTCAGGGTGCCAACAGCTCAGCTAGGTGCAGGAGGCACCCCATGTCCATGCGGAAGTGTGCCCTCCATGCTGCATCATCCCACCATGCCAGGGCAACGACCCACCATTCCTGTTCCCAGTCCGTGACCCAGAGCCGCCTTTGAATGGGCATGGTGAGCATGGCAGCACGTCCCATGGCAGCCCGGCGCCAGTGGCATTACCCGGATGCCTCCTTGAGAGCAGCTGCCTGCCCTCGGGCGAGGCGCAGGGCCTGTTGGTACACCCCGGACACCTGCTGGACCCTGAGCCTGGCCAAGGAGCGCCGGCACCTGTGGTGGGCATGCCGGCTGGCCACAGCACTCCTGGCCAGGCACCCCCGGATGGAGACAGCCAGTGGACCAGGTCAGTGGAGAGCCTCAGGAGGTCACTGTGTGCCTGGTACCACTCCACACATAGGCACAGATGCAGCCAACATGCACCCCTCTGGCCCACATCCATGGCGAACAGTGCCCATGGTGCGCTCCGGTGCACGGCTCTCCTGCCCATGTCCAGGGCCCGCCCCTGCTCTGTTCCCCACCCTCGCACCTGTGGGGCAGGCCCCTGGGCACCCCTATTGGCTGCCCACTCGCCGCCACCTGACCACCGGCTGCTGTGTGGCTGCTGAGGGCACCCTCCCTGGGTGCACCTGCACTCCCAGCATGGGGACTTGTGCCCCGCGCCCCCATGTGCCCATCAGTGCTGTCCGCAGGTGGTTGCCTCCTGTCATCACCTCCCTGTTATCAGTGCAAGCTGTTCTGTCTGTGTGCTCGGTCCCTGCAGCTGTGCTGGGTCCACTCCCCATGCATTGCTCATTAGCCATCCCACGTTGCAGCCTGCAGGCTTATTGCAGCTCCCCTGAATCCCTCCCCAGCCCACATGGGAACGGGGCTCTTTCCTTGCTGGGCAGACCCTCTGCCTGCTGGACCATGGCCGGCTGTGCTGCCCTGGGGCTCCCGCGCCCCAGATCGCCTGATGCCCCCATAGCTGGACCTTCCAGGAGACCATGGCCCTATGTGAACTCTGGCATTCCCTGGCCGTGCATCTGCTGTGCTGCCCAGACACCCTCTCTGGTGCCTATGCAAGTCTGAGCTCCGGGCTTTGCCACTTTGGCTATGAGGCGACCGCTCGCAATTGCCGGCTCCATGCGGAGGTGCTGGGCCTTCATACCTTTCCTGATGGGCACGTTCCAGAGATGCAGTGCTCACATGTGGCATGGTCCCCAGTAGAGACCATGTCAGCCCTCTTGGTGTGTAGCCTGGCTGGGTTCGCAAAACTGTCTGGAGGAGGGGGGCCCTGCCCTGAATGTTTTCTTCTTCAGCTGCATTCACGGCACCCGTGGCTTCCAGTAGATGCGTGAGGCAGCGTATTACCGCCTGTTGGAGCTTGGGCACCTGCCTTGGCCCTCTGAGGCTGACTATACCTTGTCAGAGCCCACTGGACCGGAGCTGGCGGTGCTGGCTGCTGTGTGGTCCTGTGCTGATGTTCAGGTGGGGCTTGCCATGCTGGATTCATTAGAGGCCTACTACCTCATTGCCCATCACATGGCAGGGCTGGGCTATGACCAGGGCAGGCTTCAGTGGCCCCACTACGTGCATCTGGTGGGCCAACCGGTCCCAGCCCCCTTTGTTACCCCCTGCAGCTGGCTGTGAGGCCCCCTGTGTCTTTGGTGTCATGGATGGCAGCCCCACCGTGTGCTCCCTGCACCTCCCTGCTGGCTAGGGCTGGTGGCCGTTTGCTCCATGCCGGCTTCACGGCATTTCTGGCTTGTTTGCTTGCCACCGTTCTACTTGCCTGTGTCACTGTGCCCCCACCATGGACATCCCCTGCCTGTGGTGTGCCTCTCCGTGCAGGACCCCCCCTTTGGCTGGTTTCTGCTGCCTGTGACCTCTACCAGCTCTCCCCGTGGTGTATTCCTCCCTTGCACGGCCGCCCACCCGCACACCTGTGTCCATGCCCTGCCCCCCCCC
>QEPC01011791.1:2073488-2089176 GCA_003113815.1 Sphenodon punctatus
GGGTGGCTCCATGACTGTGGGACTTGAGGCCCCTGGCCAGCACCTCCCGGCTTCCTCTTGGGTGTGTGTGCATGTGCTGCCTGCAGGATCCAGCTTGCCTCCATCCCCAGCCATGCTTCTGCATCAGTGAGGGGGATCCCTGCCGCATGGACCTGCCTCGAACTGCTCCAGTGCCTTCCCTGGCTTGGATGCCCTCCCCCTGTGTCCCTGCTCCATCCCTGTGGGAACCCCTGTGACTTGGCCTGTCTATGTTGCTGTTGGGTGGCTCGTGCTCCCTGTGCTGTCAATGGGGTTCTGGGTGCCTTTCGCCATGTCCTGGACTGGTCCCCTCCCCTTCCTTGGCCCGCGGCTTTCCCCCCCCCTCCAGTGTCCATGGTGCGGTGTGTGTTGACCCTCACAGTGTGCTCCCCCCTTCCTTCCTTCCTTCCTTCCTTTCCCATTTGGGTGTGTTTGCGCCCAGGCGTGTGTGTGTGTGGTCTGTGTTCTGCTGTGTCCTTGGCTTCCCTGTGCCTGTTGTGTGTGCCGCCTCAGCCGCTCTTCTTCCTCCTCCCCCATCCTTCCCGTTTTCCTTGTGTGGGCATTGCCTTTTGGTGTTTTTGTATTCCTTTGCCCTCAGTCGGCCATGTCTGCCTCCTGCCCCGCCCCAGTGTCTTCTGGGTTTTCTGACCATGGTCCGGAATTGGCGTAACATCTGTTGCGCTGCTCCGGGCCGTGGTCTGGCCATCCTTTTCCTTGCCATGGTCCCGCTCCCGGCACATCTGTTCAGGGCTTTCCTGGACCACAGGAGTGGGTTGGCCGGCTCGCCACAGTTGGGAATCCACTGTGGTGTCCCGGGAGCCCATAACGTCTGAAATTACCCTTGGTATGCTGACAGCCACCTTCAGCCTCCCCATGCACCCCTCATCTTTCTTTCCAATCTCTTGTACTTTAATCCGATGTCCATGGCCTTTTGCTGTCATTCCTCTCAGCCTCTTGTTATTTTACCCACTTCCCATGCCCCTTTGCTGAAAGGGGGCAAACTGTGGCTCTAGAGCCACATTCAGCTTTTTTGCCCCATTGTGGTAAATGTATGTGACTCTCAGGATTAGGAAACCTTGTGCACCCCTCATCTAGCCCAGTCAGTTGACATTTTCCCAAGTTTTAAAATACCGATGTAATCCGATAAATAAATAAAAATGTTACTTTTAATACTTGGACCTCTCTCTAGAACATCTTGAATGCCTCCTCCCAATCCTGGGCCTTAATATCCTCCTTTTTATGCACTGAAAGAACAGAATGCGATCCTGTCACCATAGAAGTCAGTCGCTCAGCTCCCATTGATTTTAATGTCTGAGACTTGTGCCCATCAGCTTAACCCGAGTTCTACAAATAGACAACAATGTTGCAGTAGGCTATGTTAAGTTTTTATCAAAGACTACACCAACCCACAGGTAAATTGGTCTTCTGTGATCAGCATCTTTCCGAGAATTGTAATATCATCTATGGACTCATGCATTCGTCGGTATGCATGCTGATGATTCTGATGATTCAGAAGATTATTCCAGTTCCTTGTGCACAGATGATGTACTGCATATTAATGTTAGGCCTATATTGCTACATTACATTATTCAGATGCAGGGACAGCTTTAGCCCTAGACAAAACATAAGAATGCACTATGCCTCCACTTCCCTCTGCATTCCTCAGGCTGGGTGTGGGAAGAAGCGCGTGTGGTACCTTTTGAACAGCTGACTGGCAGAAAAGTGGATGCTGCCCCACTTCAGGAAAAGCCCCCAGCTGTGAACGTAAAAGAGCAGCAAAATGATGCAGGAGCACTTCCTTTCTGAGTTGGCCCTTACAGCACTTCTGATTCATTTTGTCACCCTCTTAAATTTGCTGCCCCAGGTCTCTGCCTACTATGCCTACCACAAACGCCAGCCCCATCAGATGCAAATTCTTAAAATATTTTTACAGGCCACATAGTCAAGCATGCGGGCATTTGCAGTCTGAGACCTCTCGTAAAAATTTGCAGATGTGCAAGGATTGACGCAACCTCTTAGAGGTTCAGAGTCAGGAATTTAAACAGTCACTCACGCCCATTCAAATAATTCAAGTAAAAACGATAGCCTTAGTTCCTGATTGCAGGCTGTCACATTCTTACTAGTGAGGTGGGGTTAAGAAAGGCTCCTGCAGATCTCGTTTTTATTTCACAATTGCTGTTTTGTCACATTGGAAGTTCTTGTACTTGCAACATGTAATTTCACAATTAAGTCTGACGAGACCTCTCTAATTGCACATCACGACACCGGTTTCTAATAGTTACCAAAATGGCCTCCTTTTATTTATAATAAGGAAAAATCTCTATTCCAGCCTATCACAGTAGAGCAGGAGTAAAGCTAACCTAGGTCCTTGGCCTGAGTAAGCAGGGTATAGAGATGGGCAGATGAAGACGTCGGGGCAGAATTAAGAATAAAGAACTCTAGAGTGCGAAGAAGAGTGACTGAGCAGCACCAACTCTCTCCAGCAGGCTCCCAGGCACAAGTGGCAAACAGCTGCCAGCAATGGAGGAATGACTTCCCCACTCTTCCCCAACTGGCAGCAGAAAAGAGGGAATTGGAAACGAGATGGAGGCATTCCCCCCTTGTTCTCAGTTGGAGAAGGTGGGGGGGGGGGCATTCCTCTGCTGTTGTTGGCTCATACCTCCCAACATTTTGAGCATCCAAAGAGGGACAATTTCTGTCCCCTTAACCAATAAGCTCTGCCCTCAGCAAATAAGCTCCACCCCTTCCCACACTGACACGTGTGCACACACACATCTCCCAACATTCCCTGGGCATAAAGGACAGAAGCGCTCCTGTTCGTTTCTTATCATCCCACTTAGTTTCTTGTCATTCTATCCTCTCCCCATTGTCCACTCAAGTGCTTTTCCTGGGAGGCAACCAGGAAGAGGTGGCTGAGGTTTAAATACTGGTTTCCTTGTGTCTCTTTTTCCTGAAAGAGGAACAGTGGGATTCAGCACCCAGAGATGGACTGTTTCTCTGAAATAGGGTGTCTTGGGAGATATGCCGGCTGCTGTTTGCCACTTGCCCCGAAGAAAGTGGGCTCTGGATGAGCAGAGATTTCCCACAAGAAAATGAGAGGGAGGTATCCTTCTCCATCACCATTATGCTAGTACTTAAGTACAGGGTTACCATCTCCCTCTGAGCTTTCACCCAACAGGCCCAGGTTGGTGGGGGCAGGGTAAAGGGGCTGCCAGTCATTTCTGATATAACCCCTCCCCTATCACGGCATCCCAATGTCATGAAGATCCATAGGGTCAAAGCCACATCAGAAAGAGGGCAGGAAAGTTCCTATGGTCCACCCCCTTTCTGATGTTGCCACCCTAGAAGCCTTGATTTCTCCAGGTGACCAGAGACGCTCCTGGCTGATCCAGAGAAATTGGGGCTCCAGAGCCTCCAAGTCAAACTTGGGGCAGAGGTAAGTTTCACTTCATGTGTGCAATCGGAGTCGGAGGTTGTTGTTCCAGTAACAGAAGTAAGATTTTATCTATTTTTAAACTCGTCTTAGGATGTTTTTAGACATTGCCACTTTTCCCCAGACTTCAAAAGTCTAGGATCAGCAAACTCCTACAGGGGGGGATTTTGACAGTCCATGACCAGAAGTCGCTTGGGCACCATTGTAAACAGCAGCATCGTGTGACTCCCAGGGGTTTTGAGACCCTGACTTGTGAGACCTCGGCTATCGGGGTTTTACAAGTCTGGGGCTCAAAACTTCCGGGAGTTGCGTGGCACCACTGTTTACTTCTGGTCGGGTGTGTGTGTGAGCATCTAACTCCCCCCCCCCATGGAAGTTTGCTGTTCCCGGATTTTTTAAGTCCGGGAAAAAGTGACAACGTCTAAAATACCCTTAGTTCCAAGAGTTGCAGGAGGAGCCTCACGTAACAACACAATTATAGACGAAGTTCTTATGGCAGAATGTTTCTTATCTGTGTGGTGCAGACCTGCAGCTGGAACAAACAGGTGTGGGGTTTTTTTTATTTGTAAATATTATTTGCATTGTTGGCTATCCATCTGAATAGACAACCAAATATCCACACCAAAAGCAATATTTGTGGATCCCTATATTGATATTTCTTGTCAGACACTTCAGTTTTTCTGGTGTTTCCAGCTCAAATATTTGGTTATTCAACTGAACATCCCAACTGAAATGACAGGAAAAAGTGGAAAAACCAACCCGGAAAACAGGGGGTGGGAGGGGGAATCCAGACAAAGCAGGGAGAAATAATGGTTTTTATCTCCTTTGTCAGATCCTATGGGAAGTGGTCAAAATCGCTGAGTATAGCATTCACCATGGATATTCATTTCAGCTCTACAAAGGCCAGACAGTCAAGACATGCTGGATTCTGGCCTGAAGCTCAGCTTACAGCACTGGCTGCTAGAAAGAAAGGAGCTGGTTTACAAGTCCGAGGAATATGGAAATTGACAGGGGATAATGGATAATTTTAGACGTGACGGGCCATTTGGCCCACCACGCTGAATCCTGGACCAGGATCTCACTCAGATCCTGGTCCGTGATGAAGCCGGCCATCCTTTAGACATGCTGGTTCCATCATGCTGGGGAAACTCGGCGGGGGCGGGGCTGTGCGGCATGATGTGTGGCCACACAGACCCGCCCCCCCATGCTCCCTCGGCCACCCACCCTTGGGGAGACGGGCGGGTGCAGCGACCAATGCATCTGCTGCGTCTGATCCTGTACCATGGTTGGGGCCATGATCCGGGATGGGCCAAGGTAACAGACGTTACTTTTGGCCCATCCCGGATCGTGGCCAATCTAACCAATCCCATATCATGGCCAATCTGGACCTCGGGATGGCCAGAGGACCAGAACTGTGGTCACATTTTATCCCCATCAGGTATTCACCGTGGTGAACATCTGGCAAGGATCATTCAGACATTACCGTGATCGCAGCCACCACAGGGAATTCACTGAGATTGACTGTGATCTCGTAACATCTGAAATTACCCAATGAGAGGACTATATGAGACTATTTTTAGTGAGTTTTTAGGGTGTCCTGCACTTCAAAGATGCTACAGAAATAAACTCAACATGGATTTCTGCAGTGATTTCCAGACTAGATTTTCTTAACCTACAAGTTAGTTTCTTAAAAACTGTTTTTGCCACACCATAAAAGCACAGAAGTGACAATATCTAAAGTCGTAAAGAAATAAAAGAAAAAATCATCACAATTGTTAAACATAACATTAACATCATCCATTCTGCGGTCTGGTAGAGGAGTTAACAGGATCAATCTCTAAAGTAAGGTTCCCTCTTTCGAGAGGGAAAAATACAAAAAAATGCATACAACAATGGCGGACAAACTAAAACTGATGTCCTTGAATGCACAGGGTCTCAATAATCCAATAAAAAGAAAAAAAGTATGGGAGCTGATTAATACAACCAAACCACAGATTTTTGTATTACAAGAAACACATCTTTTACGGGGGGATAATAGATGTTTCATCAATTCAAAATTTGACTTGTTTTACTCTAATGCCCCACAAAAGAAGGCGGGAGTAATCATTGGTATACATAAAAATATAAATTTCCAACATAAAAAACCCATCAGAGATGTGGAAGGCAGACTCCTGATTGTAGTGGGAACTATTGCAAACATGGTAATAACAATTGTAAATATATACACTCCAAATATGAAAATCCCAGAGTACTTCAAAACATCATACCAATCATTCATTAGGAACCATACAGAGGGTCTCATGATAATTGGTGGGGACTTTAACAGCCCCCTGTCTGATTCAGATAAATCTAGTCGGAAACAACTCACAAAAGAACAAGTTAGGATTAAAAATATGTTTGAGAAAGAAGACTGGTTGACATTTGGAGATGGTTTCATCCTCACAGAAAGGAATACACATTCTATTCTAACCATCATAAAACACACACTTTAATTGATCATTTGTGATGCAATGGGCAGAAAGTATGAGAGTTAAGTCATGCTATATAGAAAATGTAGCATTATCTAATTATAATGCACTAATTTTAGAGGAACACCACCAACGGGGGACCACTCCGAAACCCTGTTTTTGGAAATTACCTAAATTCTGCTTAGGTAGATTGGAAATAACAGAACACATAAACTAAGAATTTATAGCGTTCATGAAAGAGAATGACCAAGCATCCACTCCTCCCCAACTTCTTGCCGTCTGACCCAAGCCTTTTAACATTCCAGCGAGTTTGTAAAACCTGGCTGTGCGCCCAGGCCTTTGGGGAGGGGGGGAGGGGGGGTTAGGGTTTTTATCTCCATTCTACCCTTATTTATTGTTTTATTTTGTCCTAACCTTGTTTTAATTGTTTATATTATTAAGATTGTTTTAAATTTTATATTATTGCATTTTTTATGCTTTTGAAATTGTTAGCTGCCCCGAGCTGTTTTCAGGAGGAGCGGGATATAAAGTGATTAATTAGATAAATAAATAAATAAATAAATAAAAATTCGATGGGAAACAGCAAAAGCAGTACTTAGAGGTCACTTAGCAGTACTTAGAGGGAGACCATGTGGGGGGCTTCGTTGGTGTATACTGGGGGCCGTGGGGTTTGCTCTTCTTCCCCCCCACCCTTGCGGAGGCGGGGTCTGATGGTAGAGACTTCTGGGACGCTCCCCATGATAGGAGCAACCGGAGGGAGGGGAGAGGCGGCAACGATGTGTAGGAGCGGGCGATTAGCTGAAAGGCAGATGACAGGGGTATCCTTTACTTTCCCTGTCAATATGAACAGTGAGATCAAGCGGGGGGCCCCATTGGTGTATACTGTGGGCCGCGTGGGTCTGTTCCTCTTCCCCCCACCCTTGCGGGGGCTTGCGTTGTTGGTTGCAGACGATTTTAAAATTTCAATAAAGGTATTATGCTCATTTAGCTCTTATTTTGAACTGACTCATTGTGTGTTACCTGGAGGGGAAGAACTTCTAGGGAATGTTTATATTCCCCCATTCAGCTCCAAGTACTATACCCCTGCGATTTGGGTCACCGTGACCAAGTTGATTTCAGAAGCTTTGATTACTTATCCTAAAGCGACCCTCCTTGTAGGAGGGGATTTCAACACTAAGTTAGGGGACCCCCATCACCCTAAATTTGAGGAGGTATTTGAGGAAACGGGGTGTAGGCCCTTTGAGCTCCCCCGCTCCTCGCGGGACAAGGGTGTTAATTCCTTGAGGACAGACATGGAGTTGTTGTTGAGGAATCTTGGATTGGAGGTGGTGAATGGCAGGGTTGTGGGGGATCTGGAAGGGAGTTATACTTATAACGGAGTGAATGGTTCCAGTGTGATCGATTATTTTCTGGCCCTTCAAGAGAGGTTCAGTTATATTAACAAGATGGAGGTCATCTCAAGGCCAGATACGTGCCATTGCCCAATCCTGCTCGAGCTGGGGGAACAGAGTGGAAGGAGGAAAGCTTTCATGGGGGAGTTGGAGGGGACTGAGAGGTACTGTAAAGAACAGGTAAAGAGCAACCTGAGATGGTCAGTAGCCGTGAATGAGCACTTTGAAGAGCTAATTCACTCCCAGAATGGCAAGGATTTATGCTTGCGGGGTATACAGCAGGATGCTGTTGATCTCTGCTGGTATGATAGTCTTCTGCATTTATTGGACCCGGTGCTTTTTAAATACTCCCCCACACACGAAGGACAAAGGCAGGTGGGGTTTCCCCCTCCATGGCTGGATGGAGAGTGTAGATCTGAGAGAGGGAAACTTAGACGTTTGGTCAAAAGACTAAGGTCTCATCCCTCGGGTCTTCTGCGTAGAAGGGTTAGTGTATTAAGGACACGCTATAGGCAATTACTGAAGAGGAAAAGGGATTCCCATTGTAGGGCCATTTGGCAAAGCTTGTATCAGGCAACTGCAAGGAATAACCTCACCAAGTTTTGGGCACGCTCCCTATGGCGAGGGGGGGGGGGGGGAGCTGGTGGTACGGTGTTACCATCTGAGGAGGCCTGGGAATCCTTTTATACTGCCCTATTCACAGTTAGATCCAGTAGTCTGGGTAGTGTGGAACTGGATCCCTTGGAGAGGTTCAAGCATTGGGCTCCAGTAACGCAGGAGGAAGTTAAGTCCCTGATCCTGGGGCTGAAGGTAAAAAAAGCCCCAGGGCCGGATGGGATTATGCCAGAGCTGCTTAAAGCATCCCTGGATTGGTGGGCTGCCATTTTGGCACCCCTCTTCTCCGAGGTGAGCAGGTCTGGGCAAATTCCCGTTTCCTGGTTAAAAAGCATTTTGGTCCCCATTTTCAAAAAGGGGGATCCCCACCTTCCAGCAAACTACCGGCCAATCAGTTTGATTAGTGTGGTGGGGAAACTGTTTTCCCAATTGTTGCTGGATAGATTGAGGAGCTGGGTAGGTCAGTCTGGCCAAATTGCGCTTGAGCAGGAAGGGTTTGGAGTGGGGAAGTCCACAGTGGATCATATCATGCTGCTCTCTGCATTGATTGGGAAATATTCTACTCAAAAGAGCAAATTATATCTAGGGTTCATGGATCTAGAAAAAACCTTTGATTCTATCAGTAGGGAGCGGTTATGGGTCAAGTTGTGAGCTACTACCATCGATCCTAGGCTCCTTTATCTGATTATAAAGCTACACACTGGGAACTTGCTTCAGGTTAGGCTGGCTTCAAGAGGATCTTTGTTGGCTCCAATCGTAGTAGGGAGAGGAGTAAGGCAGGGGTGCCTTCTTGCCCCGGTGTTAGTATTAGTATTATAAGCATTTGTATAGCGCCAGCTATGTACCTGGTGCTTTACAGAACAATAAGATAGACGTGATCCCTGCCTACAGCTTACAATCTAATAGACACGGAGGGGGGAGACAAGGAAAGGGGACATAGGGGAAAACACGGGATAAGTACTGAAACACGGGATTGAAAAACATGGGTGTTGTTCAACCTGTATTTCAACGGAGTGGTACACTTTATGAATTCAAAGGATACCCATGCTCCTCGGGTAGCTCAAAGGCCCCTCCCTATTTTGTTGTATGCAGATGACGCGGTACTCATTTTTCAGACAAAAATAGGCCTTAAAAGGCAACTGGCCCTCTTTGAGGAATACTGTACAAGGGAGGGGCTAGCGATTAACTACCCTAAATCAAAGACTCTGGTAGTAAGCCATGGGCATGGGAGTCAGAACCAGCCATGGTCCTGTGGAGGGCAAAAAATTGAGCAAGTGCAAAGGTTCAAGTATTTAGGGGTTTCTTTCTCAAATAATGCTAGATGGAAGCCGCATTTTATGCTAGTTAAAGCCAGAGCAAAAAAGATCGCAGCTGCTATTCTCCGCTTCTACTTTGGCCAGGGTGGGAAGCAGATAGTCCCTGCATTGCTCCTATTTAGAACTAAGGTGCTGGGGCAGGCCCTCTATGCAGCCCCGGTGTGGGGCTTGGATTTTTTGGAAAACTTGGAGTCCATCCAGAATTCCTTTTTGTCTGAGATTCTGGGTGTCCCGCAGGGGCTGCCTCAGGTAATTTCTAGACTGGAAACAAGATCTATTTCAGTCAAAGTGTTGGTGCTCCAACAAATAATTAACTACTGGGTCAAATTAATGTCATCCTCCCAGTCGGAGACCTCACTTCTAACTCTGACTCTGAATGCTGGGTTAATGACCCCCTGGTTGTGACAGGTTCACTCCCAACTCCAACAGCTGGGATATTCTCCAGAGGCTCTGTTTAGGATTGGCACGCAGGCCTTTAAGAAACTTGTGTCCCAGAGACTCAGGGATCAATTGGCCCAAACGGAGCAGGATCTTTTGGCGGTTCAACGTGTGGCCCCAGGAATAGTGTTTTCCGAGCCTCAGACCTTGCATCCCCTTTACCTTTTTCAGTGGCAAGACCATCCCAGACGTACAGCCTTTACAAGACTTCGCACTAATACCGTCCCCTCCGCTTTGGTGGAGGGGAGATTTAAGGGCATACCCCATGATAGGAGGCTATGTCAGCTATGCGTGGCTGGAGTAGAAGACTTGGTGGAACATATTCTTTTAGATTGCTCCACCTTAGTGGGCCCTCAGTTAAGGTTTCTGGGAGATTTCCCCCAGTTATTTCAGAGGGGATTTAGGGGGAGAGCGCTGGAGAAAATGCTGTGCCCTAAAGATTCGAGGCTAACTAGAGGAGTAGCAAGTTTTGCCTATGCCACACTGGTTATAAGAGCTGCCTTTTTGAAGAAATAGGGATGGGAGTATCTTGTAACGGTGGTACAAGGAGTAATGGTGGCGGGAATTATGTTTGGTGGGATTCACTCATGGTACAGGGCATTGGTTGAAATAAGAGATTATTAATGGGGGGTTTGTTCGGTATCCTCTACCCTCAAGTAGAGGGAGGGATTGAACTGGACTTTTTAGTCAGGAATTGTACTGTTTTCCAGCAAATTTGTGTTAATGTATATATTGTAGTTGTGGTATGTGATTTTATTTGGATTGTAACAGCCACTGGCTATACAATAAACTAATTCTTATATATGGTAGAGACTTTTGGGACATTCCCCACAACAATGGGAGTGGGTAGAGGTTGTGCTGGAGGGGCATGCTGGGGGCATGTATCGAGGGGTTCTCCCTTTGGTCGTGCTCTATGGCTGGTCGCTGAGGTGGAGGTGGGAGACTTTGTGGATTTGTGTGAACTGTGTGTATTTACTGATGAGGGGGTGGTGGGGCCAGTTCCCCCTGGCGAGAGAAGGGTGGAGTTGGTTAGATATTCCCTGGTGGCAGCAGGGGATAGAACGATTGTTTATGGGACCTACCCCGTTGTTGTGGAGGAGGTGGTGGAGTGGGACATCAGTTGAGCTATGGGGGGGATTGTGAAATATGTATATTTAGTATATTATGTTAGATTTGTGGATTTTGTATTGAGCTGGGTCCCCTGCTTGTGAATAAACCCAGAAATGTATTTTCTTTTTGTTGTTAGCCGCCTTGAGTCATTTTTTGAGAGAGTGCGGGATATAAATAAAACTGGATTGGATTGGATTGGACTTTATCTCACAAGTGGCACATTATAATAAATGTAAAAGAGAACAAATCTCAGAGTTATATAACCAGATTAAATCCCTGAATAGACAGGAAAAAAGGAATGGGGAGGAAATACAGCTAATCAAAAAACAAATTGATTTACTAGAAACCGAAGCACTTGTCAAAAAGCTACGTTTTACCAAACAAAGGTTTTTTCAAAAATCAAATAAGGCAGATAAACTTCTTGTGTGGCGGGTAAAAAAGAAAAGGGAGAAAATTAATATTCCCTTTGTTACCTCCCCCACCACGGGGGGTGCTAGGCTGTTTTGCTTCATATTACCAAAATATCAAGATAATAGAGCAGATCCCGAGGACATTCAGCAATTCCTACAAGGGGTGAATCTACCAAACCTACCAGAAGAATATTTAACAGAGTTAAAACCTCCCCATAACATCCGAAGAAGTAGCAAAATTATATACAAAAATCCTAAGGCAAGACTACTAATAAACAGGGGGGGGGGGGGAAACAGAGGTAATAGAACTTTTAAAAAGACACTAGACAGAGCTGTCCTCTATCTCCTTTACAATTTAACCTGGCCTTGGAACCACTGGCAGCTAAAATTCAGCAAATGAAGGAAATACAGGGGGTGAATATAGATGTTATTCGTTCTATACGCAGATGACATGATGCTGTGTCTCACAAATTTAGATTCCTCCATTCCAGCAATAACCACATTACTCTCACAATTTGGTCAAGTTACAGGGTATAAAATAAAATGTCAAGATCAGCAAAAACTGCCCTATCAATTTTTAATATCCAAGAAAAAAACTGAAATACCTAGGGATCTATATAACAAACAAACAAAATCAACTGTATAAGGAAAACTTCCTTCTCATAATTGAAGAATTCAAAAACAAATGCGAAATATGAAGCAATTACAGGTTTCCTGAATGGGAAGAATTAATTTAGTAAAAATTTTGGCTACTGCCAAAATTACTCTATCCCCTATTAGCGCTACCAATAGAATTGCCACCAGATTACCTGAACAGACTCAATAAAATATTCTTTGCATTTATCTGGAATTACAAAAAAACAAGAATCAGAAGAAGCATTATGCTCTCGAATAAAAATACAGGAGGTTGGGGATTCCCAATCTAAAACTATTTTACTGAGCCTCAATACTTAGAGGCATTAAAATCTGGACCAAAGATTTGTTAATACCAAAATGGGCACCGATTGAACGAAACAGTTTGGGAATAAAATCCTTTCAAGAGGTTTTAATTGAAAACAAACCATATAATAAAACAAAGGTTGCACAGCACCCCTTTGCAAAACTGGCACTGTAAATATGGCAAAAATGCCAACAAAAAATGAAGACGAAACCGGGTATAAATCCCTTCATACCGTTTTTTGAGAACTGACTAAGGCCTCTGGGATAAATCAATCCATAGCAAAAAAATTGGAAAGAAAGTGGAACTGAAAGGGCACCACACTAATTTGTCAACACTGACTTTAAGTCAAAAGAGACCACAGAATTAGCTCTTAAAGAAAAAAATCCGACACTTCGGCTATATTAAAATTAGCTCAGTCTTCAAGAATCAAGAAGAGTTTTTAAGAAAACCAAATAAACTTGAAAATCTGATGTTCACTCGTTTGTCAGATGGCAAACTCCTGTCACATGTCCAAAGGGAATTATATGTGTTGTTTCATTTTCCTGATGCTGGTTATATTGAAACATGGTGTCAGGAATTAAATAAAGATCTTACACAAGTCGAAGTTAACCTTATTTGGACCAATATGGATCGATGTTCGACCTCTCTAGTGTTAAAAGAATCTCAGTTAAAATTGACGACCTGTAGTTATCTTACTCCTTGGCACATATCTCAAATTAACCCATACTACTCTGACCAGTGTTGGCGTAAATGTGGAGAACAGGGAAAGTATCTTCATTACTGGTGGTAGTGCCCACCTGTAGCTAGGTTGGGACAAGAGGTTTGGAAGAAATTTGATTCAATTACGGGAACAGTCATCCCTTTCCTTCCAGTCCAGACATTGCGCTTCTGTGACTATTCTCCAAAAAGGGAATTATAAGTGCCAGGATAGATACTTGCCAACAGTTTAGGTTAGCAGCGATTCATATAATTGCCTCCAACTGGAAGATGATACAAGAAATGCTAATTAAAAAATGGTATCAAAAACTTTGGATGAACATAACTATGGAATCTGTCACAGCAAATATAAAGGGAGACCTCGACCAGTACTATCTGATATGGAGCCCAAACTGGACAATACTCAATGAGGTTAATGCAGTGACAAACATAAAAAACAACATTTGTCTGAAGAAATTTCTATAAAATAGGTATCTGGTCCATGACCAATGACACTCGGGATCCTCATGCATCCAACAGACATCCGGAAATTATTGCCCGCATAAGAACTTTGTGCTCCACCATGATCCTCTGCTACACCCCCATAAATAAGTTTATAACCGAGTTCCGATATTAGGAACATATACACACCTATTTTAGTATTGTATGTACTTTTATTCGGGTTCCCCCCCCCCTTTTTTTTCTTTCTTTTTCCATGAGTTGTAGCTTAAAATGTATTATGTGTTTGCAAGATGTCAGTTGGCATATATCTGTGATGGTGGATCTAGCATCAGAAAAGGAATTACGCATGTCCTGCTACAGACCAGAAATTGGACAACAGAACACTACAAGACAAAAACATTGTTAGTTCTGCTGTATGACTTTGTTGTATAGAAAAAAATGGCATTCATTACTAAAAAAAACCCACCTGTTTTTGCCCTCAAAATTAAGAAAATCTGGACTTTCAGTGAAAATTATTCTTAACGTAGCTGATAACCTGCACGGCCACAGGGCTATCCATGCCATATGCCCACACTTCAGTGATGCCACATGACCCAGGTCTTCGCTCTCTACCCTGCTCAGAGGGCACCAACCCTTACCCCTATACTCTACAGGGGAGGCTGGGGGTATTTAGATGCCCTTTCCAGGTTCCCCTCATCCCCAGCCTCTACTAAGAACCAATTCATACGTTGCCTAAACCTGTATTGCCAGTTTGCAGCACCGGTCAGGAGTGCTTTTCACCAACTTCATCTGGTGAGAAGGCTTAGGCTGCATCCTTTTTTATCAAATTCAGATTTGGCCTTTCAGATTCATTGGTCATGAATTTCAGATTTATGCTTTAGTAAACAGAAGGCTAGACTACTGCAATGCAGTCAGTGTGGGGCTGCCCCTTGATGACTGTTTGGAAGCTGCAGTTGGTGCAGAATGCGGCAGTCGACCTCCTGCCAGGGGAGGTCAGTCATTGGGACTTGGGAACACATTACACCAGTGCTCCAGAGTCTGCACTGGCTGCCAGTAGCTTTCCAGGCATGATTTGAAATGCTGGTTCTGACCTATAAAGTCCTAAATGGCTTGGGTCCCAGATATCTGAAAGACTGCTTCTTCCCTTATGTTCTGTTGTGGCATCTGAGGTTGACTGGGAACACCCTCTTGCGGGTACCATCTGCCCATGAAGTTTTCACAAGAAGGGCATGAAGAGAAGTGTTCTCGGTGTCTGCCCCACAATTATGGAAGTCCCTCCCCTTGACCATCCACCAAAGCCCAGGCTTCCTCATCTTCCAGAAGAGATGCAAGATCTTTCTGTTTGGCCAGGCATTTGGCAGGTAGGGATATGGTTGGATGGGTTGTGTGGAGGGGTTAGGGAAAAGGATGGGAGGGCAGCGGTGGCTCCTAGTTCAGGGCTGTTGGGTGGTGCCCCCCAAGCCCTGGCTGGGCTGCCGCTGCTGCCTATGGTGATGCTTTAGGGGGGGGATTTTTAAAAAAATCCTCCCCCCCGGGTCCCTGACTTTTTTTTGGGGGGGGGGCTAGGTCCGAGCGGGGAGGCAGTGCGGAACATCTCTTTCTTAATCTTACCCAATCTGTGGATTTAGCCTTTCCCACTGGAAGGATCCTTTGCCACTGGAAGGATCGGTGCTGCGCAGGGAATTCCAGAAAGAGCATCAGACATCATCACATTGCATTGTGAGGCTCGCGCATGCACTAGGCAGGGAAAGCCTTCCAGGCGCCGGGCGCATGTGCAGTAGCACATAGCACACGGAACACAGCCCCAGCCCCCAGGTAAAGCACATGGCAGCAGACTGGGGGAGGAGCTCCCCCAGAAACAACACTGCACGGATGCAGAAAAGACATCCATGTGTGTTGGAGAGCAGCGGCAACTGCGAGAGGAGCATTGGAGCAGCAGGAGGAGAGGACTGATGTGCAGACTCGGAGTCTGAAGATCAGGTATGATGAATTGGGGCCCTGCGGGCTGGCCCACATACAGGGGCAGATTGGGAAATCAAATTGGCCCTGGAAAATATAGTCTTAGTGGCCCTGTGCCGGCGGCAAAGCCGCCGGGGTGCCAGAAACAGACCAAGGGGGCATGGCTTGGGGTGGGCAGAGTGCACCAGATTTGGGGCCTAGCAGAGCTGAGTCCCCAGACTCAGATCCTCAGCAGCCTGGCAAGGGTGAGTGGGAGGTTATGGGGGGCTGGCAGGGGGGAGATTGCCATTGGTGGGGGTACTGACCCTTATTTCAGTGCTCTGGCTCCCCAAATCACTCTGTTTTAGTGCTCAATGGCCCCCAACCCAAAATCACTCTGTCCCTTGCTATGCATCCTACAGTAAGGCTTCTTCATTCCTACAGCAGCTGCAC
>QEPC01011791.1:2096192-2106265 GCA_003113815.1 Sphenodon punctatus
TCGGGGTCTCACTCTCTGTTGCTGTTCTATCTTTTTTACAACAAAAAGCCAGGCTGGGCAGGGTGGGTGGGGGGTGTCCCCCCTTCCACCTGCGCAGCCTGGACTCGGGGAGGTTTTTTTTTTTTTAAAACAGTTTGGCTGGGGCTTTAATGTTTTTTTACATTGCAGCCATTTAAAAATGGCTGCAATGCAAAAAAACCGAAACACCGAAATCCGGCACCGGTACCGGATTACCGGGGCCGAATCCGATAATGCCGGTACGCCCGATACCGGCATTATCGGATACCGGATTGTGCCGGTTTCCCAACCCTACTGTACAGTACTACCTCGCACTGGTGTCCAAGATGCTTTCAGTCAACATGATTCATTTCTCATTTGTTGAGAACGATGGATTCTGCGAATTAATGGAGGGAATGGCACCACGATGGAAGGTACCGTCACGATTTTATTTTGCTACAAGCACTATTCCCAAACTCTACGAGGCATCGTGCAAAGCAGTATCAGATGCTATGCGTGACTGTGAGGGCAATGTTGTGCACCTTACAACAGACTTGTGAACCAGTGCGCAGCCTATGGAGTACCTGTCTGTTACTGGCCACTGGATTCATCGTGACCCCAAGAATAAACTGGTGAGGCATCAAGTCATACTTGCTTTGGAGCACTTCCCTGAGACACACACTGCCAAAAACATCCAGGAAAAATTGTTACAACTGACAGAGCAGTGGTTTCAGCCCCTTGGTCTCTCCGTTGGGTGCATTGTTTCAGACAACGGGGCAAATATAGTGAAAGGCATTTCAGATGCCGGTTTCCAAAATGTATCCTGCATGGCTCATTCACTACATCTCGTGGCAAAGAAATTTCTCGAAGCGGATCCATTGATTAAGGACACAGTAGAACGTGTAAAAAAATTGGTGGCACACTTTCATAGATCGGCAACATCGCACCATGAGCTATGGAGGATACAGCAGGAGACAAACCTTCCACTTCATTTCTTCCCTATCGATGCCTGCATGAGGTGGAACTCCATGCTGAAGAGACTGCATTCCCAAAGATTTGCAATCGAGACTTTCTTTGCTGTGGCCGCAAAGTCTGTAAAAGAAGCCTCAGATGTGCAGATAAATCTCAGACAGTGGAATGTAATAGAAAATCTCATTATTCTGCTGGAGTCCTTTCAGGCCATGACTGAGTTCGTGAGCAAAGCCGATGCGACTGTCAGCCAGAACTTGGCCTCGCTTGTATTATTAAGGAGCCAAGTCGAAGACATCACTGCCTCCTTTGATCGTCATCAGGTGGATGGTAAACGTCTTGCCATTATCTTGGCTAAAATTATCCACCAGAGATCCACCAGTTTGAGAAGATTGGTAAACATTTGTTGTACCGGATGGCAACAGCTCTGGACCCATGTTTCAAGAAGGTTAAGAAGGTCTTGGGGGGGGGGGGAGAATCCACTACTGCTGGACGCAAAGAAATTGCTGCACAGATGGTAGGAGAGCATGGCAACAACATGCATGATGAATCTGAAGAGGATGAAGCAGAGAGCGTTTCCGAAGATAACACTCAACAGCCTCAGGCTTCTTCGATGTGGTCAAATTTTGAAAAGCATGGCCTCCTTGCATAGAATTGCACTCGACGCCCAAGAAGAGTTGACCCGCTTCACCGTCGTCATCACCGTCCAATAACCATAGGAGCACCCTCCAATGATTCCAAAAGCCATGGATGCTGTGCGGTCATGGCCTCAACGGAATGACACATAAGCAAACTGGACTTGGGAATTGCATGGTTTGGTCCATTTGGAAATAGTCTAGGAATGCATTGGCATAGTGATTGTGTAGTCAATGATTAATTTGTGCTGTCAGTGTAGTCTTTTTCTGTTTCACACACACAGTTTGCAGAACTCACGGGAACAGATCTCAGAGGCAGAACTCTCCAGCATGGATCTATTTTTCAGGATAGGAGCACCCACGAATGATTCCAAAAGCCATGAATGCTGTGTGGTCATGGCCTCAATGGAATGACACATAGGCAAACTGAACTTGGGAATCGCATGGGGTGGTCCATTTGGCAATAGCATAGGAATGCATGCACTCCGTGTGTTGTGTGCATCAGGGAAATAGTGTGTTTTTTAAAATAAATTAATGTATTTAATCTTCATCTTGGCTATTATGGGGAAGTGATGTCTGTACGACTGAAAGAACAGCAGGCAAGAGAAGTGATCAATCCAAAGTTGAAGCTAAGTATAATTATTTTTTTAACACTGATTCATATGGCCTATGTACACGTACAAGTATGTGTACACGTACAAGTATGTGTAAACATACTTGTACATGTACAGTACAAGTACAGATCCATGTACAAGTACAGATCTCTGTACGATCCATACTGTACACATACTTGTACAGTACAGTATGTGTACCCGTAATTGTACACGTACAAGTAGCATGCATGTATATAATATGTGATAGCTAGGATTTTTATAGAAAGTGTTCCTTCAAATTCTCTATTAAAAATCAAAAATGCAAACTGAAAAATGATCAGCGTGACTAATAAGTGTGCTTTTTTATTTTTTTCAGGAGCATGGATAAAATCATGACAGGAACACGCAACAGCTACACAGTTGATTTTTAGCCACTGGCACTGCCAGTATGCTTCAGGGATCGAGTAGTGATCTGATTGCCATTTTCATATGGAGTCATGAAGGAATTTTCCAACCACAATCAATTTTTTTCCCACAAGCCAGTAGTGTTTTTTTTAATAAGATGTGAAAAGTTGGTTTTGCCTTCATCTGGAGAATAAAACAAATTGGATTTCCAACCAAATTGATTGCCACAGCTACCAACCTGTAGTACATTAATACCTACATCGAATAAAAATAATTTGGTATTCATTCCTATATGTGCTTTATCATCTTTCAATCACTGATCATACACTGGACACATGGTATATATTCTAGTTAATAAAAGAAATCTGAACACAGATGGGGTGGGGGGTGGGGTGGGCTGGAAAAGACCTATGGCAAAGGTAATACAATCATACTGCAGCAGCAGTGGTAACAGTTGATTGTGTAGCTTCTAGTTTTTCGCTTTAAAAAGCAGCCCATTTTTACTGTTGGCTGCTGGGAGGGATTTGAAAATAAGCATATAAAAGAATCAATGCTGTGATGTGAGTGCCTCCACTTTTGAAGAGACACTCAATTGGTTTGGATTCATTACATTTGAGAAGAGAGTGAGGCACACATCTGAGATTTATCTTAGATGCTCGAAAACTGATCAAAGATGCCATGACCACGTAGTAGAACTTTTCGAAGTGGGCCTTCGAGTCATTTGCCCAGTAGAACAAGCAAAGCGGTATTTAAGGATACGACCAAGAGCCCATGGGGAATTGTTCATTCATAATAATGGGGCGATGGTCACATCTTATCAGGTCACAGCAATACTCCGAACTGCATTGGGGAGGATCGGGCTGCCCCCCAGGAATTTGGGTCACATTCCTTTCAAATTGGGGCAGCAACCACGGTGGCCGCTGCAGGGCTACCTGAAACAGCAATCAAGGCAGTGGGGAGATGGCGGTCTGGGGCATACAAGAAATATGTGGGAGGGGGATATGATAGAAGTTTATACAATCATGACTGTTGTGGAACCAAAACATTAAGGGAACAGTTATTCACTCTCACAAAAATGTCTCTTCAGAGTAAATGTCATGTAGGGGAGGGGATACTAAATGAAACTAATTTGTACGGGGTACTAAATTATTATTATTATTATTATTATTATTATTAAAAAAGGGGAGTCCCATCACACAATTAAGTGATGGTACAATTGGCTGACAGACAGTGCCAGATGGGGTCAGGTCTAGGGAAATCCAATTGTATAGCTGTGTTTAGGAAAGGGTTGGGAAATATTCTGGAAGATGGGTTCACGTATGTTTGGGAATGTAACTACTTACTGGTTTGGGGCTGGGCAGTGACATGCTGGCAGCACCAGTCAACATAAGGGAATGAATCACCCCAATGCTGGATGGATGGAAAGATTGCAAAATGGCCCTGTCTGGAGAATTATTAATGATCGGTTGGTAAACATTCTATCCGCTCTCATTCCCTGTTGAACATACTAGACTTTCGTAGCAAGGGATCAGCTGCTGCAGATAGGGTTGTGTCTCTTGTTTGTTTGGTCACTTCACTGGTGTGTGTTGTGAGCGACAGGACAGGAGCAAAAATAATGACCAAAAATGCACATAAGGGAAAAACAAACTATTTAATAGAAAAACTATTTTAAAACAAACTATTTTTAAAAATATATTTTTTGAACATACATTAACATTATTTAAATTAAAACTTTTGTTTAAAAAGAATACAACACCTGTGTTGAAATCAGCTGCAGCCTGTCAGTCTGCCTCAGCTCTGAGAAGTCCATGTGTAACACACACCTCCTGCAGTACTTCCGCAAGTGAGACACATAGGGCTTCATTGTCCTCCCTCAACTGTTGCACCAGTTCCAGCTGGGCCTCCAGTTGTTCTGTAAAAATGGAATACAGTTAGTGTATGCATTCTTGAACAGCAGCAAAGTTATTTTTTTATGGGAACACTCTTCACAAGGGTACTAGTAACTAACTATGGATCTTAGAGAAATCCTTACCAATTTTCTCCTGTCTGGAGCTTATGTTATGGACTGCATCTGTAGTGTCCCATACTGTGGCCCAAAGTGCAGAACCAATGTCCACAAGTATTTCCCCTGTAATGGGATTGAAAAATAAAACATATCAATGGACTATTAATGACAAAAGCCCTACTCATGCAAAGCATGGAATACAGTGAGAGATCACATTAAAAAAATGTATTTAACTTACCGATTCGAATAAGTCCATCAAGCAATGAAGCAAACCCTGCCAAAGCCATTCTGTCAGTCTTGAATTGAGATAGATTTGACATGTAAACATGCACCACATGGCCAACGTGAAATAAAGCCCGCCTCCCTGTGTTAAATGCCTGTGGCTGTCAGCTGTCAGTCACAGGGAAGGACTGTTCTTATTGCTGTGAGTCCGTTGCTAATTAAATGACCCATGTGGCTGAAGTGGGGTGGGGCCGTACTGATAATAGTGACAGCTTTAATCTGTCTCTGTCTATCTGGTGGGAGTGGGAGCATGGGACAGTCACGGCAGTAAAAGCACTAGAGACATGGAGGATGGCTATAAATAAATTTCAAAAACTTTATTAAAACAATTAACAGGTGGGTTGTGTGGATGGGTCAGTCAGTGAGTGAAAAAAGGAAATGTCCCCCGAACCCCAGCCAGGACTCAGGAGCAGACAGCCAGTCACTGCCAGCAAGACCGGGCGGGCACCACACCCTTGTTGCCAGTTGCCGCCCACTAGCGCGTCTACAGAATGCAAGCAGAATGATATCGTTTTATTTGAATGATAAAAGATATCATTTCATTTTAACTACTTTGCCTCCAATCCAATCCATCTCTTACATTGGTATCAGGACCACAACAGCACTGGATGGCATGTTGGAAGCAAAACACTCTCGGCCGGGGGTGGTGGGGAGGGGACGGGGAGTGCGGGACTTATAGTTTCCCGATTCCTAACTCTTCATGTTCACTTCACTCCACCCTAGTTACTGCAGACACAGTTAGCTGTTTAGTGTTAACAGGTAACATAACAAAGAGGTAGGCATGGCAGCAGGTGTGTGATGCAATCAATACAGTGTGAATATGGTAGTGGTGGGTGGGTGTCCCAGTGGGTCAGTCACTGTCAAGTCATGTGCAGCAGGGCCGGGCAGGACAGGAGGGGGGGAGAAGGCACTGAGCGTGGGAGCAGGTAAGGTGGAGTTAACTCTGGTGTCAGGGAGGGAAGGTGGGCACGTAAGGACAGGTGGGGGAAGGGCAGTCAGTGACGGCATCGGCGACTGCGAGTGAGCATAACACCAGCTGCGCTACGGGTGCAGCATAATAGTACTCACATCACGCCGCCTGGCCTTGGTTACTCAGTCTTGGGTTAATGTAATAACTACGCATATTTTTTTGGCAAGCAAAGTATGCCATGAGCAACACAACACAGCTATAATTTTATGATTAACATACAATAACAGTAATGTAAAAGTTAAAAAAAAAAAATAAAGTGACACACAGCAGTGGGGATTTGACCCTGCAGAATGACAGCTTCAAGCTGTATAGCAAGCGGGAACCTTAACAACTATGCCAACTCCCACCAGGAGTTTTGGTCCAAAAACAAAATTGTTTGAATTTAATGTTATGGTTCCAGAATATTTTTTAACCACCCCCCCCGTAAAATGGGGCTTTTAAAAAAGTAATATGTAAAAAGTTGAGAGTTGATTATATTAATTTTTTTACAATGTTATATTGTAACAAAATATTCATATTTTACAATGTTATATTGTAAAAAAATATTCATATATTAATCTGGAGAATAAAACAAATTGGATTTCCAACCAAATTAATTGCCACAGCTACCAACCTGTAGTACATTAATACCTACATCGAATAAAAATAATTTGGTATTCATTCCTATATGTGCTTTATCATCTTTCAGTCACTGATCATACACTGGACACATGGTATATATTCTAGTTAATAAACGAAATCTGAACACAGATGGGAGTGGTGGGGTGGACAGGCAAAGGCCTATGGCAAAGGCATACGGCAAAGGCATACAATCATACTGCAGCGGTGATAACAGTGCATTTTGTAGATCCTACTTCTTAGCTTAAAAAAGTAGTCCATTTTGTTAGTGTCGAGGGAGGGTAGGCAGGACTGATAGTTTCCTAACTCTTTGAGGTGGGGGCAGGGGAGTTCATGTGTTCACCCCCGCCCAACCAACCTACTGCACTGAATGGCAAGTTGGAAATCAAATCACTCTCTCGGCCCAGGGGGGGAGGGGTCGGGGAGTTGGGGGGGGAGGACTGATAGTTTCCTAACTCTTTGAGGTGGGGATGGGGGAGTTCATGTGTTAACTCCCAACCAACCTACTGCACTGGATGGCAAGTTGGAAATCAAATCACTCTCTCTGCCGGGGGGGTGGGGAGTAAATTGTAGTTTCCTAACTCTTTGAGGTGGGGGTGGGGGCGGACTCTGAGTTCACGTTAGTCCCTAGTTAATGCACTGGATGGATGTCAAGTTGAAAATCACTCTCTCGGCTGGGGGGCGGAGTGGATGGGGAGTTAGGTGGGGAGGACTGATAGTTTCCTAACTTTTTGAGGTGGGGGCGGGGGAGTTCATGTGTTAACTCCCAACCACTGGATGGCAAGTTGGAATTCAAATCACTCTCTTGGCCAGGGGGGGGGGAGTTGGGGGGGAGGACTGATAATTTCCTAACTCTTTGAGGTGGGGGCGCAGGAAATCATCACGTTCACTCCCAACCCTAGTTAATGCACTGGGATGGCAAGTTGGAAAACACTCTGAAAATAATAAATACTATTTATTATTTATTGGATGCCATGGTTCTTGAATGAAGACTGGCTGCATGGATTAGATAAGAAGAAGCTGGATCTGTGTGGTTAAACTGGGATACAGGCAGTTACAACATACATTATGAAAAACAAAAATAATAATATGATCTTCCTTACATTGTGTTACATTGATCTCCTTTACATTCAGTGTTACATGAATTGTGATCAATGCATTGTTACATCGCATCACTGAAAATCAAGAATTGTGATTTCAGTTTACATTGCATCAGTTTACATTGCATTCAGTTACATTATTACATCGCAGCCAGTCCAAACCACCACCACCTCCGGGAGGATGCCGGGAGGTGCAGTCAGGGGGCCCCAGGACCCCACAGTCACAGAGTCACCCAAGGGTGGTTGGTGGGGGGTGGCAGGGGCACAGGAGGAATCACAGCCGGAGTAGGAAGCTCAGCAGCACCCCGGTGCACTGGGTGCTGGCTCAGAGATCAGGACACAGCCACAGGAAAAGTCAGGCACAGAGTTTAACAGCAGTCGCAGAGGCGGACAGGGGGGGCCTATGGAGGGGACCCACACAGGCACAGGCAGGGGCAGCAGAACCCCAGGGACCAGACAACACTGGAGGAAGCCCTGGACATCATGGAGGAGGCAGCCAGCGATCCATGGTGACAGGGCAAAGGCGGGAGCTCACGTATTGAGCAAGCTGCACATGAAAAATGCAAAGACTATACACGGAGGTTTAGCAGAGCATGGCACGAGCGAAAGGACTGGCTATGTGGCTGTGCTACCAGAAATGCATTGTTCTGCTTTCCCTGTTTATTGTTTGGGGGTGAAAAGCCATGGACACAGAAAGGCGTGACAGACATGAAGCATCTCGGTGAAAAGGCTAAGAAACATGAAGACTGCAAAACTCACATTGAGAGCTGCCTAAAGTTGGCATTGTTGGGCACCACAAACATCGCAGAACAAATAGGTGAAGACTACCGTCTGTCTATACGAAAGCATAACCACGAAACTGAACACAACCGGTACATCCTGGGGAAAATAATTGATTGTATATGGTTTTGTGGTGCTTTTGAATTAGCACTTCAAGGGCACGATGAAATTGAGGAATCTTTGAATCCAGGGGTGTTTCGGGGCCTGGTCAGCTTGGTCACTACCATTGATTCTGCAACGGAAAAGCACTTGCAGAGTGCGACTGTCTTCAGGGGCCTTTCAAAAACCAGTCAGAATGAACTGCTTGACTGTATGCTTTCAGTGACTAGGGATTTCATTATTCAGCAGTTAAAAACTACTGAACTTGTGGCCATCCAGGCTGACAACACCACAGATGTGTCTACACACACCCAAAATGTACTGATTTACCGGTACATTGATGGCGATGGCTCAACTGTTGAACGCTTCTATGGATTCACACAGCTGCCAAACTTTCATGCCGAAACAGTTGCTGCAACTTTACTTCAGCAACTAGATGCTGTTTTTACAGAGGATGTGGACAAGCAGAAACTCATAGCACAAAGTTATGATGGTGCAAGCATGATGCGTGGTCAGCATGGGGGAGTCCAAAAGAAGATCCGTGATAAATACCCAAATGCCCATTATGTTCATTGTTATGCCCATCAATTAAACTTGGTAATGCAGCAAGTGGTGTCCCAAATAAAGGCAGTGAAGGTATTTTTTGCAGATCTGTCTGGCTTCCCATCTTTCTTCTCACGTTCTCCAAAAAGGACTGAAGTTCTGGACGCAGTGGTAAAAAGGAGGCTCCCCAGAGCAGTTGCAATGCAATGGAACTTCAACATCCAGACAGTGAATGTGGTCTTTGAGCGTCGAGAAGCTCTCATCGAATGTTTCCAGGAAATAAGATCTTGGAATTACGATAACAGTGCTGTTCGTGAGGTCAGGGGATTTATTCAGATGTTGGAAGATGATCAGGAGTTCCTGTATTTCTTGTTTCTGTTCCACAGAATAATGCCTCATGTGGATATCCTCTTTAGTGAACTTCAGCAAAGAGACATTGACTTGGTAGCTATTCGGAGATCTACATGGAGCATCAATAGAGTCAGAGACTCCATTAAAGACCTACACTCTGAGTTACCAGAACAATCCCGGCTTTCCAGAGGCAGAACCATAGACGCCTTGGATCAAGTTGCAGTTGAAGTATGCGACATCATAATTTCACATTCCAGAGAACGTTTTGCATTTACTAAACACCTGGTGAGTGTAAAGTTATTACAGGGGACTTTGTTTGAAGCACATCAGTGGACCTTTCCCGAGTAAGCATTAACTGAGGCAGTGGAAGCCTACCCAATGCTTCAGAAAGAAAGACTGAGGACAGAGCCTTCCATCTTGTATGAGAGGGAAGAATTCAGAAAAATGAAGGATGCTTCAACATTGCTGCACATGCTTCTGGACAAGAATCTGCAAATTTGCTTTGCAGAAACAGTGAAACTGCTGCGAATTGTTGTGACCACTCCAGTGACGACAGTAGAATCTGAGCGATCAATCTCCACTCTCCAGAGAATAAAAACTTTCTTCAGAAACACAATGTCGGAGGAAAGACTTAACGCATTAGCAATGCTGTCCATAGAGAAGCGGATGATTAAAGAAATCCCAGACTTTAATCATAGGACAATTGAACTATTTTCTGCACAAAAA
>QEPC01011791.1:2112092-2125165 GCA_003113815.1 Sphenodon punctatus
GTGTTCGGGGTTTATAAATTATTTATTTTAAACTTGATGTGCATGCAGACTGTGTTTTCTTCCAGCCAATGTTAACCCTGGGAACTCCTTACTGCTGTGTTTTGCCAGTGTTGTGGGTGTTTTCCTGTGTTTTGGGTTTATCAATTATTTATTTTAAGTTTGATGTGCATGTAGACTGTGTTTTCTTCCATCCAATGTTAACCCTGGGAACTCCGTGCTGCTGGGTTCAACCATGACACTGGCCTACCGTCCCCCTGGCTCCACCTACCATTCCCCTGGCTCTGCCTACCATCCCCCTGGCTCTGCCCCTAGGCCCGCCGGCCCAGCCTTACTGCCCCAGTGCCCCTCCAACATCAGAACCCACCAGTCGCCCCTGGGAAAGCGCGTGGAGCTGAGGGCCCCCAGCATTTTGTGTTCGCCCAGGGCCCCGCAATTCCTAAGGCCAGCCCTGCCTTGACCTGCTCAAAATGGCCTTTCCAGGAGACAGTAGTAGTAAAAACGACCCCTAAGTACTTAAAGGAGTTAACTTGTTCAATTATTTTCCCACTTATCGACCAGACCAGTGGTCTCTTCCTATTCTTACTGCCAACCACAAGGTCTTTAGACTTAGAATAGTTTGTGATCAGTGTTTCCCTAGAGCAGTAATTCCCAAATAGCTCCAGTTGCCTCTTGAGGCCGATAGCTGTTTGCGACAGAAGTATAGAATCATGTGCGTAAAGCATGATTGGCAGGCACCTTTGCGCCACCACTGGGGCATGAGTATCTCGGGAATTCATGAACTGGACTAGGTCATTCAAATAGAGATTAAAGAGAACTGGGGCCAATAGACAACCCTGTCTAACCCCCCTTAATACCTCAATTGGAGCAGACAGAGACCCATATGAGTCCAATCTAACCTGTAATGAATTATCCAGGTGTAAGTGGATTATCAGAAACAGGAGTCTCGGTTCCATTGACATACCTCTCAGCTTGAACCACAAGTATTCCCTATTGATGGAATCGAAGGCTTTCTCCAAGTCCATGAATCCCAGATACAACTTACTCTTATGGGTGACATATTTTTGGGTCAGTGAAGATAGCAGTAAAATATGATCTAATGTTGATTTGCCTGCGCAAAAACCAGCCTGCTCAGGAGCAATTTTCCCTGATTCCATGATCCAAGTTCTCAGTTTCCCTAATAGAAAGCTGGTATAAAGTTTGCCTATCGCACTGAGCAGATTGATTGGGCGATAGTTTGCCAGAAGGTGTGGATCACCCTTTTTAAAAATAGGAACCAGTATACTCCGAAGCCATGAAACGGGAACTAGTCCTGTCTCATTAATCACAGTAAAAAGAGGGGTCAACAAAGCTGCCCACCAGTCCGGGAAAGATTTAATCAAATCGGTCGTAATTCCATCCGGACATGGGGCTTTACCAGATTTCAGGGCCTGGATAAGAGTCTTAATTTCTTCAGGGGTAATTGGGGGCCAGGAGTCAAATCTGCTGCAGGGCTCCATAATTATGCGGCAGCCATCCACAGGCGCAGCCGCGTACAAGATGCTATAAAAGAATTCCCAGACCTATGATGGGATTACAGGGGTTGGAACAGCACTCCAACCCTTACTAAGGGAGCGTATTTAATGCCAAAATTTACCAGCATCCTTTCTCAAGGCTGCCATATGCAAGGCCTGCCATTAGGCGTTGCTGTAAGCAGCCTTCTTTTGAGTCAACAGACGTCTATAATGTCTCCTCACGGCTTGAACCTTCTCACAGAAGTAGACAGATGAGCAAGCCCCACGTTTCTTCGTTAGACCCCGAAGTTTAGATCTTGCCACCAGGCAAGTACTATCAAACCAGGAAGGGGATCTCATGGTCACACCATAGCCATCTGCCACTAATACTTCCCGCGAAGTTATAGGGATCAGCAATTGGAGAAGCTTGTCAAACCCGAGGAGACTATTAGAGTCATCTGAGCTAATTTGGACATACAACTCCCTAACTTCCTGATGGCTAATTAAGTCCTCAAATGCTTCCATAAGCTCCTCTGGGCGCCTTCTGCAGGTTCTAAACCTACCCCCATTGACCCCTCTAAGAATCCTGCCCTGGCCTAGTTGGTTCCTTACCATCTTCTCAACCTGCACAAGTACCAGCAGGATCGGGAGGTGAACAGTATCAGGTCTCAAGATCACCTCCATCCTCCTGATAGAATAAAATCCTGCGCCAGGAACCAGAAAATAATAAACAACGCTGGACCCATTAGGTGCATGGAGGGTAAAATTACCCTCCTTGTCACCAATGACCTGCTCATTGGCTACCCTTAGGTCAAAGTCTTCCAACAGAGACTTCATAAGGTCTTTCGTCGGGCTCTTGAACTCATCCATGGATACTCAGGGCGGGGGGGGGGGGGGACAAACAGGTTGTAGCCAACCTCCTCCAGGCATGTCTCAGCTCCAGAGCAAGCTGGGTTACCCATCCTGACATTAAAGTCTCCAGCCATATAGAGAGGGACCTCAGAGTAATTAATCAAGGCCTCCGTCAATATGGAAGACATTGACAGCCAAATGGCTGCTGAACAGTACCTAGAGCCTACTGGGGGTACACAGATATTCCACAAAAGGAACTTGTTATCGTTCGGGAACACACAGTGATATAAAGCAAAATTTGAATTATACGTTCCAAGTACCTTTATTTGGAAATTCAAATCCTCAGTTACCAAAAAAGCTAAACCCCCACTAGGTCTACCCCCCACAAGCAAGGGAGTAGCCCCCAAGCTAAATGTTTTAAAACCGCTCAAATGAGCCCCATTTACATCCCCCACTAACCAAGTATCCTGTAGGAGAAGTAAATCAAACTGGCCCAGGAATAGCAAAAAATCAAAATCGAGGCATCGCGCCCTCCAGCCTGCTATGTTTCAGGACATTAGAGTAAGGTCGCCTTGAGTGTCCCCTCCTAGTCAGGCATCGGGAAAAGAAACCTGGGAAGATGGTAACAATTGACTTAGCTCCCTATTAGGGCTCGACACTGCAAGCGGAGCTCCCATAGGATTCATCTGTCCATTCCGACCCTGCTGCTCTCCAGGGCTAACTTCCTTCTGCTGGGAAATCCCTGCCAGGCCCTAAGGATCTTGACCCACAGCCTCAAGGCTAAACCGGTTCCCAGGAGTATCCACCCCTTGACAGTTAACCTGGGGCATAGGACCAGGCAATCCCCCTCCCTCAGGCTGGCCCCTCCCTGGGCTCCCCCGAGGGGTATCCGGGGGAATTGGAGACACCGATGAAACACCTAGCTCCTTACAGGGGCGTCCCCATAGATGTTGTTCACCCGGTCTTTTAACCCCAGGTTCGGGCAAGTTAACTCCTACATGGGAAGAGGGTTTATCCAAGGATTTCTTGCCATCCAAAATGAAACCACCCCCCTTAATTTTCAGAGACAACAATTTTTTTATTTATTTATTTTATTTTATAAATTTCTACCCCACCCCTCCTGCCATGCAGCTCGGGGCAGCTTACAATATTAAAACATACAATAAAATTTTCATTTTTTAAAAAAAACTCACCATATTAAAATATTAAACAGGGCAAAAAAAAGATCAGTGTAAATATAAATAGGTGGGGGAACTAAAACATTCCCCTACCCCTCCCTCCCAAAGGCCTGGGCAAACAGCCAGGTCTTACAACTACGCTGGAATGTTAATAGGCTAGGCACCAGGCGAGCCTCCTCTGGAAGGGAGTTCCAAAGCCGTGGCCCCACCACCGAGAATGCCCTCTCCATCGCGGCCCCCCGCTTAACACGGGGGACCTCCAGTAAGGCACCCCCGGCGGATTGCAGGAGCCGCTCTGGGGCGCGAAGGGCGCGAAGGGTGAGGCGGTCCCTAAGGTATGAGGGGCCAAGACCGTGTAGGGCCCCCGCATTCAATTGCCTTTGAACTACTTCCTATCTCTCTATTAATTTAACTGGTGTAATCAAAGGAGGCTGGACCTCTTGAAGGACCAAATTCCTAGAAGCTTGAATCTCTAAGGTGGCTTCCCTCTTACTCACTACCTCGACCTCCATGCTATAAGCCCCCTGTAACAGGCTGCCATCTGGAATCTCGGGCGGGTTTTGCTGAACCCCTCCAGCCCTCATTCCTTCCCAAGGGGGAGGAGCTTGCAGGGAGGGTCCAACCCCAGGCCCCACCTGGGCACCCTCCCCGGGGCAAGGGCCTAACTGAGCTAGGGCATCTCCACACCTCAAAGGGGGATGAAACACATGAGATGTGAAAATACCTCTGCTCTCCAATATAGATCTCTGAGCCCAAATAGCCTTAGTCAGTGAGACTGTAAGGAAAGTAACCATTATAGTTTGCTTGCCCTGGACGCTTACAATTGGTCTACTGAGGCTGATCTAGTGAGCCTCAGTTTCATAAGAAATCTCTTCCGCTACATCAAGTATAGTGTCCCACCTTGGTTTAGGCCACCGTCCCTCTGAATATACAATAAAAAGTAGTGCATCAGGTATGGCTTAAGAGACCTTCGCCTTCCAGCCAGACCGATCAAGATGCTAAATAAGTTTGGCCTTGTAGACCCGACCGAGATTGAGCCAGAGGAGAAAACCTCTGACACTTGTCTCCCAACTCCTTTTCTTTCTGCTCTGGCCCCTGGTCCAGAGTAGTCGGTCCAGATCCGGCCGGTCTATCATTAATCGAATTCAAGACGACTTGAAGATTGGTTATCCGAGACATAACAAAATTTAAAGTATCTACAGTCAATAGAAGATGGTCTGCCAGGAAAGTCACCAGTCTCCCCCCCCCTCCCCCCCCGGAGGGTCTGTGGGGTCTGGCGGGCTTACCAACTGTGGTTGGGATGAAAAGACCTGCCCCAGGCACAAAACAGAAGAATGCTGTTTGATCGAGGACTGAAAAGTTTCTTGTCTACTTATCCCAAGATCCAAGGTGTCTAGGGTCAAGTAAGACTGCTCGGCTGGCAAGCTCTGAGAATGCGAAGGCAGGGGCCCATGCAGTCGGCCGCGTGTCTAGGGAAATAATTATCTATTTTCCATTATTTGGCAGAGTTTACCCTAGAATGGGGTGGCCTCAAAGGAGTCCCCTCTCCCTCGCTTACTCAGTGCCATTTGCCGAAAGTCCATAGTTGCACCACCTCTATCTTCATTACTGCCTACACGAGGCTCCTCCTCGAGCCACTCCTCCCCCCTGTGCTGCCGCCTAACTGACTCCATTGATTGGTTAAGTAGGATCCAAAATGGTATAGGCAAGCACCGACACTACAGCCGCCTCTAGCTTTCATAACTACCCCCAACCCTAAGTGAATTTTCTACCCAAACTCAAAGTTGCCTCTCTAACCTCAAGAGCTAGGGGGAGGTTCCTGGATAAGAGGAGCCTGGTTAGGCCAGGCCAAAACAGGAGGGAAACTGATCTTAAGGCACAGAAGAGTCATAACAGGCTTTCTGGGTAAAGTTTCCCTTCCCAGTCAGCGATGACGTAGCACCGCGGCCAAGAATGAACTGTGGCCGAGGGCAGAGATCCACGGCCGCACACCAGGGCACACCGAAGGGCACTCCAAAGGCACAGCCGTAGGCTCAACTGTTCCTTTTACTCCCCCGCAGGTCTGCAGCTCTGCCCCCCGCAGACGCCGGGCTCCGGGACTCCTCAGCTGTCGGGTGAGTGGTTGCAGCGGGTCTAGTGAAGCTCGTGCAGGGCTAACCTGGACTCTGGGTGCCCTGTATTCCCTTGCGTGTAACACTTGCACACTACACCCTATCCACCCCCCCTTTGTCTAGAGGACACACACCTGCTCACAACCACCCCATTCCCACTGGGTGTTTGTAACACACACAGTGTTCATAAACCTACACCCCATTGCGTAGAGCAGCGCACACACAGGCATACACGCGTAGGAAGCTGCAGCATAACATACAATAAACAACCCCGCCCTCTAAGTAATGTAATGTCCATCCAATTTTAACCCTGGGAACTCCTTGCTGCTGGGTTATGCCCTGGCTCCGCCTACCATTGCCCTGGCTCTGCCCCTAGGCTAGACTCCACCCCTAGGCTCACCGGCCTTACTGCCCCACCAACCTCAAAACCCACCAGTCATCACAGGGAGTGTGTGTGTGTGTGTTATGCTGTTTTATATTTTGAAGAAAGAAAGAAAGAAAGAAAGAAAGAAAGAAAGAAAGAAAGAAAAGTTTGCAGATATGTGAATGAGATTGTCCCTAAATTGGACAGGGCATGCTTTAGTGCAGAACCAATTGACTGCAGCATTATTGACTGTCTATATCTGAGCCCCTTGAGGCAGCTGAAGCCCTGATTTGTTGTATCTGCCTGCTTTTGCCTGCTTACAGGCAACACACAATGGGTATAAACATATAGACAGCAGCTCCGAATTTGCCCACAGATGTCCTGGTCACTCCTGAGTTTACTGAACTGTGTGAAGGGCGCCCACCAGATGTGAAACTTGGAGCAGGCCAAGGCTGCTCTGCGGAGCCCAACACAGAATGCTTTGCGAGATCCAGGAGCATGCCACGCGGAGCAGGTTGGCCAAACCTGGGACAACAGCCAAATGTGGTGCTTCTGCCCGTTTGTTGAGGGTGGGGGGAGGACCCACAGAGCACCTCTGCATCCATCCATTTGTTGCCACATTCAGCACCATAGAGTCATGGACAGCCACCTAGAATATTGTTAGAGTGACCCAAAACTCTATAGTGTGTCAGCAGGGCGTGGGGGGCTGTGTGGGCAGACCACAGCCAGCGGATACTACTGGTCCATCTGATGTGGTCCCAACCCAGGTGGAGCTAGTAAATGGCTGCTGTGGGGGTGAGCCCTTGGAGCAGCTTCATGCTCTGGTGGGCTCCCTTTCCATCTGAAAACACCCACCGAGGTAGCACCATCTCATACTTAGTCTATCTTCAAACTGGCTGTTACACACTTAAAAGTGCCCTTTCCTTCTGTTCAAATCTGACCATAGGCCTGCTGTTCTATGCCCAGGAGTTAATCCACTGACCTGTGTTTACCTTGTGGTAACAGAGATCAAATGACCACCCATTTCAGTCCTGATGATGCACTGAACAATAGAATCCAGCTTATTCTCAAGTAGCCACATTCAGCCTTGTTATTATTTACTGCAGAGCCACATCTCACTGGATCAGCAAAAGGAGCAGGCACGCTTCCGGGAGGAGCTCTGCAGAGTTTTACATAATTGCTCATAATCACCCCGTAAAATAGCCACAGCTGTCCTTTAAAGTTTGCGGCTTCTTTTAGACTTTTATCCCAGTGTGAGATTTTCAGCTTAGATATAAAGCTCAGGATTTATGGCAGCCTCTGTATTTTGAAATGTCAGAGGTTCTCAAAATGCTCATGAACAAGTTTCTAAAATGTATTTCCTTTTATCGCTTTTCAGTTCAGATTATAACTTTTTATTTTATTGGCTGTCTGATATTTTTTGATTGCATTAAATGGTACATAGAGGCACAAGTGTGGCCATTATACCGTTCACTGGTGCATGTGTATCTATGGCCCTTTTCACACAGACTCTCTAACACTGATAAAATGGGTGTTAGCTTTTATTATACATGTTGCAGGGCTGCAGGTGTGTTGTATGGGTGCCCTGCAACATGTATAATAAAACATAACACCCCTTTTATCAGTGTTAGAGTGTCTGTGTGAAAAGGGCCTATATCCAGCGACCCGCCATGTTCACTGCTTTTTCTCCATTGACAGCAATGGGGATATGCCTCTCTGAATCCCCACTCTCTGAACCAGATAATCCTGTTGTTGTTTTAAAAAAACTCTCAGCCTATTGAAGTCTACAAATCTCTTGCCATTTTTCCTATCCATCTCTGAACCTTTCTTATTTGATTTTTTCCAGATGGACTGAACAGATCTGACCACAGTACTGAAAGAAAGAGTATACCATCTGCCCATATACAGGCATATAATCCGCATTATCCTCTGTCCTTTTCCTTATGCATCAGAAGATTTTGTTTGCTTTTTTTGACTTCTTGTACTCGCTGAACAGTTTTTTTATGATGCCATCACCAGTGATGCCTAGATCCTTTGCCAGAGTGTACCTGTTGGAGTGTGCATGCATAACTCATGTTATTTCTCCCAATATGCAGCATCTTGCATTTGTTGGCATTCAGTTTCATATTTCAAAGCATTGCCCATTTGCCCAGTTAAGTCAAAGAGGAAATGAAAGCACATGAAGAAGAAACCCACAGAGAACATGGAAGATGGTGTATACACAGAAAGTACACAGTGAAGAGAAGCTTAAAGAAAAAAGGACCAGATGTCAAAGAGCTGGCAACCCATGTAGTGCAATGGGGAAATGACAGAGAATTGAGAAAACATCTAACCCTATAGTTATGGGAACAGGAGTTAAGAAATAGCAACTCATAGTAAATTTTTTAAAACCCAACAACTGGCTTTCCTCTCACTTCCTGCTTGCTTGGCTTCTGTTATAAGCTTTTGTGATGGACTTTCCTGGAGCTTTAAAAAAAAAAAAAAAAAAGGCTAAATCAGCAGTATCGGTTCACTCTCCTTCACCCATCAACACAATAGTTCCCAAACTTTTTGCTTCTATGACCTCATTTTGAAACTTAAATATAATCCCATAAACCTAGACAACAGCAGACATGCAAAGCATGCATCCAATAGCAGTCAAGATCATGAGCCTATCCACAAAGGGTGCAACCCCACTTGGAAGGACAACCTATGCCACAGATAAGCAAACTGTGGCTTGGGAGCAATGTGTGGCTCTTGGGCAACTCAGGTACAACTCTCATCCAGGGACAGGGCCGCACGGCCTTGATGGTCCTGTGTCTTAGTTCATTGCACATGAATATCAGCAGCTGAATCCCAACCGCTCCTTAGAATTTCAACAGCCAGGACCACAGAGCAGTGCACTGTCTCTGCCTGCCAATCACAAAGCTGGAGAGATGGCGAGAAGTGAGGCTCCTCTTGAGCAATGCTACAAAGGGATATGTGCATGTGTGTGTGTTGTGGACTTTGGCTCTATGAATGTTTTGGTAGGTACACAGTTCGTGAGGCTGGGAACTTTGCCCATCCCTGTCTTATACTTTGGGAATCTGCATTCATGAGCTTAGAGTGCAAAGAATGATAGACTAGAAACAAGTGACTTCTCTATGTGGTAGCCAAGCAACTTTGGCCCTCTGTATTATGTTCAAAGAGGCATCTGATAATTCTCTCTTTGATTAGCATTTTAACTGATTTACCTGGTGGTGAAGTAGGATTCGCTGGGAGGATTTAAACCTTTGATTTTAGATGCTGCCTCGAAGCAGTTTCCAATTCCATCTGCATACAAATGTATGACTCTGCAGCATGCTTGATTTGTAAAGCTGCCTAAAGCAGTTTCTTTCATGGTTTCTCTAGAGATCTGGATTCAAAGTTCTACAAGGAATTTCCTACATGGTCGTATTTGAAACCAAACCTACCAGATGATGAGCAATCCCAACTAACTTCAGTTTAGTTGTAATTCAAGACACTTAATGCTTTGCAGGATTGGACCTTCTGCTGCAGGAACTAGCTCTTCATCTTTATTTCACTACTCAGGTATTTTAAAAAGAATTAAACAGAAATGACAGGCTTGAGCTTTCAAAGATCTTGAGTACCTGCACCTATTAAAATTTGTACCTTTAAAAACACAAACCCAGGCAGTATGTCTTCAACTGGCAGCCAGTTTGGTCCAATAGAGACTACGGCCACATGAGCCCGCCTGGGATTGATCCCTGCACACTCTGGGGCAGGCAATTGCAGCTACCACACTTCAGGACCAGCGAGGAAAGCAGGGCAGATGGTCTGCCCCACTGCGAGGAAACTGGGTGGGCTGCTGTTGGCCATCCCATCATGCCCCAGGGCAGGCTGAGGTGCTGGCTATACATGCAAGCACCTGGTCCTCCACCACCCACCATCCCCTGGTCTGCCTACCATCCCACCCCTGGCCATGACATGGAGGCGTGAGAATGGCAACCGCAACTGCCACTCACCAGTGCCATTGGGCCTTGCGAAGGGGTGGGGCAGCATGGGGACCAGGTCTACGAGTGGTGCCGCTGTTACCCACTTTGAGCAGCCTTGCCCCACTTTGGGTAATGTTACTGTGCATGCACTGCATTCCCAGACTTTTTCGATGGATGCAGCATGTAGCAACTGGCTGCCCATCCCACCACAGGACAGGGTGAACATCTGGTGGCTGCCAGGCATATGAGCCACTGTGTCGCATGGCAACAGTGCCTAAATTGAGGTAAGGCTGTTCAAATCAGGTTACCATATTGTGTGTCTGTACTCAGTGTGTTGAGTTCTGAAGTGGGAATCCTGGGCATGTCACTTTCTGCCAACTTTCCAAGGAGTCTTAGTGGAACTCTTGACTATCTTAGACCACTGCAACACTAGATGAACACCTTTCTCACCACTGGGATAGGATTTGTGCATGCTTGCTTATGTTCACATTAAAGTAACATTTCTTTAAGCTGCTTATGCAATCCAGTTCCAGGTTCTGTAAAGTGTCACTGGCCAAGGTATATTGTTTGTGACATTAGCTGGTAAAAAATACTTGACTATTTCTTTTGGCATAAGGTTTGTTCTTTCTGCATAAAGTTGTTCCCTATCTGATTCATCACCATCATCATTGGTATTTCGCACATGTATTTGGAGACAGTACATTTGGAAACAGAAAAATGCCTGGTTTCCTGAAAGAAGTAATATTCTGGGGGACTACTTGATGGCTATTACTCAGTGCATCCTTCAGATTACAAATACAACAGCGACTGACAGAGATGAATCACTGCACTTTGAGTGTATCAGCTGCATTAAACTCTGTATTTTGTCACATTTCCCCTGCTAAGGATGAGCACTACAGGGTTATTTGATTTATTATAGGGGAGTTTTTTCATGGCTTTGGTGCATTCACTGCTTTGTTGTCCCTTCTGATGTCAGTGGAAGTGTTAATCTTATATGGCATGTGGAATTCTGGTGTATCTTTCCCTTTATATACTTCAGCTAAGTATGGGTTTGCAGTTTGAAAGAAACATGCTTGTCCCTGCAGTTACTGGAATTAGCTTTAGATTTAATCCACATTATAGATTCTTGTCTTGAAACACCACAAAAGAGTCAGAAACTATTTATAGTTTGCACATAGCAGGATAAAATACCTAGCTAGTGTAATGAAATGTTTTCATCCCTTGGTTTGTTTAATTACTAACATTAGATCCAAATGCAGGATAAATGTTTTTATGAAGCTTCTCCAAGGTATCATCTACATTTGAATGAAGGAAAATAAAAAGAAACAGATACTCAACTGATGTAATTTCCCCTAGGAACTGTAAGTCATTTGTGAGCTTATACCAATAAATTCATCAACTATTTCACTACTCCAACATCCTATTATTTTATAATGTGGACTTTATTATATTCACACGTTCTCACTCCCAGTTTCCTTATTATATTTGCACACTGTTGCTGCAAGCTTCCTTGATTGTTGTCTCTTTTTCTTGACAGACGCTTTCTTGTCCTCGTGGATTCTTAGATGCTGCAGCACATAAATATCAGGCTGAGTCAATTCACACATCGTGATCTGATATAGGTCAACATTCTCTATACATTAAATATGACTTGTCACCCAGCTGTCTATTGACTGTGTTGGGTTAAGAAACTTCACAAAACTCTGTGTGGTTTTGAGAAGAGAGGCCAGAATGTTAATGCAACACAATTTCAGTATCAGGTTTCCAATAACCTATATTGTATTCCATTAGCTAAAAATAAAGAATCTGAGGCAAATATCATTTTATTGATGTAGCACTGGGCTTCAAACCTTACTCAAGAAGATTTTTTTTCAATAGGAGGAAACTTATTTTGTAATGATTGTATTTGTGAAGTGTCTAGATTTAAAACTGGAACTCTGCTTCCTCCACTGGCTCCCTCTCTCCCTTTGCAGCCAACAAAATCCTTGTCTTCACCTTCAAGGCTCTTATTGTGGCCTTGCTCCTCCCTTATTGCATTCCCAACCAGACACTTCTCTCCTTCTCTGCCACCAGCCTCGCCTGCTCAAGGGCATAAGGAACAGGTGGTACCCTTGCATCAGGATCCACGAGCCTGGGAGGCCCACACTCCCTGGTGCAGCTAGCTGCATCCTTGCCCTGCTAAAAGGAGGACTGGTGGGGAGGGGGGGGGCATCCTCTGTACCAGGGCCCATTCAGACCCTAGTACGCTTCTGCACCTGCCCCAAAAGTGTCTTCTGCTCCCTAAACTATCTTTACCCCTTCTCCCATGCTACTCACTCCACCTAGAATGCCCTCCTTAAGCACATTTGCTCTGCTTCCTCTGTCCTTAAAAACTTACCGCTTCTATCAGGCTTTCCCTAGGTCCTCACCCCCACAGACTGCCCAGTGATGTTCCCTTTACTGTCTTATCTTTCAGGGTTTCCTTCTCCCCTGTAACTAAGCCAAGCACTTGTGTATCTCGACTTCTCAACATCATGAATGTATCCCTGTCTTTCCCTATGCCTCCCTCTCCCTTGTCTATCCTTGATTGTAAGTCCCTTGGGGCAGGAAGCTGACTAATTCATTATTGTTCTGTGCCAGTGCATTGCTGGTGTACATATTATTATTATTATTATTATTATTATTATTATTAATAATAATAATAATAATAATAATAATAATAATAATAATAATAATAATAATAAATAGCAAATTAGTCACTGATTAAAGCATATTTGTACTGGCACTTTTTATCCCAACACACATCTGTACACCTACAACATCAAAGAAATGCAGCCACCTCTGGGGAAGCAGGGAGCAACTGATTATGTAAGAAGCCCAGGGGAGCAAACACGTAGGGCAAACACCAAGAGGTTCAACCTGTTTTTCTTGCATAAAAAGCAAGAATGATCTTATTTATTTTATTTATTTATTTATTTTTCAAATTTATACCCCGCCCCCTCCTGCAACGCAGCTCGGGGCGGCTACCAACAATGAATAAAAACAATAAAATTCCTTTTAAAATATTAAATATTAAATATAAAATGCATCACATAAAACAGGGCTAGAAAATAAAAAATAAATAAATAGGCGGGGGACTAAAATCA
>QEPC01011796.1:0-19680 GCA_003113815.1 Sphenodon punctatus
GAAAGGGGAAGGGAGGAAGGAGAAGGGGGGGAAGGAAAAGAAAAGACATTCAGGTACCTTAGTGAGGCAAAAGAACACTCAGAGATCGAAGCTACCTAATCTTCTTAGGGTACCTTCATGCTACAAACCACATAGTTCAGCGGCGTGGGGACAAAAGGCTCGGTCTCGCTGACTAGAAAATGATCCAGAATAATTCTGGCTGAAGCAAACCGCCACTTCAGTTCTATAGAGCCCAACTTTAAAGAAGGAAGGGGGAGCACACCTGATCTCCATGATTTAGATTAAGCTCCTGGTCCTTAACTTAATCTGTACCAGCTGATTTCTGTATACCCAAAATTTTAAAGGAGCATAATAGGTTTTAAAAAGTGCAGTCCAGGATGTCATTAAGCCTCCAGGGTTGTATTGTGTCAAGTGTAATTATCCAGAACACCTTCTGCTTTGCCAAATTCGCGGAATCAGGAGGAATAACCTGTTATATACCCCAGAAACAGAAATCATTCTGTCCTGGGTGTATTGAATTATAGTGTTCTATCATTGGGGCCATAGCGGAACGTTTTTTAGTCTGCTCCTGTGTTCTATCATCCTTACCTTCAGGCTTCTGCTGGTTTTCCCTATATATAGCTTATTGCAGGGGCAAGAAATTGCATATATTACTCCTGTCGAGTCACAATCAATGTATTGCTTGATAGAGTAATGCCTACCCTGATGGTCACTAAAAGATTGTGTCTTGAGGCTCTGGGTACAGTTTACACATCTCCCACAAGGGAAGTTCCCCATGGGAGAGAGAGTAGACGTGCCCCCCCTGAATAGGGGTCAGCAGCTTAGCTCTGATCAGATGGTTCCCAAGGTTACTACCTCTTTTGTATGCAAATAGTGGGGGGGGGGGGTCATAACAGCCCTCTATATGATTAATGATGTTCCAATATTTTAATATAATTCTTTTGATTTTAAAAGAACAGGTATTATAAGTTGTAACACAAATCACTCTACAGAAATCTTGGATCTTATTTTTTAATTGATCCACTAAAAGGGATTCACACGGGGTTTGTATTAATTTATTATAGCCCTCCTGCAGAATCTTTAAGGGGTATTTTCGTACCAGAAATCTTTCTGCTAGGGCTGGACTTCCTGATCAAAATAAGTGCAGTTTCTCTTAATTCTACGGAGTTGGCTAAATGGTATACTTTTCACTCGATGTCTGGGGTGATGGCTGGAGTACATCAGGTAAGAATTTTCATCGGTAGACTTTGTATAAGTTGTAGTAATCAAAGCCTGACCCGTCCACTCGACCCAAAGGTCAAGGAAATTAATCCTATAAGGATCATAATTCAAAACAAATTGTATTGAGCTATGCAGACCATTTAACCAGTCTAGAAATTTTTTTAGACTCATCTCTGATCCTTTCCATAGCATGAAGATGCCATCGATGTACCTTTTCCAGATAAGGATATCATAAAATAAATTGATGCCCTTATCGTACACAAACTTGGACTCCCATTCTCCCATGAAGAGAATAGCCAGTTCCGCTGAAAGGCTGCTGCCCATAGCTATGCCCTTAAGCTTTCATCCCTGGCAGACCTCCCAGTGCCTGGTGTAGGCATCTTTGGAAGATCTCCAGATCCAGGGAGATTCCCATTGGCATGCGTAGCCATCTGTACCTTCCAAATGGGGTTGCGAATGTGGTTAGCTTGCCGGAGGCTTCGTCCAGCCAAACATGCCAAAACCTGTCTCGTACGTCACACACTGTGAATAAGCGTGCTTTGGATAGCTCAGGACGCACATCTTCGATGGTAGGCAAAGGGTAGTGTGCCCTTTTCAGTGCCTTCTTGAGTGGCTTTGGATTGATGCATATGCGTAGTTTGCCTGATAGTTTCTTCACCACCAACATGCTGCACACCCACGGGGTGTTTGCTTTCTCGACTTTGATGATGCCTCGTTTGTATAGGCTGGCTAGTGCTTTCTTGACTGGTTCATTGAGTGTCATCAGTATTCTCCTACTTGGAAGGCAAACTAGTGGCACCTCAGGATCAATTTCAAGGCGCTCCTTTCCTTTGAAGCATCCATCTCCCTTGAAAATATCCTCAAATTCGGTTAGGACTCTGTCCCTCGTTGCTCTTGTAGGTGGCGGCTTGGCTTGATTGTCCTGTCTCAGGACTCTGTCTCTCGTGACACTCATCTGCTGCTGCTTCAATGCATGCATGAAGTTCTGGTGCTGCACTCTGATCAAATCCATGTACTGGATTGCTTGTGCTCCTAGAAATGGTGGTTGGTCTTGTCCTTCCACTACCACAAATTTTAAATTACATTTCTCCCATTTCTGGGATTTCTCTGCGTTAGGTTGCATTTACCCACTGGCTGTATAGTGCTCATGCTGTACATGACCAGGGACCTTCTCATCTGTCTGATCACTGTGTTAGTTCTAAGCTCTTCCTTGGGGATCATGTTGCAAGATGCCCCGCTGTCTAGCTGGATCCGGACCCTTTGGTCCCCTATTTGCATGGTTGCAAAAATGGGTGCCTGTCTCTTAGCTCCTACAGCCCTCACGTGGTGGGACTGAGGCATTACACTTATAGTCATCACGTGTGACTCCTCATCTTAAGTGTCTGATGCAGTGGCCTCCTCTTTCTCCTGCATAAGCTCTCTTTGCTCTCTTTTAGCTGCTTTGCACATGCTGCTGAAATTATTAAGTTTGCTGAAAGCATCGCACCTTAGTTTGTCCAAATGCAGGACACTTCTCTTTAGCCATCTCATGCAACCTCCCACAATAGGAGCACCGCATGCTGCGCTGTGGCTTTCTCCGCCTTCTTTTAGTTTCAATATTGAGCCTTTTCTGCCGTACCCCTAGCACTGCATCCATTCCCCGTGGCTCCAATACTCTGTCTCTCTTTGGCGATCTCTGCAGTGCGTGCCATGTCCAGATACTTGGGTAGGATTAGCTCCCCTTTGCAGAGCAGCTTCCCCCTTAACTGGCTGTCCCTAATCAGTGAATCTTCAAGATCGCCGAACTTGCAAGTGCTTGCTAAGACTCTTAGGTCTTCCAAGTAGGCCTTCACCATCCCACTGATCCCTCATAAAAAACATATACTGCTCCACTGTCTCATTCCATTTTGGTGTGCAGTGGGCCACTAGAGCATTCATCACCGCTGACTGGGGGGGATGCCGGACTTAGTTGCCCNATAATATTCCATTTAGTTCAATGGGGTTTGAATTTCCAAACTTTGTTCGGAGTTCGGACCGAACTCGAATAGTTCGGTCGACCAAACCAAACTTCCGAACCGAACCAAATTTCCGAACTCGGTTCTGTTCGCCCATCCCTAGCTAGCACATGGCTGTTGTTGGAGAACCATCTTTACCATGGCCTCATTTCAAGACAAACTCCTGCAGGTGTTTGGGGATTTTCGGGGGCGCCCTGATCTTGATCACTTTTCTTCCACCTCTGTGGACTGCTGGGCTGGTGGATTGGGCTCCCTGACCTCTGGGACCTCTTCCTCACTCTCCAGCTGCTGCATGGAGCTCTGGTCAATTTCTACCATATCATCTGGCTCTTGTGGACTCTGGCTCCTGCAGGCTTGTCTGTGACCCGAACTTTGTCTCACCCCGAGGTGTCTCCAGTTTCTTCGTATAGTGCAACCTTCTTGAGTGGTCACTTTATACGATCTGGGTGCAACTGACTTATTGATGATGCTTTGGGCTCATTTGGCTTGGGACCCTTCCAGGGTCAACATGGAAGGGTTTATCAACGTGGGCAGGTCTCTTGCTGACTGATTGTAGTAGTAGTGGGCTTGTTTCTGCTGTGCCCTTTCCATTTCAATTTGTCAGTTTTCGATGATTTCGTGTTTCAGACATTCACCGGAGATAGGAAGAAGCGTTTTAGTTCTGCGGCCCATCAAGGCTTGTCCTGGGCTGCTACTGCACCCTTGGGTAGGGATATTGTGATGAGCCAAAAAGGCTAGATAAGGGTCTACCCCTGTTGCTGCTGCTCTGCTGATTAGTCTTCTTGCTGTCTTGACAGCTGATTCTCTCTTCCCATTACTCTGCAGGTAGGCTGGCGAGGAGGTCACGTGTTCGAATTCACACTTCAGGGCAAACGTTTGGAATTCTTCTGATGCAAATTATGGTCCATTGTCACTCATGAGTTTGTCTGGGATGCCATGTCTGGCACAATGTATTTTCAAGTGTTTGATTACTTCTCTGGATCTCGTGTCTTCCAGTTTGTCAATCTTCCAGAAATTCATATAGTAATCATCCATGATGAGGCAGTGTTCATCCTTTAGCGTGAAAAGGTCAACCCCTATCTTCTCCCATGAATGAGCTGGGGAGGTTGTATGACCATAATATCTCTTTACATTGAGTGCTGTCTGATCTGCAAGTTTCACTGCCCTCTACAAAGGCTAGGGCTGGGCGAATGCGGTTCGGAAGTTTGGAGTTTGGTCGACCGAACTCGACCAGTTTGGTCGACCGAACCAAACTTCCGAACCAAACTCAATTTTCGACCCGAACCAAATTTCCAAACTAGGCTCTGTTCACCCATCCCTAAAAGATAATACTCCATTTAGTTCAACGGGGTTTGAATTTCTGAACCTTGTTCAGAAGTTCGTAGTTCGGACCAAACTAAAATATTTCGGTCGACCGAACCAAATTTCCGAACAGAACCGAATTTCCAAACTCAGTTCTGTTCACCCATCCCTAACGAAGGCTCTCAGCTGAGCTCCCATTCTGGGTCAGTAGACACAGTCTCTTGCCAAGTGTAGGCAACTTATGTTTCCCAGATGGGATGAATGAATTTTCTCCATGACCCGAGGTCTAAGCAAAGAGGGGATCACGATGGTCAAGCTGTATATCAGCCCTTCCTGAACACTGAGCTCTGTTCTACAGTGAAAGTAGGGTTCTGTGCCAACCAGTGTCTGGGCCTTGTCTGCTGGCCAGCACTTTAAAATCAGGTTTTTCAGCATTTGAAGGGTTGCATCTTGTTCTGTGGCATTCTTTAGCTCCTTGAACTTGTCTTTTTTCACTGTTATGTAGAATAGCATGTTAATTGATTTGATGTCTTCATCTCCACATGTTTCCTCAAAGTTGATGAAGGCTCTACTAAGCAAGTCAGATAGCACAAGATTTTTTCCAGGACAGTACCTGATCTGTAGATCATATTTCTGTAGTCTCATCAGCATTCTCTGCAATCATTTCAGTGCCGAGTAGAGGTTTCATCATTATGGTCTCGAGTGGCTTGTAGTCAGAGTACCACAACTGGATGTCCAAATGTGTATTGGTAGAACCGTTCCACTCCGAATTCCACGTGGCGCCTGGGACTCCACATCCCAGGTCACGTGGTGCATGGTCAACTGCCAAAGAGGTCTGCCTCGGTGGTCAGGTTTAGGCAATACTTCAAAAGGTAGTTTATCATGCCAATGAGCCTCTGTATTCCTTTCACGTCTGTGGGAGGAGGCATCTCTAGGATAGCTTCAATTTTCTTGGGGTCTGATCTCAGACCTTCAGCAGACAGTATGTGTCCTATGTATGCTACCTGGCATTGCTTCGGTTTCATTTTCTCTGGGTTGAGCTTCACATTTCTGTCTCTGCATCTGGCCAGGAACCTGAATAGTTACTCGTGGTGATCTTGTTCTGCCTCCTCATCGTTAGTGCCTTCCCCGTATACAAGGACGTCATCTGCTATGACTCATCCCTACATAAAACACAAGATCCCTGTTTCAACTCCAATCAAAATTTTGATACAAGACAATAATAAATATCAGGACTGCTAAATGACAGAAAAAGCCCTTATCGCCGAAAATGCATTCTAGCATATATAATGGATACCACAATATATTCACAATACCGCCGAGTGATTTATCACTAGGTGGGGGAATCCATACCGGGGAAGCCCCTACTATAGGGAACAGTAATTCATATTTGGTGTTTTACAGCCACAGATATATTCATAGTGACTCCAGATAATCTGTCACCAAGCAAGAGAGTCCATACAGGAGGAGCCCCCAGTATGAGGGACAGCAGTCCAGATATGTTTTACAAAGAAATCCCAATCTGTCACCAGACAAGAAAATCCATACAGAAAGAGCCCCCAATATGAGGAACAGCAGTCCATATGTAGTATTTTACAAAAGAATCCCGACGGCCGTTTCGCAGGGACATCCAGCTTCTTCAGGGGAAGGTTTCATGGCTTGCTTACCCTTCAAAAGAATTATATAGACAATTTGTTCTTTTCACAACAAGACTCTAAAGGGTTACAGTACAAAGACAACATATCATAGGTTTTAGACATAGGAACGCGTTCTTGCATTACACCAGGAGGGGGAAAACGGGGGGGGGGAAGGAGAGGAAAAAAGGGGGGGAATGGGAAAGGAAGAAGGGAAGGAGAAGGAAAAAGGGGAAGGGGGGAAGGGACAGGAAAGAAAGGGAGGGGGGAAGGGGAGGGAAGGAAACAAGAGGGGAAGAAAGGGGAAGGGAGGAAGGAGAAGGGGGGGAAGGAAAAGAAAAGACATTCAGGTACCTTAGTGAGGCAAAAGAACACTCAGAGATCGAAGCTACCTAATCTTCTTAGGGTACCTTCATGCTACAAACCACATAGTTCAGCGGCGTGGGGACAAAAGGCTCGGTCTCGCTGACTAGAAAATGATCCAGAATAATTCTGGCTGAAGCAAACCGCCACTTCAGTTCTATAGAGCCCAACTTTAAAGAAGGAAGGGGGAGCACACCTGATCTCCATGATTTAGATTAAGCTCCTGGTCCTTAACTTAATCTGTACCAGCTGATTTCTGTATACCCAAAATTTTAAAGGAGCATAATAGGTTTTAAAAAGTGCAGTCCAGGATGTCATTAAGCCTCCAGGGTTGTATTGTGTCAAGTGTAATTATCCAGAACACCTTCTGCTTTGCCAAATTCGCGGAATCAGGAGGAATAACCTGTTATATACCCCAGAAACAGAAATCATTCTGTCCTGGGTGTATTGAATTATAGTGTTCTATCATTGGGGCCATAGCGGAACGTTTTTTAGTCTGCTCCTGTGTTCTATCATCCTTACCTTCAGGCTTCTGCTGGTTTTCCCTATATATAGCTTATTGCAGGGGCAAGAAATTGCATATATTACTCCTGTCGAGTCACAATCAATGTATTGCTTGATAGAGTAATGCCTACCCTGATGGTCACTAAAAGATTGTGTCTTGAGGCTCTGGGTACAGTTTACACATCTCCCACAAGGGAAGTTCCCCATGGGAGAGAGAGTAGACGTGCCCCCCCTGAATAGGGGTCAGCAGCTTAGCTCTGATCAGATGGTTCCCAAGGTTACTACCTCTTTTGTATGCAAATAGTGGGGGGGGGGGGGCATAACAGCCCTCTATATGATTAATGATGTTCCAATATTTTAATATAATTCTTTTGATTTTAAAAGAACAGGTATTATAAGTTGTAACACAAATCACTCTACAGAAATCTTGGATCTTATTTTTTAATTGATCCACTAAAAGGGATTCACACGGGGTTTGTATTAATTTATTATAGCCCTCCTGCAGAATCTTTAAGGGGTATTTTCGTACCAGAAATCTTTCTGCTAGGGCTGGACTTCCTGATCAAAATAAGTGCAGTTTCTCTTAATTCTACGGAGTTGGCTAAATGGTATACTTTTCACTCAATGTCTGGGGTGATGGCTGGAGTACATCAGGTAAGAATTTTCATCGGTAGACTTTGTATAAGTTGTAGTAATCAAAGCCTGACCCGTCCACTCGACCCAAAGGTCAAGGAAATTAATCCTATAAGGATCATAATTCAAAACAAATTGTATTGAGCTATGCAGACCATTTAACCAGTCTAGAAATTTTTTTAGACTCATCTCTGATCCTTTCCATAGCATGAAGATGCCATCGATGTACCTTTTCCAGATAAGGATATCATAAAATAAATTGATGCCCTTATCGTACACAAACTTGGACTCCCATTCTCCCATGAAGAGAATAGCCAGTTCCGCTGAAAGGCTGCTGCCCATAGCTATGCCCTTAAGCTTTCATCCCTGGCAGACCTCCCAGTGCCTGGTGTAGGCATCTTTGGAAGATCTCCAGATCCAGGGAGATTCCCATTGGCATGCGTAGCCATCTGTACCTTCCAAATGGGGTTGCGAATGTGGTTAGCTTGCCGGAGGCTTCGTCCAGCCAAACATGCCAAAACCTGTCTCGTACGTCACACACTGTGAATAAGCGTGCTTTGGATAGCTCAGGACGCACATCTTCGATGGTAGGCAAAGGGTAGTGTGCCCTTTTCAGTGCCTTCTTGAGTGGCTTTGGATTGATGCATATGCGTAGTTTGCCTGATAGTTTCTTCACCACCAACATGCTGCACACCCACGGGGTGTTTGCTTTCTCGACTTTGATGATGCCTCGTTTGTATAGGCTGGCTAGTGCTTTCTTGACTGGTTCATTGAGTGTCATCAGTATTCTCCTACTTGGAAGGCAAACTAGTGGCACCTCAGGATCAATTTCAAGGCGCTCCTTTCCTTTGAAGCATCCATCTCCCTTGAAAATATCCTCAAATTCGGTTAGGACTCTGTCCCTCGTTGCTCTTGTCGGTGGCGGCTTGGCTTGATTGTCCTGTCTCAGGACTCTGTCTCTCGTGACACTCATCTGCTGCTGCTTCAATGCATGCATGAAGTTCTGGTGCTGCACTCTGATCAAATCCATGTACTGGATTGCTTGTGCTCCTAGAAATGGTGGTTGGTCTTGTCCTTCCACTACCACAAATTTTAAATTACATTTCTCCCATTTCTGGGATTTCTCTGCGTTAGGTTGCATTTACCCACTGGCTGTATAGTGCTCATGCTGTACATGACCAGGGACCTTCTCATCTGTCTGATCACTGTGTTAGTTCTAAGCTCTTCCTTGGGGATCATGTTGCAAGATGCCCCGCTGTCTAGCTGGATCCGGACCCTTTGGTCCCCTATTTGCATGGTTGCAAAAATGGGTGCCTGTCTCTTAGCTCCTACAGCCCTCACGTGGTGGGACTGAGGCATTACACTTATAGTCATCACGTGTGACTCCTCATCTGTCTGATGCAGTGGCCTCCTCTTTCTCCTGCATAAGCTCTCTTTGCTCTCTTTTAGCTGCTTTGCACATGCTGCTGAAATTATTAAGTTTGCTGAAAGCATCGCACCTTAGTTTGTCCAAATGCAGGACACTTCTCTTTAGCCATCTCATGCAACCTCCCACAATAGGAGCACCGCATGCTGCGCTGTGGCTTTCTCCGCCTTCTTTTAGTTTCAATATTGAGCCTTTTCTGCCGTACCCCTAGCACTGCATCCATTCCCCGTGGCTCCAATACTCTGTCTCTCTTTGGCGATCTCTGCAGTGCGTGCCATGTCCAGATACTTGGGTAGGATTAGCTCCCCTTTGCAGAGCAGCTTCCCCCTTAACTGGCTGTCCCTAATCAGTGAATCTTCAAGATCGCCGAACTTGCAAGTGCTTGCTATGACTCTTAGGTCTTCCACGTAGGCCTTCACCATCCCACTGATCCCTCATAAAAAACATATACTGCTCCACTGTCTCATTCCATTTTGGTGTGCAGTGGGCCACTAGAGCATTCATCACCGCTGACTGGGGGGGATGCCGGACTTAGTTGCCCGTCCGTGCAAATCTTCTTCCTCTGTACTCCGATGAGGTAGAAAAGCAGTTTTACCTTGCTTGATTCCTCTGCGTTCGTCATGGCTAGCTCTGTGTAGAGCTCGAACTCTTGCTTCCAGTGGATCCATTCCTCTGCTAGGTTCTTCCCACTGAAGTTTAAGGCGGACAGAGGCTTCATGGATTGCAACATGCCAGCTCTGCTCCTCGAGTTTTCTCTGTGACTGTACAGAGAACCGCCGCCACCATGTAACCATGAGCTGAGGCGACTCAGGTAGAGTTAACTCAAACAGGATCTTTATTAGGCCTACTCAGCATGCTAGCACTCGCATGTGCTGCTTCCTAGCTGCCTGCTCGAATCTGCCAGCCTACTCTCTGCATGTGGTTCTGCCCCTTCCTGTGGTTTCTTCCTGGACCATACCAACTGAGACCCACTATAACATCCTGCACCCTCACACACACAGATGCCATTGCTTTAAATTAAGCATTGTGTCTGCTCAGATTCTTGGAACTGCTTGTTTCTGTCCAGTTCACTAGATCATACCTCTCCACATTCTAAGTGGCCAAAAATGGACAAGTCCCACCCCCTCATGCACTTACATCCACACCGCTCAACATTCCAAGTGTATAAAAAGAGACAGAAGCTCTCCTGCTTATTATTCCACCTTGTTTCTTGTTATTCCATCATCTTCCCATTGCCTTCTCAAGTGTTCTTCCTTGGTAGTGACTAGGAAAGAGGTCTGTCTGTGTGTCTCTCAAAGAGGGACTTTCATGGCTGAAAGGGAGGACAGTGGGATTGAGCACCCAAGGAAGGATTTGTTCCTCTTAGGTAAGGACTGTTAGGAGGTATAGGATAGGAAAAGAAAAGGTGTTATATCTAAGTGTGAGTGCATAGAGAGGTAAGCAACCTTTTCTTCAAAAGCTTCTGAGCATCCGATTACCCACACATAGGAGACTTGGGAAATAATCCCCTCCTGGTGGAAGGTGGCTTGAGGAGCTCTCAGTGCAATAAAGATTGTGCCACTTTCTGCTCTTCCAATCAAAACAGGATGCTAAATCTGAAAGACAGTCCTCGGTAAAGGCATGACATGAACTCCAGGTAGTTAATCTACCCTTCTCCAGGAGGGGCTTAGTTACATATTCCTAAAACATGTCAGTAATGCAGCAGATATCTGTGTTAGATTAATACTGCATTCACACCTTGCAGCAACACTCCTGTGAAGACAAGACACAGCAGGGGAACGAGGCAGTCACAACTTCCGGTGCAAACGGGTTTGCCGGCCGCAACAATACTCGCAAATGACCCAAAGAACCCCCCAAAATGTCCCTTTTTCTAACACCATCTCTCCTGCTACTTCATGAGGATTAAAATACACTGATGATACCTGTAGAGAGATGGTATCTGTCTGGCACCTTTCCCCATCACCCTTTAGGAAGCCCATGGAGCATTTGCTTCTACTCTTAGAAAATTCCAAGTCACTCATACTGGACCTCACAATATACTTTATTAGTTTCTGTAAAACAACCATTTCGATAAGTTTTAAAGAACTTCTTGGCTTCGTCCAAGCCTTAAATTGGTGAGCAAAGTACCTTAGTTTTTCATATTCCTGCACTTGAAAAATAGTTACCTTACATTTTTCCTCAGACATGACATAGGAGATTGCTGAAAGTTTTTTGGAACATACAGTTTATATAGAACACATAATGGTATAAACAGGGTAAAGGTTTCACTGAAACTTGACTGGGACCATCCAGGTAAATTCACTCAAGACTTCCTTGTTCAAGAATAACTTTCACAGTTCAATACACATGCCACTGCATTTGATGTGGGAATACGCACACGTATTTTCACACGGGTCACAGCAGATTTACAGCTCCTGAAACATATTTCCCCAGAACCATGCAAATGCTGGAAAGTAGAGAAAATAAGTCAACACAATGGCAATATAAATGTATTAACTCGCTACTGCCACACTAATTGCCTTTGCATGCTTTCAGTTCAGCACTATCGATGCATATATAAAAGGCCTGTCAAGACTCACACTGCAAAGTGCAACCTTAATTCGGACTTATTTCCTTATTGTATGGTGTATTATGAATAGGCCTATATGAAACTGTTCAGATGATGATTTCATTGACATTTGGGTACAGATATGAAATGTGATCTGATTTTTCTGGACACCAAATCTAGTAGAAAATTTATAGTATCTAGATAGTAGAAATTTGTCTTTCAAGTAAAAGGAAATTTTAAGTGATCTGCTTCAATATTGTTTGATTCAAGGTTTGTGGAAAAAAACAACGGCAATTCTGATGTTTAATAATTATTGCATGGTTTAAGTAATTTCTTGTTAGATCATCAAACTGTGCACTGCAGCGCAATTCAATTTATCACTGTCAGTGCACTTGCATAAGTACTATTGATGTGAACATTTTACAGCAACATCAAACTCCCCCTGAAATCAGCTGAAAAAGCCCCATTTACTTCAAAGAGATCTGTACCAGGTCCTCAGAAAGAGGATTAATGTGTTTATGTGGTTGAATAATGCAATATTGAGGCTGATATCCTGAGACCAGTAACAGTAACAAAAACTCTAAGGGGTAAAGAAATAGCGAGCAAATGCACCTGAGCCATTTAATGTCAAGTTTGCTCCTTATTCACTTCTGGATGTCAACCAACCTCTCACTGATGATGCCGGTTAGGAACAACCTTGTAGCTCTATGAACCTGTTTTTAATCCCCATGCCAACTTAAAACAGTTTTGCAGCAGATATAACATGACAGTGAAACATATCTTGCACAAAGAGAGCTTTGTGCAAGATATGGTAGGGCTATTGCTATTTCAGCTGAACTTCCGTTCACACTACTAGAACTATTTGGAGTAAAATTCCCTGGTAGGGATGCTGCCTTGCTGTTTTAATATTGACTTGGCTCTTCTTCAACTGCTTAATCCCTAACCTGAAAATCCTTTCTTCTATCAGATAATAGCTCAACACTCTGACAGATGAAATCCCACTGTTTTTTATTAACAGAACACAGCCTCCGAGCCTTCTGGTGGCTTCTCTCTAGCATTTCAGGTGCCAACAGGCAACTGTTGTTTCTGCTCCTCTTCCACTCTGCTGGCTAATATAAAAATCACCCATCTAGTTTCAAGTGCCTTTGCCTTATGCTATCCTTTGTTATTAATTATTATTATTATTACTACTACATTTATATGCCACCCCCTCCTGCTATAGGCATCTCGGGACGGCTAACAACATTTAAAAATACATAATAAAATAAAATACATTGAACACTAATCACACTAAAGTTAAAATAACCCAGTACCAAAACCCCTCCCTAGCCCAACCCACCCATTCCATCTCCCTCGGTAATGACCCCTGTGGAACAGTCAGGTCTTACGCTATCTGCGGAAAGAGGGGAGGTCAGCGGCCAGGCAGACCCCCAACGGGAGGGAGTTCCACAGCCACGGTGCAGCCACAGAGAACACCCTCCTCCATGGTCGACACCCAGGAAACCCGGGGGACCTCAAGGAAGGCGCCCCTGACCGACCGCAGAGGTCAATCCAGAATCCAGAGGGTGAGGAAGTCCTGCAGGTAGGTGCAGCCCAGCCATTTAGGGCTTTAAAGGTCAACACCTTAAATTGGACCCGGAAGACTATTGGCAGCCAGTGCAGAGAGCGGAGCACTGGAGTAATGTGTTCACATTGGCCCGTGACCCTTCCCTTTCAGGAGATGGGCCACCACATTCTGCACCAGCTGCAGTCCCATTGTCCCCCTTCCCCACAGGGCAAACAGTCCATTCACTAAACCCCTATCTCTTTCTTAAAAAATATACCACCCGCTCATGTTAGTAACCTCCCAACCTTCCTGGTCTTGCTAAAGGCCATGCCCAAGGGCCCTTTGGCGTAGCCCTTAGGTGCACTGCTTTTGGCTGTGCTAGGCCCAGAAGTCCTGACCGTGTGCCCTGGCCCCACCCCCCTCCTCCACAAGGGGGGAGGGGCCTGGTGCTACCTGGGGGCTGGGCAGCATGAGTCCTGGGGGACCAAAGCCCCTGAAGCAGCCCCCAATCGAGCCAGGCTTGTCCTTGCTGGTGGCAGCAGCACAGGTGGGGCGCTGGGGGTAGGTGGGTGGCAAGCTTTTCTTTTTTTGTTGATGCCTTTTTTTTTTCCTCTCGCACTTCCCTCAGCTCTCCCCCATCTTAGTTTCATGAAAAACTCCTGCTTCATTTCCCCCTCAGATCTTTTTACCTGCTGTTCAGTTGATTCAGGAGCTCCTGTGTAGTGTGTACCCACCTCTCTGAACTCCTTCAGGAATTTGCCATCTCCAGTTCCCATTGCTAGGCATTTTAGCTGCCATTTTGTGAAGCCTGCCAGTTCTTTGTATATTGATACGGTCAGAAGCTGAAGTTTTTGTGTGCTTTTGGAACAAACAACATCTTTCTTTAGTCTCAGAGTACCACCTGCTAAACTCATACATTTACATTTGGTGGTTTACATTGGCAGGAGAGGCCGGAAATAAAATATAGGAAAACTTGACTTTTGCACAGTGTTCTGAATCAAGACACTGTCACCTACATAACTGACCTTCATATGCAAGATATATGTTCCATCAATTCAGCTACTTCTGCACATTACAGTAGCACCCTGTATACCTGTGTTGCAAAAACAGGAATTGCTCCCTGATCAACTCAGGTTTGCTACTTCAGCAAAACATGGAGCCGCAGACCTGGGTTTGAGTCCAAATGTAGTCAATCATACATGTGAACCCACGGTTATGGATGCGAGAGGAAGGAGAACCATAGTGGATAAGGTGCTGGATTTGGACCTGGGAAGCCAGGGTTCAAATCCTGCCTTAGCCATGGATTCACTGGGTGGCCTTGGGCAAGTCACAACCTCTCAGCCTCAGTTCCCCATCTGTAAAATGGAAATGTGTGTGTCTGTCTTTCCCTGTGTGTTCCCCTCACCTGTGTCTATCTTAGATTATAAGCCCACGGGGCAGTGGTCTGTCTGAAAAATCAGTGACTGTAAAGCGCTGTGTTTGCCTAGTAGTGCTATAGAAATGATTAGTAGTAGTAGTAGAGCTGATCACTCCACCTTCCTACAGCAGGTTGGTGCGGGTTCTCAATTTCCCAAAGATCAACTGTTGAGCAAAGAGCAGGTAGTCCCTTCCTACACTGAATCGCTGCCAATGGGGATTGTCCTAGTCTGCCCCTTTTTCTTCCTAGCTAGGGGTGCTGCTGGCAGAGCAAGAGGACTTTGCTGACCAACAGGCCCAGGAAAGAAGCCAGAGCTGATGTCAACAGAGAAATGGATACACACACTTTTCCCCAATGTGGGAGTTCAGAGTGTTGCTATCCACCCCCTCACTATGGGGTGGATTGACGGAAGAAGCACGCTTAGTACAGGTAAGTTTCTTACCTATAATGTGTCTTCAAATTGTATCCTCTCACCAAGTCCCGCTATAGGTATTGTGGTGCCATCTAGTGCCCAAATTGGATCATAGCAAACACTTTCCCTTTAATTTTCCCATGTTCTGATGTCACTCCTTCAGGGTTTATATGCTGCCCCATCCCCTTCAGTTTATATCCTAACCACTGCAAGCAGGGAGGGGGGCAAAGAGCTGGGATTTGGTGGGAGGATACAACTCTAAGATGACACATTACAGGCAAGAAACTTACCTTTCTTCTTCATTATCCTCTCACCCACATCCCATAGGCTATAGGTAGACTAGAAAGCAAAACCCAGGAGGCGGGTTGCAGTTCACAGTCCAGCACTCCGTTTTTTAAGAAAACAGGAAATAATACTGTATGGACAAACCTGGCCACACTTTGAACAATAATATCTATGGCATAATGTTTAATGAAAGTCAAAGGGAAGCTCCATGTGCCTGCCCTGCAAATGTCCTCCAGAGGAAACTGTCCCAAAACCACTATTGAGACATGGCCATGGCCCATGTAGAATGGGTCCTGACCCCCTGAAGTCCAGCCACCTTGAAGCTCTTTGTGATACAGGTCCAGACCCACTGATGGATTGCTTAGAAGCCCTGACCCCCTTGCAGCCCAGCCCAGAAGAGACAAACAAGGCATCCGTTTTCTGGAATTGCTTCATTCTATGTAGATAATAGAGCAGAGCTCTACTTACATCTAATTTGTGAAGCATCTCCTCTCTCCTACCCCAGGTGAAACTGGGGGACTACCTTGGGGATGAAAGCCAGATGCAAGCCTCAGGACAACCCGGTCCCTATGGGACACTATATACAGTGGCATCCAGGCCAAGGCCTGCAACTCGCCCACTCTCCTGTGGCGCCAAGGGCAGTAATCCCTGGCTCCTGCTCCAGGTCCTGGAAAAAATAGCCCAACTACAGTGATGCTACATATTGCTGTATGGACTTACTGACCTCCGGTGCCAAGGGTCTTCCTGGTACCAGTCCTTGAGACCAGCTCAGTGCCAATGGGTGTCCAGGAACTGGTCTCGTTGGCATGAACAATGATGCTGAAGAGCGCACCAGAAGTGGCTGCTGCCTCGGGTAGTGAAGGATTCAGGCCCGGTTGGTGCATGCCAAGCACCCAGACCATAGAGCGTTCTATGAGTGGGGTCAGGAGGTACTTGAGTGGAGTGAGTGCCTCCTGAAAATCGGTATCAAGGAGTGGTACTCCAGGTTGGCAGGCATCTCAGCCACAATTATTTTGTCCTGGGCTGGTGAGACCTCTGACAAAAACCTGAGCACTGGGATCCTCTTTTGCTGTCATTTCTTTCCACACCAATCCAGCTCAAGAGAACACTCTCGACACAGAGGGGTACACACCAGTGATCTTCCTCGGTGTGGGGAGACATGGTCCCAGCCTGGCCAAGTCCTGGGCATGCTCAGGCCCTGTGGAGACATGTTGGCTTTGGTGCCGAAGTACTGGGGCAATTCAGGCTCGATGGCACCTCCCGTCTCAGGGCGTGGGCCAGAGTGGGAGATTGTCAGGCCCTCTCACATCAAGCCTCCAAGTCTGATGGTCTGGAGACCTGCTCCAGAACAGACATGGCCCAGACCATAAGGCTCTGTCCTTTCAAGCACAGGGTCTGAACCCCCGACAAATTGAAAACACTGTGGGACTATGCTTGGCACCTAGGAACCAGTCATGGGTGTTGGGAGTTTGGTATCTTCGCACAGAGGGTGCAGCATCGAAAGCTCTTCACTACGGCTTACATCCACAGTAATTTTATGCTGCTACGGAGCCCCACGATAGCGGGAAAGAAATAAACTGAAGGGGATGGTTAGGGCAGAACTATATATACACCCCAAGAGAGTGATGTCAGAGTGGAAAAATTAAAGAAAAAGTGCTTGCTATAATCCGAGCTGGGTGCTAGATTTTATTTTCTATTTATTTTCTAAATTTTATATTCCGCCCCCTCCTGCCTCAGGCATCTCGGGGCAACTCACAGCATTTTCAAGCATATTAAAAATATACAATAAACAACAATTAAAACAGTATAAACCCATCCCTACCCACCCACCCCACCTCCCTCGGGAAAGGCCTGGTGGAACATCCAGGTCTTACAATGTATGTGGAAAGGGGGGGGGGGAGGGGGAGTCAGTAACCAAGCGAACCTCCAATGGGAGGGAGTTCCACAGCCGTGGCACAGAGAACGCCCTCCTCATGGTGGACATCTGGGGGACCCGGAGGATGACAACCCTGGCCAACCGTAGGGGCCGATCCACAAGATGGTTCCACAATACCTATAGTGGGACTTTGAGAGGATAATGAAGAAGGAACACACTTATAGAAGATTCTTCTTTCAATTACTATCATTTATATATACTTGCAGTGCTTTACAGTTCTTACCTAGTTCATCCTAACTGCCACCCTATGAGATAGGATATTAATATTCCTATTTTACAGATGGGGATTGGAGGCTAAGAGATAGTGACTTGCCTACTGCCACTCTAGCTAAGACAGGATTTGAACCCCAGTCTCCCTCTGTCACGGATATAAGGGGAAGAAGGGGGTTTAAGGAGAGGGAACAGATGGGGGGATACAACCAACTCCAAACGGACACGGGAGTGAGGCAGCTTTCTCGCACTACGAAGTTTCTCTCAGATGGAAAAAGGTCCCTCAGAGTGTTATATGGGCTTTCCCCCTTAGTCAGAGGGCAACCCGACTCATCACAGGGACTACGAGAGTAAGCCAATTGCCCCAAAGGGAAAAGGGGTAACAAAAGACACGACCTCCACTCACTCAGGGAAATATCCAGGCCCCAGGAAACCATGGAACAAGGGGAGGGGAAAAGGGGAGGAGGAAAACACCCCAGGGAAGGGAAGGAAGGGGCAACAAAGGGGGAAGGAGCTGGGAACGGCAAGGGGTTCCAGGGGTAGTGGGGGACAGGTACTGGCAAGCTTCTTGGCGTCAAAGTGCTGGGGAGTAATACACTGGGGACCAACTATGGAGGTACAGGAGAGAGGCTCAGGATTTCCAAAGGGTCAATATGCTACTATCCACAAAGACACGACTAACAACACAGAAGGATACACTCACGCACACACCACGGTCTCACTCAGGAAGAAGGGGAAGACACAAGGGACTCAGACGCTCACTCCAATCTCGCAACAGGTAACGGCAAAGGAACAGGGATCCAGGAAACAATCTTTATCACCAAACAAACCAGGGGCCAGTCTCTCGAGAACGATTACCAGCGGAGGCTCCAGGCCCCGCCGGCATCCTTTATAGGCCCATGCCCTGAGGCAAGCTACTGCGTGCAGGGCTGGGCCCCACCCTCCTCCAACCCCCGTGCGTGCACCAACGTGCTCTGCAGGGGGTGGGGCTTCTCCGCCTTCCATACGGGGCCATAGCTCTACCCTCCATGTGGCCTGACCATCCTTTTGCCGGCTCCTGCGCCCACCTGCTTATTGCGGCGTGCCACGAGCCGACCTGCCTGTGAATCTACGGGGAGGGGTGGGACACTCTCTGACACCCAGATCCAAGGCATCCAACACATTAACCACTAGGCTACACTGGCTCAAACCCAGGTTATAGCAAAGCTTTTATCACCAAGAGCTACTAGAGAGTTAGCAATATATATTAGTATTATTATTACTATTAATACAATCACAATAATTTAAAGGGGCAGGAGTAAATTTCTAAGATCTTTCCAGCGTTTAACACCAATGTGTAGAGAATGTACAAGGGCAGGACAAACCTCCGCCATTGAAGTTGAATTGAGTTTTGCCACTGACTGAGTCTGCTGTTTTAAACTGTACCACAGCACCAGAAAGGTTTAGCCCACTTGGGTGTGAAACTCAGCTTTATTTGACTGCAGCTGAAAACTCAGAGGGTTTGTACTGATATGGAAGACAACATGCAAACGCCTTCACTGACAAATTCCACTCCCAAAATAAAAGTCATAAGGCCAAGAAAAAAATATTTCCGTGCTGACATTTTGACTGTTACAGGAGAGAAGCACAGACAAATATAGTAGCTTTACTCAAAAGCATAAGGGGACAACACACCCTATGATTAAGTCTGTGTTGATTAGCCCAATAGAAACATAATAGCTACCCTACTTAAGCCAAGGGCTCGAGAAGGAATAAAAGCTTATAATGACCATAAGTAGGAGGTGAAAGCCTTTGGTAAGCTAACAACTAATGAGTAAAAAACAGAGCTTCCTTCATGGTTGTTATAAGCTTTTGGAAAACAAAAGCAGGCTTATCAGCTAAAAACCAACAAAGTGCCACATGGATGATGCAGCAGATTAAGAACTCATAATGCGCCAGATTGTGGTCCACCAGCACCTCTGACAGTGAACAGCAGCAGATGCTGCAAAGGGAGTGTACAAGAATTACTATTTATTATTTATATAGCACCAGCAATGTACCAGGTGCTGCACAGTCATTAGAGCTTCCTACCCCAAGGGGCTTAAAGCCTAAGAAAGAGAAGGGAGAGAAAGAAGATGAGAACATAGGAAGAGACAGCGGAATATTCACCAAGTTGAAGGTGTACATGTTTAGCTTACTTGCAGAGAAGAAGAGGACCCTGAATGAAAGGATGGACCACTCTGCTGTCCCTTCCCCTGCAGGTAACCATC
>QEPC01011796.1:21976-51527 GCA_003113815.1 Sphenodon punctatus
TTTGCTTACATGCTTCTTTCCCAGTCATTCCCTTTTGCAATGTTAGGGTTTGCCTACACAGAAAGATTTCTTAAAAATCAAGTTAGACCACTTGAGCTAGCTCTTTTTGAAGTAAAGGCTGAGTTAAGATGAGGCACAGCTAGCCTTGCTTTACTAACATAAAATTTTAATGTGCCTGGTCTTTGCAATAATTTTGATTACAAAAGTTTTTTGCACTCTTGCGTTGGGTCAGATTACTAAGATACCAAGACACACATTTCCAGAAGTTCCTTTCGAGTGGGATAGTAATTGAATGAAATAAAATAAATACATAAATTGCTATTGAAATTGGAAGAGCGGTTGAAGGAGCACCAAAACTTTGGCATGGTTGTATCTTTCCAACTTGGACCCCCAAATCCAGACTCACTGAGAGAAATTTTGGTCTCTGGTATATTCTGGTAGTTAGAGAGTGCTATGTCCTCCTGCCTCGCCAAGCCAATTTCTGGGGAGACTACCTTTTCACCCACACGCTAATTTGTAGTTGTTTTGGGGTGGGGAGGCTGATACAATTACCCTTATTCTCCCCTCATTAAACCTATGCCTAGGGTTAGGTCTATGTTTTCAACACCAGATAAACACCTACAAGTAGTCTGAAAACAAGGCCCCAGATGACTGCATCTGTAGTTAAGGAGGTGCTCTCTCTCCTGTTCAGGGGTCTCTTACCGTTTTACTAAGCAATGTATGTGAATCTGCACCACCTCAACTTCAGGAGTGTATTCCTGCCTTGTCCATACTAGATTAGGGATCTATCTCTAACTATCCGTGCTAGGCAGATTGATAGTGCTATATAAATAACAATGAGTAATAATTATTACTATAAATCCTCTTCAATTTGGATCTACGTACCAAACTTGTCATTAAGCCACGATTTAAGTAAACTTTGATTGTTAGGACCATCTCATGATGGTCGGCATTGACTGGGAAGGCAGCTGTCTGTAAATTCACCCACACTCTCTAATCCTCAAATGTGGGAGCTGGACTGGTCACTGCACTCTTTTCAAATCTCAAGAGAGCGGTGAACCCAACAGTTAAGAAGTATGAATCCATCGCCTTTCCGTAGCAAACTGGTGCAGAAGCGACCACTGGGAAATGTAGTCTTCTTTCCTTCCTCCTCTGATTGGTTCGTGTGCGGGGCTGCTTTTTCCGGGCCCAAACGAACCTGGCGCTTAGATTCGGTTTGTTTTCCAGGCGGGAGGTGGGGATTGGTTAACGAGGAACCAATCATTGTTAGCGCTGAGCGGAACGTCGCCCGGTGATTGGGTAGCACTTGAGTCCCAGCTCCTCCCCACCCACCTGAGTGATCGTGCGGCGGGGCTTGGAACGTCTGTGAGTTGGGGGCCGCCCCACCTGGATTTGGAGAATGCGGCTACGTTCGGGGGTTTTCGCCTCTTGCTGTCTTCTAGTGGAGGCGCTCGGTGTCGGGCTCTTCCTCAGGGGCTTTTTCCCGCTGCCCGTGAAATCTCTGCCCCGGAGAGGGGCGCGCGGGGACCGGCCTCCCGAGCCACCCCCCCCAGGTAACCACCCCCCTCTCCCGTCCCGTTTCCCCACAGTGACCATCTAACACTGGTAACCTTCATCAGGTTAACCCCCACGCTCTCCTCTCAGTAGCCAAATAATCTTCATCCCGGTATCTTCTTAGTAACACAAGGTAACCATTACACGCCCCCCTTCCCCCGGGTTAGGCTACCCTCCCGTCTTCTCTCAATAGCCAAGTAATATTCCTTCTCCATCAGGTACCCGTTTGTCCCCTAAGCTTAAATAACCACTAACCCCTTCCCACGCCAAGTATCCTTCATCTCTGTGTGTTCTCATTAACCAGGTAACCATTTCCTCATACCACTCTCTGTCAGGTATCTCCTCTCCTCCTCCCATGTCCTCTCAGCGTTCCCCCTCCCCAAGTTATCCTCTTTCCTCAATAGTTGGCTCCCCTCCTAGGTGACCATCTCCTTTTCCTGTGAGTGCCCAAGTTATATTATTTCCTTTCTCTTGTAGCCTTTCTTGCCAGACAATTCTCTTTTCCGTAGCCAAGTAACCAGTCCTTCCACTAGCCTTCAGTGACCAGACTTGCCCCTACCGGGTAACTGTTTTGCCATGAAGCAGACTGCCTTCCAGCCTCCAGTCATCAGCTCTTTTTCTGCTAGGGTACCCTTCCTCCATAGTGACTAAATTCTTTTCTCAGGCAGTCACTGCCATGTACTACTCTCCCACCACCACAATAACAATTTCCTTTGTTAGATAACCTTCTTCCTCTCATAGCCAGTCCTTTCTCTTATTAGATAGTTACCATGGTATCCCCTTTCCTCCTGTCTCCCAACCAATTCTTTTTCTGTCCGATTACTGTTCCCTCTTGCCTCTTAGAGGCGGCTAGTTTATTGTCTTTTCTCGGTAGGTCTGGTAACTACTGTACTTAACTTGCGACGAAACCAGCCTTGCCTTCCTCTCGTATCTGGTTTTCCCAGGTAACTGGCCTACCATCTCTTAAGCAAGACTGGTTACGTCACTAGTTAAGTACAGTAGCTTCCTTTCCTTCCAGAAGGACCATTATGTAACCTTCCACTGCCAGGTAACTGGTATTGTTCTTGCCAAGTGATTGCCTACTCTCCTGCAAGTAACTATGTCTATCAACAGCCTTTCCCCTCTCATCCAGTAGCTGCTTTTGCCAGGCAGCCAGTAACTGAAGCCCTCTGTTTACACCTTTTCCATTTTTCTGCAATGGAACTGCTCTTTCAGTCCCATTGGATAAATGCTCGCTCTCTCTTCTTCTGCAAAGAACTGAGTTCAGTTTCTTTCCCCCACCCCAAACTCCATAGCTGCGCCTGTTATCAGTCTACCTCTCGCCCACCTAGTAAATGAATTCTGTGCGGGGTTGCGAAGACCAAGCAGGGTTGTAAAAATCCAATTGCCTACTTGCCGGAGATGAATAAACTTTTGGAGTTGGCAAATGTGTTTATTTTTTTTAGCCCCATCTGCAGTGCTGAACCTCGGGACTGGGTTTCAGCACTGCAGATGGATGGGGTGGGGAGTTAGAGAACCCCCTCTTATCCAAAGTACTACGTTCCTGCCCCTGGACTTGGGCTTAGTACTGCAAATGGGTTTGGTACAGCAGCCAATTTGCCACCCTAGAGGAGCCCAGCAGACATTGCTGAGGTTTAGTGAAATTAACATTCGGAAGAGGAGCCTGGTCAGTTGTATTAAGTTTTTATTTGGTGCAGACTTGGCTCCTTGATCCCTGTCTTAACAGCTGACAAGGGGGCTCCCTGTTCATCATTGGTCAGCTGTCAGGTGGAGAGCAAGAAACCCAGCCCAGGCTCAGTTGCTTGATGAAATTGACAAGACTCCCTTTCCTCTGGTAATTTTCACTCTTAAGAGATTCATTGAAGTTGCAGGATAAAATTTAGTTGGGGATAGGCGGTTTTGTCAGTTTCATCAAGCAGTTCAGTTGGGGCTCGGCTTCCTGTCATTACTGTGCCTGCCCTTTCCCATTGCTGACCAGCAGGGAACAGGAAACCTCATCTGCAGACAGACAAGGAATCTCCTGGAAGGATTTCGCCACTCTTTTCTTATCCATTGTTGAACACTGTGTGATCAATTTCTCTCTAAGCTATTCACTCAAGCCCAGTGTGAAACTGACAGGTGGAAAGGCTAGCCTGGTCAATTTCATCAAGCCTATATTTATGTGGCTGGATTCCCTGTCTGACCAACAGAGAACAGGGGCCAGGGAATTCCCTGGATTTTGCTGGCCAGTTGTCTGTGGAGATAGTACAGTGAGTATGATCAGTTCCGTTTATTCTTGTTGATATTGTCTTCCACTGAGCCACACCAATCTTGGTGTCCTTGAAAAGGTGGCATGATGATCACTGCATTATCCCCTAACCATGGAAGTAACTAATTCTACCTCTGTAGTTAAGGACAACTTCTGACATCACTGAGAGAATAAACTTCATAATGTTTAGAAGTAGTCAAGAAATCAGATCAATGCCTCCATGTTGATTAAACCATTCAAACTTGTTCCATTTGATGATGTTTCCTGTAAGGTCTCCTGTATTACATTAGGAATTTTGGATTTCTGCTGAGTTTGTAATTTTATATTGGAAATCCAGTAAGTATGCTGTCTGCTCAAGAGATAAGGTCTAAATGAGCTATCAGGCAATTTTGTTGGGCCCTCGGATGACCAATTATGTTATGGTCCTTTCTCTAATCTTAGATGAATTCTGCCGGCATGTGGATGAACTTCCATGTCCAGGGTGTTGACAGGAATAGTCTTGCTGTCGTTTGTGGAATCTTCCTTTCCATATACTGGGGAAGAGAAGGAATAAATGACAGGCAGTTCCTGGCTTAAAGAAAAGAAAAGGCATTTTAAGAACATAAGAACATGAGAAATGCTATACTGAGTCAGACCAGTGGTCCATCAAGCCCAGCATCCTGTCTCTGACAGCAGCCAATCCTGGTCGCGTGGGAGAAGTACCAGCAGTCACAATGGGCAATCCATTCCCTGCTGATCGCTCCCTGCTCCTGACAGTAAGAAGTTCCCATCTCGTAATCTACTTTGCTAATAGCCATTAACTGAGATGTGCCTTGAGTCCTGGCCCTTTCTCAAGGAGATTCTTACTTGTTCATGACAAGTTTGAATCTTGTTGGTTCTACTGGACAAGAATTTGGCATGTTATTGATTAGCTCCAGCAGCCACTTCTTTTGTTTGACTGTCTGCTAAAAGAGGTCATTTAGCTGGTGCCATTCATCCCTACCTCATGTATAACGTCTGGGGGTTATCCACACTTTTGGACAGCAAGCTTGCAGCAGATTGCTGTGTCCATGAACTAGTACATGTTTGCTAACTAGTTGCTCCTCGTTCACCCGCAGTTATGGTAGGCATGAAAGAAGGAGCAGGTCCTTGCCTATAGCTGCTGTTATGTCTAACAGTGGCTGTGATCAAGGTGTGTGGTAGGAAGTGCTTAGGAGGGCAGGGTTTATCTTGAGTTGAGACAGAGAGCAGCAGCCTTGAGTTCCCTGGGGCAGAGATGGCCAAATTATGGATTGCCGCTTGTCACTCCTGGGACCTCTTTTCTGAAGCTCTTGATGCAGCCAACGCTCTGGGGGATTCGCTGCTGCGTCTTGGGACTGTCTGTTGCTGCTGCTGCTCCTGGGTCCAGCTCAAAGTAAGTCTCCTGACCCTGCCTCCCTCTGGGCAGCTCTTGAGTGTGCCAGTGGCTACCTGATAGTCTTTTGTGTGGCAACTGGCCACTAATACGTGATGGGAAACAGAATGAATCCATCTCCTGTTTCCTGCTACATCTGGCAATACCCATTGTGTTTAAGACTCTCTACAATCTTGTCACTTATTTGGGTATTAAAAATATTACTCAAAATGCTAGTGTGAACCATTGCCACTTGAGGATTCCGCAATTTAAATGGCCAGAAGTTATAATCTACTCCACTATTGCATTTGAGGCATGCATGCCTCTTTCTAGCTGAAGGGGTGGGTTGAAGAAAGATTATAAAGTATCCCAAGGAACTTAGTATTTTGTTCCAGCTTTTCTGGGCTGAGGATGTTGAAGGCTGAAGAATTTATTCTGGGCAGCAAGTCATCTGTCGTTCCAAACTAACGAGTGTTTACTACTGTTTTATGTTGTCATAAAATTAGCCTCTCCACTTGACTGGAGAGCACCACATTGATGTATTTCTAATTGTAAATTGTGGCTAATCAGAGTTGGTTAGACTGATGAACTTAGAAATCTGTCTGTCTTCTGACAGACTTTTTTGTTCTGAAGAGCTTTGTTTTTCTTGGTCATCAACATCGTTCGTGGTATCTTCTCCTTAGGCTTAATTCACTGCCCTAGGAATAGATGAGAGCCCTTGGGAACGTCCAAATAACTTGTATCAATGCAGGTTTTATATAAGCAATCCATAATTTGACAGTTTATGCTAGTTTAAGGCTACCCTAATCTGATAGTTTCTAATCAACCAATTATCCACCCAATTAGGGAAAGGTTGGCATCTGGAGCAGGTGCAGTTGCTCTACCCCTTATAGACATGGATTTACTACAGGAATTTGGCTGAAGTAATAGATTTTTGGTTAATTTCAAGTAAAGGTTTAAAGTTCTAATTAATTTTGTTTTGGTGATTTATACTATTTTTTCATGTACTCTTTAGGAGTGTCTTCTAACTGGACCAAGATACCTGCACCTCTCTTCAAAAAAATTGTCATTGTGTTAATAGATGCTTTGAGAGATGACTTTGTGTTTGGATCCAAAGGTAGACAATTCATGCCCTATACTACAGAACTCGTGGAAAGAGGAACATCCCATAGTTTCATAGCCGAAGCAAAGGCACCCACTGTCACCATGCCTCGGATTAAGGTAAATCATATTAGTTTGGATCATTTAACATGTTAAAAGCCCTTAAAAGCCATTAATCTCTTGCTTCCTAGTATCGCTGTAGATTAGATTATTTATTATGCATAGCCATAGGCCATAGCAACAAACAAATCAAATAAAAATAAAATACAGTACAGTATAAACAAGTTGTCCTAGACCTAGGATCCTTGTGAACAAATGTGTCAATACAAAGCAATTTATTCAAATCTTGGGTCTTACATCTTCCCAAGAATCAACCTGAAACCTATACCAATTCCCATTGGCGTGGAAATTATAAGTTCAGGGCATAAGCAGTCACAATTTTCAGCATGTCTGCACAACTAAACTCAGACTCAAACCAGGCAGAGTTGGCTATTGCGAAAAAGACCCCTTAGTTCAGACAATAATTAAATGGACAGTGGGGGCAAAGGGAGATGGCCCATAAAGGACTTCCTATAATAGACGGCTTGCAACAAGAAGGCCGTGATATTATTAGTAACTTCTCTGAGAACTGTCAAGGATTGTCAACAAAACATGGTCTGATCTGCCTGGGTGAGCCTTTAAAATAGGCCCTAAGTATTTTTGATGTATGTTGTCGGACAAATGACAATGCAAAATGATGTGAGCTACTGATTCTTCTTCAGCATTGTCAAACGGTCATAAGCGGTCGGAGTAAGGTGTACCGTCCAGCTGGCCCTCATAGACACGTGATGGAAAAACATTTAGTCTTGCACAACAGAACAAATGCTTTGCCCTGCCTGAGATGAGTGCGGTTAGATAGTCTACCACCTTTCCCATCTCAGGAATCCATTCCTGATAATCTCCGATGTGCGGGCACAGGCCCACCCTCCCCGACTTCCAGCTGCAGGCTCATGTCCCTTGAGTGAGTGAGGATCTCTCCTCTGAGGGAATCTGGATGTTTATGTAAAAGATACTCAGGAGAGCACCCCAGCCGTCTGAGTTGCAACTCCACTGCCTCGGACCATTTGCTGCTAAAGGTGTCCTTCCCTAGGTCCCTCAAGAGTTGGGATCCCTGACTGAAATGAATTTGGGTCCAAAATTTCAGGGCAGCCTCATTGGCGACCTGCGACCAGGATTTCTGGCCAAGTTCCAGGTGTATTGCGGTCAAGGGAATACCCGGGGGTACACCTACCAGCCTCCAAAGAAACTTTGATTGGACCCCGTTGACCATATTGGAGTAAAAGGGGGCCCACAGTTCCACCCCATAAAGGAGTTTAGCCTGGATCTTACTAGTAAACACCTGTAGGGCTGGGCGAACTGCTGATCTACCTTGTCTGGAAAACAGACCACTGATTGCTTGGGTGGGGGCTTGGACTGCTCTTAGTGCCCTACTGACGTGCTCACGCCAAGTACCAGACCTATGGAAGAGCACGCCCAGGTACCGAAAAGTGTGGACCTGCTGGATGGCAAAACCTCCAACCGCCCAAGAGAGGATCTTTGATTTAGGGGAGAAGACCATGATCTTTGATTTGTCAAAATTGATGGTAAGTACATTATCATGACAGAAAGCAGCAAATGCTCTTAGCTGTCGAACAAACCCCACTCTTGTCTGGGAGAGCAGGGCAATGTCATCGGCATAACAGAGGCAGCCGACAGGTCGTCCGGCAAGCTTTGGGGGGAAAAAATGGGCCTCCGCCATAAGCGGAATAGCCTCATTTATATACTAGTTAAAGAGAGCTGGACCAAGGACACATCCCTGCCTAACCCCTATGGTGGTGGCCACCGGAGGTGCGAGATGTCCCAGTGAATCCACTTGGACAGCCACAGAGGAGTGTGCATGAAGCGAGGAAATTAAAGCCAATAGACGCTTGTCTGTCGATGAGGCCTGTAGTTTACCCCACAGGGTGGCTCGATTGACGGAGTCAAACGCCGCCCTGAGGTCCAGAAACGCCACATAAAATGCCCTGTTGCGCACCCTATATTTGGCTGTCAGATGGTGAAGGATAAAGCATTGTTCAGTTGTGGAACGACCACACTGAAACCCTGCCTGTTCCGGTGCTATCGCATTTGTCTGGGTCATCCAACCTGTCAGTTTCCCCAATAGGTATTTGGCGTAAACCTTAGAAATCACGGACAGCAGACTGATGGACCGGTAATTTGATGGATCCGTTTTGTCGCCCTTTTTGTATATAGGAATGATGACAGCCTTGTCCCAGTGACTTGGAACTGCCCCACTGTTGTTTATAGCTGTGAAAACAGCAGCCAAAATAGGGAGCCACCAAACCTTATGGGACTTAAGGAATTCCATCCGGATCAGGTCTATGCCAAGGGAATAATTATTGCTGAAGGAATCTACCACCAACTCCACCTCCTCCTCCATAACTGGGGGACATAGGGGAAGTTCTCCTAAGTTATGACTTGGTAAAGACTAGGTCTGTTCACCCACACTACCAGTATCACAGTTGTTATAAAGTTTCTTATAGTGTGCCATCCAGACTGATGGGTCTATGGGTGGCGCAAGATTAGATTTACGAGCCCCCCCAATGGCCCCATCGACCGCCTGCCAGAATCTTCTGGCATCATGCCAATGGGCTGCCTGAAGTAAATTTGCCCACAGGATATCCCCAAAGCCCCTTTTCTTTCAGTTTATTAGCTTCCTATATTCCAGCCTGTAGGCGGCATACTCGGTGGGCAATCTTAAAGCCCCACTCTCCCTGTAGGCATGATACATCACCTTCAGAGTGCGTCTGGACTCCTGGCATTCTCTATCAAACCATGGCTGACCGAACTTAGCAATTGCTGGCTGTATTCCCTGCCCCATACCCTGGATAAAGGTGGAAAGCCCAGCAGATAACTGAGTATAAAGCTCTACCACCATAATGCTATTAGATGAAGCAAGCAATTTTCCCCGAAGGGAACCAACATGTGGCTGGGCCATATATCCCTCCAAAGCTAGAGATGTCGCCTTGTCCCATCGTGGAGCCCGGAAGACTTCCAAATAGTCCAGGCTCAACACTGATTTGTCCTCATGGGAAGCCCTATAGTCTGGGCTAAGAGTATGGAGGGATAGGCTAAGGACCAGGGGGAGATGGTCTTCTGTCAATGGGGGGGGCCTACCTGAAAGTGGGTAACAAGAGGAAGCACCCTGGCTGAGACCAGGATGAAGTCAACCACACTGAGGCCTTGTGGGCACACAAAGGTGTACTCCCCTACTTGGTCACCAAACCCAGATCCATTCAGGGCAAAGAACTCTGGATGCCAGATAAATTAATAGAGTTGTCTTTAGATTTCCTCTGAGCAATCCACTCAGGTGGCACGTACAGCCGCCCATCTGAATAGGGGGCCATAGCCTGGTCATCAGGGCCCATTTGGGCATTGAAATCTCCTGCTAAAATAATCAGACCCTCGGGATATTTGGTTGATGTCTCCTCCAGTAATAGTTCCAACCCATCCCACATAGATGCCTGGAAAGATCCAGCGTTACAAGGGGGGATGTACGCTGTCAAAAATATTAGGGTTGCCGACCCAAATTTAGCTACAAAGCCTAGGGCCAAGTGGTGCAATGATAAAGTCTCCAGTATCTTCAAAGGAGTGTGATTAGCCACAAAAACACCCAAGCCCCCACATGGGCGTCCCCTTTGCTTCCAATGAACTGCTGGGAGGAAATAGGGGGTATAGCCTTCCAAATCAATGGATTTTATGGACCAAGTTTCTTGGATGAGAATAACAGTAAATTGTTTTAGAAAAATAAAAAAATCGGGGTTATGACGATGTCAGTCCCACCCTGCCACATTCCATGAGCATAAGGTGAAGTCCCTGCCTGATGGTGATCTAGAGAGTCATGAAGGTGAGGGCATTGTGAGGCCCTGGCCACCATGATCTACCATTCCCCTTTGAAGGTCTCTTGCCACCAAGCACTGCTGCAAGGCCTGACTATGGTCCCGCACGGGGCCGGGGGACTAGTGGTTTTCACTAGTTTCCTCTTCCCTAGGAAGACCTTCAACAGATGTTGCTAAGAGCGGGGCTTCCTGAGGCCTACAAGCTGCCTGCGGGGCAACAAGCCAATTGGGATGGTCTGTCTGACCGACCAGATGGCCAGATAATGACTCTCTTTCGGTTTTAGAGGGGGAGTTTGAAGAAGATTGTCCTGGTCAGGTGGTCAGGGACTGAGAGGAATCAAAGGAGAAGGGGAGGGAGGAGAAGTAAGGGAAGAAGAAGGAAGAACTAAAGGGGGCAGCGAGTGGGCCTTAGTTAACAGAGGGGAGAGAACAGGTTGAATATAAACTTTGGTAATATGAACCCCCCAAGCCACCAAATGGGACAACAGTTCGTCTGCCACAGCAGCAGATGCAAACCGAATCAAAACATGATGTAGATCTGGGAGTGAGGGCAAGGGAGTATAACGGTCTATGACTCTAGGGGCAATTGGGTGCCCTAAAATATGGGCTAAATGGTATCGAATAGCGAACTTTGATGACCAGTCTGGTGAAAAGCCCGAAGGCAGGGGGACAACACAGAAGCACAGTGCACAGGGATCTAATTGCAGCAAACCCTGGTTATTCCCACGCGCGGCCCTACTGTCTAAACCCCTCATACTGGGCAACCAAGGTGGAGTAAGCCCCTGGGGGGCCTGGGTTCCAACTGAAACCATCACCCGCTCTTTTGTCCCCATTTGTTAAGTCGATCTTACATAATTTAACTAAATCAACAACAATCCCCAATTGCAGCCTATGAAGGTCCAATTGCATGTTAATTTGCTCCAACTGGGCATAGAGCTTAGATATTAAAGTGCCAATAGCAAGGCACTGATTGCCCACAGCCTCCACCATGGAGGCATCAGAGCAATCAGGCAGGGCAGATGGCAGACCCACTGCCAGGGAAGATGACGGGAAGCCTCCTTCCCTAAGAGGGGAAGGGACAGAAGTCAGAGTGACAGGCTCTAAACTAAGAGTAGAGCCAAACCGGGCAGCTATATTGAGTACCGAGGGGTCTCCACTCCGGCAGGGGGAAGTATCCTGCCCAGTCATAGGCCCCCCGCCACCACCGAGTCTTCCACCAGAGTTGCTGCAGGGGCCATCGATGGCTGGTCATCAGGTGTTAAAGTAGTAGGTCCTACCAGCAACGATGAAAGGAAGTCCTTGAGGGTTGGTTGCCGGCTTTTGGTCTGGGAGCGAGTTTTCACTCCCTGCTTTCGCCTCCCCTTCACCATAGCCATTGATCCAAGGAAACTGACAGGCGTGAAAAAAACCAGACAAGGGACCACCAGCCCGAGCCCGGTCTGCGCCTAAGGCTGCACCCTTGTGCGCGACGCGCGCCTATGGCGCCACCGCAGGCTCAGAGGAGTCTTCGTAGCTTGCTTCCAGGCGGAAGTGGAGACGCCGGCACCGCAGCTGTCAGGGAAGCCCCAATTAGCTGCCTGCTGAGCGGGGAATCAAGGTGCGCTGATGAAGAGGGGTGGGGGCTCGCTGAGGTGTCCCACAGTCCAAGCGGCGGCTGAAACTGCCTTCACCCCCACAGCCCTGGCCCGTCTCTGGTCCGTATCGCTATATTATTTAGAAAGGGATGTAAGTTGTTATGACCTCTGCTGCAGCAAACACAAGTTTTGTTGTCCAATGAGGAAAAATAGCATTTTAGGAGGACATGTTCCTGTTATCCAAATTGAGGATTTCAAGATGCTATAGTTGGGAGCACTTGGATCCTGCAGAAGAGCACTATTTTAGGTATTTATGGCAGACATTGTGAAGGAGACGTGGTTTAGGATATCGGATTTGATTTTGTTCATACAAGTTGTTCTCATTTTGGAGAATGCAAGCTATTAAGGCAGTAGTATTGGCACATTTTGGGAAGAGAGGGGAGAGAGCCTTAAAAGCACTCACTCTCACATAATTGCCAAAGGCCTTTACGTAAACGCTTGTTTAGCACTTCCTCTCCCAAGATTTTTTTCCAATAACTTATGCCAGATTTAATGCCAGAAGTACTGAAAAGGTAAAGCAGGCACCTGCAAAAGACTTCCAAGAAAACTGGCCAAATAGTTGGTTTCAGGCCATTAAGAAGATTGGAAATGTAGACTTTCATCTAAGATTGCAATCCTCAAGCCACTTACTCTGGAGTAGTCTAATGGAATTCCAGTGACGCTAGGCTGGAATGAAGGGGCCTGCAAATTGTGGTCTAAGAATAATAGCTTTAACTGACATATTTCTCCAGCTGGTGGTCTCCAAGAGGTTTCTGAAGGAAGATGGTATTCTTCCCAGATGAGTTGCCATGTGTTTGGCACAGTATGTCCTAGCTACCTTTATGACATTAAACTCTTAGTATGTCACCACCATCAAATGAATGTCAGATGTGGGAACAGAGCCTGTTTCTTTAAGGTTAATCCAGTGCCTTGTCCATGGGTCTCATTAAATTATTTAGGGCTCATTCACAAAACATTGTCCCAGCAGGGGAAGGGAAGCAGAAAAGAGCACAACCTGTGGTGGCCTCTCCTATTGGGGACAGGTGTCTGTGTGAAATGAGTTTGCTTGCCATGTAAACCTCATGGAGGATCCTCAGCCAGAACAGGCTGCATTCTGCAATGTCCCATCCCTGCTCCCCCATTGGGGGACATTGTGTGTACAAACCCTTGGTTTCTAGCATAAAATTGAGTGGTGGTTAACAACTCTAAATTCCATATCATTGAATACAATCTGTTTGGCAGCTGCATTTAAAGACAATAGCTTGCAATTATGCAAAGTTTTGTGTGTGTTGATTTCAGACACTGATCTCTTAGTCGCTGACATCTTACTAGTTGTGTGTCTGGAAAACTAGTAATTTCCCAGTGTGTATGGTTTCTTGCTATTTCTTGAAAGGAATGATTGGGAGGTGAAAGTGGAAGGGCAAAGGACAGAGTTGGTTCTTTTCCCCTCACTTGTTCCCTAATCTGTTTCTTGTTCTGCAGAAATGTTTTCACACATCTGCTGATTTCCCTGCATTTCAGAGGCACCTCTTGCTTCCTACGTGGGTGCTATATCCATCATTGTTTACAGTATGAAGGAATTATGTTGTGATATCCATGCATGCGATGTTCTGGAAGTAGCATGGAATGCAGTGTGCATGAAAAAGTTCTTGCTCCAAGACTGGCTGTAGCCTGTTGATCATTAACTTGTTTTTAGGTGCATTGAGATAGGTGGATATGGACAGGGGCAGGGTTGGGAGGGTGAAGGATCTTCTTGTAACCCCCCTGCCAGAGGAGGGGTTGTGGATAGGTGGAGTCAGGGGTAGGATGATGGGTTCTTGTCCCCCTGTGTGTGGGGGGGGGGGAGGGGAGACAGGCATGGGGGAAATGGAAGAGGTGGGTTTTACCTTGGCTCCCTAGTGAGAGGTGGGGCACAGACACGGGGTCAAGGGTTGGGGGTGGAAGATTGAGCCATGACCCTCTTGTGAGGGAAGGGGGTGCAGGCATGAGGAATTTGGGATATGAATTGGGTAGGAAGGGAGGGCTTTGGCCCCCCTGTGAAAGGGGGAGTACAGGCATAGGGGTGGAGAAGGTGGGGTTTCCCTGCCTGCCACTTATACCACTCTGCCTTTGGGGATGCTGGGCTTGGGAGACCCTCTCCAGCCACCCACATTCATGAGCCCTTTTGGGAGTGAAGGTTGAGAATCAGGTGCCAGAGGGGGCCCCTGTTTGAGTGGGTTTCAGAGGAGGGAGCTATTGGGGTCATGTTGGGTGATGGGGAGGTATGGTGGGAGTGGGATGATAGTCCAGTGGGATTGTCAGGATAGACGCTTGGTGTCTGTCCCTGTGTCCCACCCCCTCTCGTTCGCAGGATATTTGGGGGCTAAGGCCAGCAGGGCCCCTGATCTGACACTAATGCTGCTTAATGCGAGGTTGGTGATGAATAAAACTTGTGTCGTCGATGATTTGATTTGGAATGAGTCCGCTGACCTCGTATGCATTGTGGTGACCTGGCTGAATGAATCGTTTGGGCCAGTATTGTCCCAGATGGTGCCAATTGGGTACACTATGCAGCATCAGTCTCAGCTCTGGGGTCAGGGGGGCAGAGTGACTGTGATCTGTAAAGAGAGCTTGGTCTTTCGGAGGCATTTGGTGACGAACTCATCTGATTACCGTGTCTATTACGTTACTTTGTAAAGCGCCAGGTACGTTTTTGGCGCTATATAAATGCTTGATAATAATAATAATATAAAATATGTCCACCTTGGGTTGTATTTGACTGGGGATAGATTGGGAATCCTCTTGGTGTACTGATCGCTTGCTGCACAGCTGTAGCAGAGCTAGTCTCGGAGGTGGTCTTGAAAACACTTATACTTATTGTTTTGGATGATTTCAACATACATACTGAGGCTAGCTTTTTGGGGTAGAGCAGGAGTTCATAGCCCAACACATGAGGTGGGGCACACATTGGATTTGATGTTTTGCACCAGCTTGTTACAACACTGTTGTCATTGTTGGACCGTTACCTTCTGAAAGCCCAGATCCTGGCCCTCCTGTGCCCTCGTTGGGGTGGTGGACCAGTTAGGTTGGTCTGCCCCCGTATGCTAATGGATCGAATTGGTTTCCAGAATTCTCTGGGGGATTTATCTACTGCCTTAGCGGCTACTCCGTTGATGTCCTAGTCGCCTTGTGGAATGACATCCTGATTGTAGCCGTCAACATGATTGCACCCAGGCATCTGCTTCCACTGCTGCGGCTACACAGGTTCCCCTGGTATACGGAGGACACAAGGTAGCTGAAGCGGGAGGGTAGGCAGAGCACAGGTGACACTTGACTTAAGCTGAAGCAGGCCAGTTGTGGCATAGATAGTTTTTAAAGGACTATACCGTGGCTGTGATGATGGTGAAGAAAGCTTTCTTTTCTTCCTTTCCTCTATCATGGCGTCTGCAAAGTCTCGTCTGGCAGAGCTGTTGCAGGTGGTGAGGGGCCTGGTTAATACAGTCTGTCTTTGCCCAGGAATGGAGTAATCTAATACCCGCTGTGACATCTTTATTAATTACTTTGCAGCCAAAATTGCTCGTATTCACCACGACTTGGGTGCTGGCACTTTATCTGCGGAATTGGAGTTTGGAGTTATGGAAGCCCAGTCTTGTCCTGTTTATCACTTTCCTGTTTATTACTTTATCCTTGTTCTGTTTATCACTTTCAATCGGTTTCACCTGCCGATGCGGGAGAGGTGCTTGTGGCGATGAGGGAAACTGGTAGTGAACTAGATCCTTGCCCATCTAGGCTGGTGAAAGCCAACCGTGAGATGTTGGGTTGGGGCTGTTGCTAGATGGGGTTGTGAACACCTCCCTTCAGGAGGGTAGGATGTTGGATGCCCTTAAAACTGCAGTTGTCTGACCCCTGCTTAAGAAGCCAACTTGAGACGCTGAATCCCTGGCCAGCTGTTGGTCTGCCTCTAACCTTCCCTTTTTAGGGAAACTTATTGAGCGGGTGGTTGCCTGACAGCTCCAGGCTCATCTGGATGCCGTCGGATTCCTGGACCTGTTTCAGTCAGAGTCTTTGTCCTGGTTATGGTACGGAGACTAAGCTTATGGCCTTGGTCAATGATCCGTGCTTGGAGATTGACGGGGAATTCTACCCTGTTGATCCTGTTAGATCTTCCAGAGGCCTTTGATGCAGTTGACCATGAGGTAGTGTTGACACATTGGCGAGACTGAGTGGGTGTGTGTGGGACCACTCTTGAGTGGTTTTGCTCCTGTCGTGGAGATCCCAGAGAGTGGTGATGGGCAATTGCTTGTTGTCCTCTCGGGACCTCCCCCGTGGGGTCCCACAGGGTTCTATTCTGTCTCTTCTCTTGTTCAACGTGTATATGAGGCTGCTGGGCATTTGAAGGTTTGGGGTGAAAGTGCCATCAGTGTGCTGATGACACTCCGCTCTACCACCCATTTCATCTGACCCAGGCCCTGCAGTCTTGGTACTTACCTGGTGCCTGGCTGCTGTCGGGAACTGGATGAGGATGAGCTGATTCAAGTTGAATCAGGACAAAACTGAGGGGATGATGGTTGGCCAGCCCTGTGACCTGGAGCGGATTGGGACTCCTGTTATTGATGGAGTCTGGCCCTCTCTGGTCGATCAGGTTCGCAGCCTTGGAGTGCTTCTGGATCCCTTGCTGTGCCTGGATTGTCAGGTTGAGGCTGTGGCCAGGAGTGCTTTTCAACAACTATTGAGGAGGCTGCGGCCTTTTCTTTCTGGTTTGCATCTGGGCACCGTCATCCATGCTTTCATCACCTTGAGGCTAGATTACTGCTGTGCGCTCTGCGTGGGACTGCTCTTGATGACTGTTGGAAGCTGCAGCTGGTAAAGAATGTGGTGGCTTGCCTCCTTTTTGGAGAAATCACCAGGCGCATATTACACTGGTGCTCCGAAGTCTGCACTGGCTCCCTATAGCTTTCTGGGCATAACGCAAGGTGTTGGTTTTGACCTTTAAGCCCTAAACTAATTCTCTCTCTTAATTCTTCCCTTGATCCCCTTCAATCGGGGTTCTGCCCTTTCCCCTCAACTGAGACTGCCCTCACCAAAATCACCCATGACCACCTCTTAGCTAAGACCAAGGACCTCTACTCCATTCTTGTGATCTCTGCCGCTTTTGGCACTATCGACCATGGCTGCTTACTGGATTTGCTACATTCCCTTGGTTTCCAGGACACTGTTCTCAACTGGTTCTCATTGTATCTCTTGAACTGTTCCTTCAGTGTTTCTCTTGCTGGCACCTCCTCTGTGTCTCTTCCCCCTCTGTGGGAGTTCCCCAAGGCTCTGTCCTGGGCCCTCTTCTCCCTTTACACTTTTTCTTTAGGTAAACTCATTGAATCTCAGGACTTCCCATGTCACCTGTATGCAGATGACATGCAACTCTGTCTCTCCACTCCCGCGCTCTACCCCTCCATCCAGTCTCGTATCGTTGACTATGTCTCTGACATCTCTGCTTGGATGTCTCACTACCAATTCAAACTTAATATGGCCAAGTCCAAACTTCTCATCTGTCCCCCAAAACATTCCCCTCCTACTTCCCTCCCAATTTCCATTGCGGGTGTCACCATCCAGTCTGGCCCTCAGGCGAGTAGTCTGGGATTCATCTTTGACTCTTCTCTCTCCTTTATGCCCGAGATCCAGGCTGTTGCTAAATCCTATAACTTCTCTCTGTATAATATTGCTAAAATCTAGCCCTGCCTTACAGTTTCCACTTGAAAAACCCTAGTCCATGTTCTAGTCTAGTCCTCTCTTGCCTTCACTACTGTATCTTCCTCCTTACTGGTCTCCCCAGCTTTGAACTCACCCCCTTCATCTCCGTTCAACCATCTGCTGCCAGAATCATCCACCTCGCCCATTGCTTTGAACACGTTCAGCCCCTCCTTTCTTCCCTACATTGGCTCCCTCTATGTGAACATGTTAAGCACAAGCTCCTGGTCTTCACCGTCAAGGCTCTTCATGGCCTTGCTCCACCGTATCTCTCCGCTCTTGTATTCTGTCACTCCTGTCCAGGAGCTTCGCTCCTCCTCCCCCACCCTTGCCTACTCGTGACTCCCTTGCTCCTCAAAACCTTTCCACCCCATCTCTCTTGCTGCCTTCCATACCTGGAACTTCCTCCCTGGAAACATTCGTTCTGCTTCCTCCCTCCCAACTTTCAAATCCCTCCTAAAAACCTACCTCTTCCATCAGGCTCTCCCTAGCTCGGCATGAGTGAAATTGCCTCCTCTTTCCCCCTCACTCAGAATGTCTTCCCTGTAACTAAGTCAAGCACGTGCACCTGCAACTTCTCCACCTTATGAATGTATCTTTGTCTCTCCCGATGTTTACCTCTCCCTTGTCTCCCCCTTCCTTGACTCCCTGATCGTAAGCCCCATGGGGTAGGGGCCTCTGTCTATAACTATTAATTGTACAGTGCCAGGTATACTGCTTGTGCTATATAAATTAATAATAATAAATGGTCTGAGCCCCACATATCTGAAAGATCATCTGTCCTTCCATGTCCCATCATGGCCCCTGCTATGGGCCGGGAGTGCCTCCCTGTGGGTACCATCTGTTAGCCTTGTTCATATGGCAAGGGCTTGCAGGGGGGGCATTCTTGGTTGCTTCCCCAGTGCTTTGGAACTCCCTTCCCTTGGAGGTTTGTTTGAGCCTGAGCATCTTCTGAAGGCGGTTTAAGGCTTTTTTAAAAATTTGAAAAGGCATTTGCTGTGCGAGGATAGGGGGTGGGGTGGGGTTTGGTGGGTGGCTTTGGCGTAGAGGTGTGAGGGGTGGTTGGGTGAGTTTTGTGGGGTGGGTTTTATGGGGGTTTTAGTTTTTTTTAAAAAAAAAATTTTTTTTTGGTGGATTGTAGGCTGCCTTGAGCCTTGGGAAAGGTGTCACATAAATTGAAATAAACCAATTAAATTTGGAGGTATGAAGTCATGTACTGGGGATTGAAACCTGCTCTGGGTTAATCAAATCACACATCACTGTTGTTGAATAGTCGGATCCTTGCCAGTATATCCCTTTGCATCAAGGAGTGCAAGAATTGGTGAGAAGTGCCCACAACACTCAAGGTGGATTTGTGCCGCTGTCGACTCTAAAACTGCGTTGTGTGATTAAGACCTCGTGCTGTCTGAGATGTGCCCTGCTCTTAAGCTATATTTTTAAACATAATGAAGACTGGCAAATCAGTTATCACTGCTTGGAGTGGTTTTGGCTAGAAGAGAGAGAACCCAGTTTTTCTTCTTTCATTTGAAGTTGAAAGTTGTTGGGCCTTCTACTCCAAGACAGCTGTGGATTACTGGTGAGTGCAAGACCCAATTCTTTTTTGGCTTTAAAAAGAGAGAGATGTGAAGGTAAATGTAGATCTTAAATTTGGCTTGAAGGTATCTTGGTTTCTAGAGTTTGTATGCGTGGTTTTTTAGCAAGCTTAACTATTCTTTTTTTTTAATGGCATTGTGCTTCTAATTTCTTGTGTGATGAGGATTATGCTAGATGGAAATTGTTTTTAATTAAAGCAGGAATATTAAATTCAGTATACATTTTACATGAGGCGGGATGCCAAGAATAAATGAGCTTTCATGCTGCCTTTCCTCCGCTCTGGATCACAAAAGCTGCTTGTCCTCAAAATTCCAGGCAAATTTTGGGATTAGGGCCTTCATGCAGTTTATTTTTCAAATTAATATATATAAAAAAAAGACATTTATAATTTTTGTAATTAAAATGTGCTCTACTGTCAAACAGGGCTCAGACCTCCTACACAGGGGACATAGACTGTTACCAGCACCCTGGAAGCCCTCAGCAGCTGTCAGGCATGCAGAGTGCAGCTGGGAGAGGGCACAGTAAACAGGTGGGGAGAAGTCTCCATAGCTCTGATGCCCGCAGGCTGGAGGTTCCTCAACTCTGCTGTCATGGCTAGCTTTTGCAATACTTAAGCAAACACTGGAGTGGTATGGGATAAAGTGGAATAACCAAGGTTTTGAGGGAATTAGGAGGAGATGGTCATGGGTAGTGGGTTGAATAGCAAGGGACAGGGTGTATTGACAAGGACACTGGGTGGGGGCATGTGGAAAGTCAAGGAGTAGATAATGAGTGGGATGAAATGGGGCTGGGTAGAATAACAAGGAGGGCATAAAGAGAGAGGTAATGATGGATTGGGTGTAATGACAAGGGGGATGTTTTGCAGGATGAGTGGAATGATCAAGGTCAGAAGGAGGACAAGAGGGAAGTGAGTGGAATGATAAGGAGGGAGCAAGGGTAACTGGGTGAAATGACAGGGAAGAGGCCATAGGAAACAGAATTGAATAAGGGAGTAGTGGGGAATGGGTGCAATGGCAGAATGAGAGACACGGGAGGGGACCATGGGGAACAGGTATAACAGGAGCGACTAGTCTGTGCCTCCACACAGTTTTCATTTCAGTTTATACTTGTATTTCTCCTTTGCTCTACTGATCCGTTCCCTGTGGCATTGTTGCACCTGATAAGTATTTGACTTTGTGTTAAGCTGTAGCTTGGTTTTTTGTTTTGTTTTTTCTTTTAACATCCCTTGAAAGCCTGTTGTCATTTGCACTTCCACATTATTTCCAATTGGGATTCCATTATTTGCATCTGTATTTGTGGGGATGGAGTGCCTGTGCATTGGGACCGTGGTGGTTTGGAATTCCCAGCCAAGTGGGCAAGTTTGTGCACTAGGGAATATTGTTCCTATCTTCAAAAAGTAGGGAAAGGAGGATCTGGGAAACCACAGACAGGTCAGCCTGATATCAATGCCTGGAAAGATTCTAGAGCAGATGATAAAGCAGTCAGTCTGTAAGCATTTGGAAAACAATGCTGCAATTAATAGGAGCCAGCATGCATTTGTCAAGAACAAGTCCTGCCTGACTTACCTTATTTTCATTTTTGATTTGAGTTACTAGTTTAGTAGACCATGGGTACGCTGTGGATGTGGTATATTTTGATTTCAGCAAAGCATTTGACACATTCCCCCATGATATCCTTCTTGAGAAGCTGGTTATTGTTTGTTTATAAATGCTTGCTAATAATAACAAATATAGCGCCAGCAGCGTACCTGACGCTTTAGAAAGTAATTGAATAGACACGGTCCCTGCCCAAGGGCTTACAGTCTGAGAGCCGAGGGTGGGGGGGAGACGAAGGAAGGGAAACAGAGGGAGAGACAAGGAGTGTAACGTTCACGAGGATGCGAGGTCCCAGGTGCATGCACTTGGCTTGGTTACATCAAGAATGATGGCTGGTTGGTCCATGTGGTGAGGATATGAGTATGCAGACCTCAGGTAACCGATTGTACTGGATGGAGGGTATCAGCAGGAGTTAGGTGAGGAGAGCTATAAGTCAGGGAGGACAGAGTGGGAGAGGTGGGTCTTGAGGAGGGATTTGAAGGAACGAAGGGAAGGGGCGAGGTGGATGTGGGCAGGGGGGAGTTCCAGGCATGGGGGGCAGCTAGGGAGAAAGGATGAAGGTGATTAGGGGAGCAGGGGAGGCGTGGGAGGGTGTGAGGGGACAGAGGAGGAGCGGAGTTCACGGACTGGAGTACGGAGGGAAATTAGCGCAGAGAGGTAGAGGGGAGCAAGGTTGTGAAGAGCTTTACGGGTGAAGAGTAGGAGCTTGTGTAGGATTCGTTCAGGAAGGGGGAGCCAGTGAAGAATGGAGAGCTGGGGCTGCACGTGGTCAAAGCGGCGGGCGAGGTGGATGACCCTGGCAGCAGTTTTGGACGGAGATAAGGGGAGAAAGGAGAGAGCGGGAGAGGCCAGTGAGAAGGAGGTTACAGTAATCAAGGCAAGAGATGACCAGGGCATGAACAAGGGTTTTGGCAGAGGAGACAGAGAGAAAAGGGTGAATCTTAGCAATGGGTAAAATGGTTAAATAGGATTAGATGCTACTACCGTTAGGTGGTTTTACACCTAATGCTACTACTGTTAGGTGGTTTTACAGCTGGTTGAAGATCCGTACCCAAAGAGTGCTCATAAATGACTCTCTATCAATCTGGAGGGAAGTATCGAGCGGGGTGGGGTGCCTCAGGGCTCAGTCCTGGGCCAGGGAATATTTTTAGTAATGGCTTGGAGTAGGGGGGATGCGTATCAAATTTGCAGATGAAACAGAAGTGGGAGGGATAGCTAACACTTTCGCAGACAGAAACAAGATTGAGAATGATCTTCACAGGATGGAAAGCTGGGCCAAAACTACAAAATGAAATTCAACTGAGATAAATGTAAATTTTTCCATTTAGGTAAGAAAAATCAAATGCAGAAATATGAGTGATACCTGGCTTGGCAGCAGTATATGTGAAAAGGATCTTGCAGTTGTAGTTGATCACAAGCTGAACATTAGCAATGCAGCTGGGAGGTGGCAGAGAGATGCAAAGCCAGATTTCTGTCTCTGGGGGGTCAGATGGGAAGGCTAAACTGCCCTCCTCCCCGAGAAGTTGTCCCAAAGCAGCTCCTTTCCCACCTTCTGCCTCTGAGAGCCTGGTTACAGTGTTTGGGCCCTTGTGTCTGTGGACAAACCCATTTAAGTGAGTGGGAACAAATCTGGTGAACAAATCTATTAACACAGATTTGACTGCAGAATCAGGACCCAAAAGGATTTAGTTTTGGTTTGTGTAGAGAGAGCTGTGCATGTGTAAAAGTATTTATTTATTTATTTTATTTATTTATAATAAAATTTATATGCTGCCCCCTCCTGCCTCAGGCATCTCGGGGCGGCTTACAACATTTAATTTAAAAAAAAAATAATATTAAAAACAAACAACAATAATTACAATTAAAAACAATATAAAACCCCATCCCCCCCTGCCCTAACCCAACCAACCTACCCACCCCATCTCCTTCGGGAAAGGCCTGGTGGAACAGCAAGGTCTTACATTGTCTGCGAAAAGAGGGGAGGTCGGCAGCCAAGCGGTTCTCCAACGGGAGGGAGCTCCACAGCCGCGGCGGAGCCACGGAGAGCGCCGTCCTTATAGTAGATAGGGCACCCCCAGCCGACCACAGGGGTCGATCCAGGACCTGGAGGGTGAGGGAGTGGGGGAGTTGTGCATGTGAGTGTGTGTGAATGGAGCTGGGTGGGTAATTGTACATATGAGCGTGTGTATGGACCTGTGTGAACATGTGTACAGAGCTGGTGGGGAGGAGAGCTGTGCACGTAAGTTGGATCTGCCATGATTTTTGGATTTTCTGTGACTGCGTCCACCCCAGAGGCAGCTACACTTCAATACATGGTGAGCCTTTGAAATTCTGAAATTTCACTTATGCTGCTCATCATTCCAATGTACCAACAGGAGGAATTTTCTGTATTACAAAAAAAATTTCTCTACTAAAAAACCCTTTGGTTTAAGTGAGAAGTTAAGGCCCTTACAATTTCCATGCTTTTTGGAGCATGATTGAATTTGTAAGTTAAGGCTCCTGCCTTAACCTCAGCACCATGTAAACAGTAAAGACATTGTACTACAATCTCTCACATATTGTGTTCACTTACATTCCCCTCACAGATAACCCAAGAATCCTGGCTCCCAGACTCCCTTGCTCTAACGCACTAGTTCCCAGCCTGTAACGGAGAATCCAAGAGTCCTGGCTTCCAGCCCCCTCTCTAACCCAGTAGCCCCCACTCCCCTCGGAGGGAACCCAAGCGTCCTGGGAAATACAATGAGCTGTATGTCTCACATGGAACAGGAATAAGGGGTGTGTGTGGAATGACAAAAATGAAACAGGAGTGGTGAAATAATAGGGAGGTAGGCTTATAGGGATTGGAACAACAGGAAGGCAGCTATGAGAGCTGGGTGAAATGATAGGAGTGCTCCCCATGGTACCCTGTCACTTCTGAATCAGTTATTTCACTCAGAACCTTGTCGTTCTAACTTTGTCATTCCTCTTGTCATTCCACCCATTTCCTAGCTGCTGTACCCTGTTCCTTCCTATTGTTCCACCCATTCCACTCGCTCTCCCTGGTGCCTTCATCTTTATTCCACACCCTCTTGCCCCACTTTCACTCCCAAAGATGCAACTCTGTTGTATTCTTTTACAGCCACTTAATGGGATCTATGAAGTACAATAGGATTTATTTCCAAATTTGCAATGCTGTTGCCTCCATTCCTTGTAATGGGTGGGGAAGCGGTGGCGGCAGCAGCGGCGGCAGCTCCTCCATGGCGCGGGTCTCGGTGCTGGGCATGGCGGTGCTCGAGAACCCCGGCCCCTTCAACTGCCCGCTCCGCTTCCACGTGCAGTTCGAGTGCAGGGAGGCACTGCCCCACGATCTGGAGTGGAAGATCATCTACGTTGGCTCTGCGGAAAGCGAGGAGTATGATCAGGTTCTGGAGTCGGTCCCGTCCCTGCTGGGACACGCATGTTCCTGTTTGAAGCAGAGCCCCCGAACCCCAGCTTGATCCCCGAGAGCGATGCGGTGTGGGTGACCGTGGCGCTCATCACCTGCACCTACCTGGGTCAGGAGTTCATCCGCGTCGGCTACTACGTCAACAATGAGTACGTGGATCCCGAACTACAGGAGAACCCGCCCCTCAAGCCTGACTTCTCCCAGCTGCAGCAGAACATCCTGGCTTCCAACCCCTGCGTCACCCGCTTCTACATCAACTGGGACGGGCCCAGTGACCAGAGCGAGGACATCGAGAATGTGGACCCAGCCCTGGGCAGTGTGCCGCCCCCGCCGCCTGCCTGCACCCCACCTAAGGGAGCAGCCCCCGCCTTGGGCCACCTCCCTGAAAACTCCATGGACTGCATGTGAGCGCGGGGGGTGGAGGGGGGGGGCACAGGCACTTCAGAGGGGGTTACGTCCCCTCTCCCCAGGCTGCAGAGAAACAGACTCGTTCCACTGGGGCAGCTGAGGGGTTAACAGATGGTGGGGGTCTGGAGTTAGCAATAACCCCCTGCCCCCAATTCTGGTTGACTATAGGGCATTCCTGATTGGATCCTCCCCTTTAATGGGACTCCAGAGTGCACACACGCCTTCCCCCCCAATCTCAATTCTCTTGTGTGCTGAGTGCCCCCCCCTTTTGCTCTTTTTGGGGTATCTCTTTCCTCCTGCCCAGCCGGAGACCTGTGTCCCCAGAGCCGTGATCTCTTAAGCCACTTAACACTAGAGTTGTCCCCGATTCTGGAGTAGGTGGCTTTGCAGATCACTGGGCAGCTATTTGCAAACTTGACCCGGGCATTGGAAGGACAGAAGCCTCTTCCTTTTCTCCTGGCCCGGAGCTAAGGTGCGCCGCTCAGCCTCGCTTGACAGTGTGAGGCCCCTTGGTGGGAATGCCTACCCGAGGGTTGCAACCCGAGTACCGATACCTCACCTGAGAGGGTTGGGGTTCTGTAAATAGCTGTGGCCCAATCTCTGGGTGAGTGGGGGGCACTGCCCTACACAGGTGTGGGGCAGGGGGTTTACTTTGCCCCTTCGTTGCCAGGAGCACCCCAAACCCCTCCCCAAATGGCCAAAGTGTGTCTAGGTTTCTTGGCCTGGGAACCCGTGTCCGAGAGGAGGCCTCTCTGCCTGCCAGCCTATCCCGCCAGGACAGCACTTGGCCAGCTTTGTCCCACAGTCTGCGGAGTCGGAGGGCCCTTCCTGAGTGTGTTGGGGGGAGGGAGGGGAGAACAGTGTTCAGCCTGCCCCCCATCGAGAGTGGGAGGCTCCCTGACAGTGAGCCGGCCCCTGGTTCCGGCCTTGTTGATGCTCTTTCCTGCTTTTTGGTACCAAGTGACATTTTTGCCTAAGCACTGACTTTTTAAAACGTTTCGTATCTGATGTTGGAATAAAGGTGTTTGTTTTTTCTTCTTTCTTCTTGTAATGGGCATTCCGTTTTATTAATTTCAATATGTACCCATTTAAATTTTTTATTGAATGTTTATACAGCACTGTCCCCAGCTTCAGTGTTGCCCCCAGCCTGCAGAGGAAGAGGATTGGGCCTCAAAGACAAAGGGAAAGTGTGGGGGTATAGAGTCTTAAGTCGTAAACGAGCACAAGATGTGCGACTGTACCGATGTCTTTACTGCTTACATGGCATGGAAGTTAAGGCAGGAGCCGTAACTTTTTTGGTGCATGTTTGAATTTGTAAGGGTCTTAACTTCTCCCGTAAAAGGAAGGTTTTTTGAGTGTAGAGTTAACATATAAATAGTCACTAAAGTAGGTGCAAGCTGCAGGTTGAGGTAGGATTAAGCCATTTTTCCTATTACCAGGCTTCAGCAAAGGGATATTTTTACTTTATACAGTCGTTCTCCCTACTATGGAGGACAATGTGGATGTGATCCTGTACCTAAAAATGTCACAATTCGAAGACAAATGTGAATAAGGGTGCTTGCACACGTTACCTGGGGAGAAAGGGAGAGGAACTTCCCATTCCTACATGTGCTAATTCCAATGGCTCTATTCTCAGGGGAATTAGCGCATGTAGAAATGCACTGTTCTGCTCTTCTCCCATGTATGACCAGGTCCCCCAATGTAACTCTTATTATCAGAGGTGTTAGATAGTGCATTCCTATGTGTGCTAATTCCCCTGAGAATAGAGCCGCGATTGCTCTCGCAGAAGTCACTCCCCCGCCACCCCCCCGGTAACGTGTGCAAGCACCCTAATTCTTGTTGCACAGCTGTCAAACCATGTTAGCAGGCTTTTAATGGATATAGCCCCCCCCCCCCCCCGGTGTTTCGTGCAGACATTAAGCCTGAATTTTCACGAGTCTTCTCATCCCCAGACTGTTGTCCCTTGCCTCGGTACATATGTTCATTTTAAAAGAAAAGGAGAAGCATTCACTTTTTCTTCAAGGGAGGTTCATATGTGGGGATGAACTCAAAAGCTTTGGGGTGGGTTTAGGGACAAGAATGGAGTTTTTAATGGATTTTAATGCATTTTGTGTTTTAAATGTTGCAACCCATCCTGAGCCTTAGGGGAAGGGTGGGGTAGAAATTTTGGGGAAAAAAACCAACCAAACCAATAAAAGCTGTATATTTATTTATTTTTATGTATTTATTTATATTAAAAATTTTATGCCACCCCCTCCTGCCTCAGGCATCTCGGGCAGCTCACAACATATTAAAAATATTTTAAAACATTAAAACAAACAATAGTAATTCAGTTAAAAAGCAATATAAAACCCCACCCCCTCTACCCTAACCTAACCCACCCACCCCATCTCCCTCGGGAAAGACCTGGCGGAACAGCCTGGTCTTAGATTGTCTGCGGAAAGAGGGGAGGCCGGCAGCCAAGCTGTAGGAGCGTCGGGGTCTTAACCACAGTGAGATGAACTAACTTAGAGACTGGGGGTGATTCTGTTAGTTCCAGAAGGGGAAGGGAGGTGGGGAAAGTGTTTCAAGCAAAACCAAAGCATACAACCAAAAAAAACAAAAATGTCAGAATATGTATAACCACACCCCAAAGGGTAAACAGCAAGAAGAGGAGGAGGAGGAGGAGGAGGAAGAGAAGAGAGCCTTCCAAAAACTCCAATTGTTTCTATCAACAATTTGAAATTTTGGGAATGAAAACAGACCTTTTAAACAAATTTTAAACATACACATTCTGAGACGACTTCCTATAATGGAGTATACTGTCTCTTTAAGAGCAGTGGCATGCTGTGCGGTCAACAGATCAGGCAGGAAACTATAAAATTGAAGGTAGAACCAGCACAGAAAAGGGAGTGTCGGTACCTGAGGTGATCTTAAAGGAGGAGGTACAGATGGCATCGTGGAGAAGATGCAACAGTGATTGCAGGTAACCCTTTGTCACAAAGGGGAAGAGACTGTTTTTGTTTGTGGAAGCCCTTGGGAAGGGGACTGTTTGTCCCCAATATCTCTGACTGCAAAGGAGGGGAGGCTTTTGTTTATGAACGTTTGTGCTAAAATTTCCTATATCTAGAGTAAAACCTACCCTATGAGCCAATTTAATTAAGTAGGTGGTAAGTGGAGATGAGAATGAGAAACTGGGTTCTGTTCCTCAATCAAGGTGGCCCATTAGCACAAGTCCCATTTTATTCAGTAGGGCTTGTGCCAGGAGAAAGCACTTTGGAGCTGTAAATTGACGTGTTCCAAAGTAGTTACCGAAAGCTGGCTTGGACAACCATTTCCCCCCAGACTTGAGCAGATGCTACACATTACTTTCTTGGATGCTTCTGGTTTATGGAAAACCTCTTTTTCCAGACCTCCAGCATTTTAGTTTCTTGGGTTGAATCTTCCTGGAGCAGAGGATTCAGGAGAGCTCATGATCATCGTTTTCCCACAAGGTTTGGCATATTGTGGGATTCTGAAAACTTTAATCCTTCTTGGAGGAATAAGAATCCCTGTCTCCGTCTCCCTCCCCCCAACAGAATTTAATTCTAGATAGCATGTCCAGACATATCTAAACACCCCCATTTCAGTTTTTAAAGCAGCACCCTTAGACCATATTTTCCTAGCAAGCTCTGGGGAGTCTTATCCATCTGGAATTCGTATGTGCATTCTTTCTTGAACGAGATAGCCCTTAAACCTGGACCAGAATCATCATCTTCAAAACATGACTGTTTAAAGAATGTAATGTTTTACTTTTTATTCTCTGTCCCCTTGGACAAGGTTAGAACACTTCAAATCTTGTTTTCACAATTAACCTTGAAGATCATGATTTATAAGGATTTATTGTAATCCTTTCAATATTTCAATATGGGAATATTGAAATATGCTATTTCAATATGGGAAAGTTTAGGAGCTTTTCAAGACTGCAAACTGTTCCTTCCTTCTGTGAGCTCTTTCTCTTACTGGGTACATAAGTCTTTTCTTGGTGGGAATCGTACAGGGTTTTATTCAAAGAATCATTGAGCTACTAGGTCTTTGGCACACCTCTTTATCACTCACTGTAGTATAGATGTGCTGTCTTTTTTCCAGTATGGCTTTTGAATTAAAGGTTTTGCAGTTTTCACTTGATCTTGCTTTATTAAAGCATTCAGTTAGTAGAAAAGAGGATAAAGAAATTCAGATTAATAAGTGATCTTTTTACTCTCCTGGCTTCATTTTCTTGAAGTCTCCCGTCTCTTTTGTTGAGATTTGTACTGAATGCTAGTTATTTTCCATAGGAAATGAATGTCTTGCAGAGGATTAGGTGCCCCAGCAAGAATGGGGGGGAGGGTGTGTGTGATTCTGAGCAGGCAGTTGATACTTTGGAGATTCCACTGGTGGCATAGCCTGATATTATCTAATGTGAATTAAATATTAACTGCAGCTGAAATTTCTGTCTTTACTAATCCTTGTAGAGCATTCCTACAAAGAGACATTACTGTGAAGATTCCCCTTCTTTGGGCTATCTTTCTCGGCCATAATTCTAATTTTATATAGTAAATAAATGGGCAGTGCTTAAGTACCTGGAGATGGCTTAAGCTTACACAATGGCTGCTACACAGAATTTTTAGTTGTGGTACTTGCCTCATTAGGCACTAGAAAGGCAATCAATTTTTGGCTAATCCACCTGTTGGCATTACACTGAGAGGGTGGTGGGTTTTTTTAAAAAAAAAACATATCGAGACCCCGTTTTTGGAAGATGAGAGAAGCCCTGTAGCAGGGGCGGCTGGTGCGTGTTGAGGTTGGAGGGGCAGTAAGGCCAGCTGGCCTGCCGGGCGGAGCCAGGGCAACAGTGGGCAGCATAACCCAGCAGAAAGGAGTTCCAAGGGTTAATGTTGGATGGACATTACATTACTTAATCAAGCAATTTCAGTTAGGTTAGGCAGGTTTAAAAGCAGGCAGACAACCTTAAACCTCACTTACAAGCAGTTTTAGCAAAGACACACAC
>QEPC01011796.1:54763-69136 GCA_003113815.1 Sphenodon punctatus
CCATGAAAAGAGACATATAACCAGTTCAGTTGAGCCCCCATAATCCGTTCATGCTGCCCCCACCCAATAACCAGTTCATTTGCGCCCCCGGCCCCCATATAATCAATTCACGCTGCCCCCCCACCCATAACCATTTAATTTGTGCTCTCTGGTCAGCGTGAATTGATTATATGGGGGGTGCAAATGAACTGGTTATGGGGTGTGGGTTTAAAGGCAGTATTCCTTTTAGCAATAACTTCATTAAGAAGAGTTAGTGAAATAGCAGCCATAATCATCGCAGAACCATATTTGCAGGTTTTCCAAGGTAGAATAGATGTTGCTTTACATCCTAAATTCCTACCTAAGATAGTATAAGTAAGACAGTTGTGAGAATGTGTCCCTTTTTACACGGGTCTCTCCCATCCATGAACACGCAGATTTCTGCGTGTTCATGGGTAGGGGAGTCCCGTGTAAACGATGCGGTGCACGCGCCCATGGTAAGTGGGAGTGTGTGCGCGCCTGCCTAACATGCATCCCCGCTCACCCCCTGCTTGTCCGCACGCATGGAGCGACCAGGGAAAATGGTGGTGACTCTGTGGATGCAGATGAGTGGGGATGTGTGTGTGTGGCTGTGTGCATGCCCCACCCATGCACTGGTGCGCCCACGGACCTCCCACTTGGCCGAGCTATGTAAAAATGACCTGTGAGTAGCCACTCGAAGAACAGAAGGTTGCTGCCTTGTATACAAGGTTCTTCGATATGGCTCCTAACATTCTCACAACACCCACCCTTCCAACCTTTTCTGTATTACTAGAAAGGGTTGGAAAGAACTGTTGTTCTGAGATGGGACAGTGCTTTTTATACTAGAGGAGCTCGAGACCATCATGTGGTCTATTATTTGATTAGAGGGAGCATGCAGAACCCAGTTGTGAGAATGTTAGGAGCCATCACGAAGAACCTTCTTTACAAGGTAGCAACCTTCTGAGTACTCGCATGGGGAGCTGCTGCAGCAGTACTAGCAGGCAAAGGCAGGTGAGGGATGGGTACCAGAGCCAGGGAGGTGAGGCAGGACAACTTACTGGGGGAGAAGCTAGCTGCAGCCTACCACCCAGCCAGGCAAGTGCAGGGTCCCAGCTGGCCGTGGGGCCATGTGTGGCCGCGCATGTGGCACATTCCTGGGGCCGGCCTTGGCCCTGGACTCTCACCAGCTGTGCTGCTACCCCCTCCATTCCCCAGCTTCAGTGTTGTCCCCAACCTGCAGAGGAAGAGGTTTGGGACTGAAAGACCAATGCAAAGTGTGGGGGCATGGAGCCCAAGTTGGAATGAAGCACAATATGCAAGTCTTTACTGCTTACATGGCTCGCAAGCTAAGGCAGGAGCCTTAATATGCAATTTTCATTCTTTTAGTGCATGATTGAATTTGCAGAAGCCTTAACTATTATAAACTGAAGGTTTTTTATTATCTAATTTCCTAGCTTTTAAAAAGGATTTACAATACAGAAAGATTTGCAGTACAGAAAATTTGTCCCGCTGACGCATTAGGACTGTTGAACAATGTAACAGTAAAATTTCTGATTTTTTTCTATGGCTCACGATGTACTAACATGTGACTGCCCCTCAAGTGTAGGAAGCAATAACACAGGGAAAGCTGGCACCACCCTCCCCAAACATAAAAATGCAGACTGCACAGGGGCAAATGAAGCACTGCAAAAGCCACATAGGAAGGCAAACCTGGCACCCTCCTCCCAAAACATAAGAATGCAGAGTTCACAGGGGCAAACCAACCACCCCAAACCCCAGGGGCAGTCTGAGGCAGGAGGGGGAAAGGTGGGTTAATTTGGTTTTTTTGGCCGGATGGCCCTTCCCTCAGATGCTTCTGGGCTGGGGTCTTCTGTGAGGGTGGGTAGTCAGGGCGAGATAGACTTAGGTTGATAGGCAGGTGGAGGGAGCAGATCTGGCGGGTCTCTCCTTGGCTTGGGTGGTGGCTTCCTCCTCCTCTCCAGGAGCTATGATGAGGGGCAGAGGTGAGGGGACAGCCATGGGGAGAGGCAGGGGCACAGGGCAGGAGGGGAAGAAACCTCCTCACGTTCTCACTTGCACTCGCACTCTCTCTCACACATACACTCATTCCTCACACACATTCAATCACAAACATTAATTCATTCTCGTGCACACATTCAGTCACACACACGTTCATTATCACACATACTCAAACACACACACCGTGGGGACCACAGGCAGGCAGGTGAAGAGGGGGCGCTGTGAGTTCCTCCCCGCCCCCCCTGTCCCCCAGGCTCCAGGAGGGGAATGGAGTAGGCGGGGGGGGGGCAGCATGAGTTCCTTCCTCTCAGACTGCTGTTGTGCTGCTGCTGCTGGCGATCTCTTGCTATTTAACATGTCCCCGCTGTGCACCTTCGCACACTGGGGTCGGCCATTTCCTGGATCGGGCATGCTGGGAAATGTAGTCCCAGCATGCCTGATCCAGGAAATGACTGACCCCGGCATGCGCAGCCACATGGACGTGCACAGCAGGGACACTTCAAACAGCAAGAGATTGCCAGCAGCAGCAACAGCAACAGCGGGCGGTGCTGCACAACCAGGACAGGCAGGCAAGTGGTGGCAACGGGCGGGCAGGCGGCGGGGGTCGGTGGTAGTTCCTCCCCCTCTGCCCAACAAGGATCCAGACAGGTGTGCCTCACAGGCCCCCTGGAGAGGCTGGGGGCACTGGCACATGCTGCTTGGTGATGGCAAGGGGCATTGGGCCATAGNTGCCCCCCACACCCGAGCACCCCCTAACCTTGCTCCCTTGGCTCCCAAACCCAAAGTGCCCCCCTGCACTCAAACCCTTGCCCCCCATCCAAAGCATCCCTACCCAAAGTGCCCTTGCCCCCTGTCCTCACTCCCTTGCCCCCATACCCAAACCTCCCCCTGGCATCACTTTCTTACCCCCCACACCCAAAGTGCCCCCATGCCCTCATTCTCCCCCCCCAAACACCACCAGGGGACAATTGCCCCGAGCCCCACCAAGGAGACAAACAGATGGAACAAAAACTCCCCTGCCTCTTCACTGGGCTCTTCAACCAGCAACAGCGCATGTGTTTCATAACTTTGTACCATAGCGCACTCATAGCCTAAAGCAGAGTTTCAAAAGCTTAGAACTTTAAAACTATTCTCTGTTTTTAAAAAATAAATAAATTAAGGTACCCCTGGCCAGCAGGCTTGAATTTTCTCAAAGCTTCTCAGTTTCACAGATGTTTTAAAACTGCGAAGGATGTGAGAAGGTCGGAAATCTACAAAAAAAACTGCTCCTTGGTCTGCAATTTGTAAATGGTTGTGTATCTCCCATTCTTTATTGGATTTGGTTGAAATGTTCACAGCTTCAACCTCTCACCCAAGAGACCCTCTGTGCAAAAGTTTACAATGATACCATAATTTGTCTAAATTGTTTAGTGAATAGAATGTCTGTGTGATGGAGAGTGCCACGCGCCTTAATTATCCAGGCAATAGCGTGCCTGGATAATTTACTTTTCGGAACATACAATAATTTCATTACAGAGCTACACATATATGTACATTGAGTAATTGCCAGGGTCCAATATTTTGAATATTGCAACTGCCATCTTTTCCCATTACGTAGTAACTGCACGTTTGAAATAACCAGTATGAAAAACTCATTTCTCTTTATGCTTCAAGTTTTCAGTAGTTAAGCCTATCAGACTCCATGGTGGATAGCTTAATTGTTATCCAGTCATACTTTTATTTTCTGATTTCTTTTTCCAGTAATCTTTAACAAGGCACCAGGTGTCTTCAAAGTCTACTTTACACCCACATGCATCTCCAGCATTCATCAAATCCTTTTTGGCAGGAGCTAGATACCACTTGGAAAATATATTTTTAATTCAGTTTATATATACTTGAAATGAAAATGACTATCTCTTTCTGTAACATAGTCACATTTTGTACATGGATTTAAACTTTACTTTTTTAATACTTGGGAAACAATATATTGAAATAGTTGAGGTAATATGAAGTGTGATTTTTGAGACTTATGTTCTAGATAGATTTGGTATTCAAATTGGTTCTGGATTTGGATGACTTGAATAACCTTGTAATCTATAGAGGAACTTGTTTTTAATCTGAATTTCAATTTGTCAGTGATTTCTACCATTTCCACCCACCCCCCACCCAGGAAATCCAAAGCTGTATAATGCATAGTATGATACAATCATTTACTGTTGTTTCACTGATTTTTCTTTAAACACTGATCCTTCAAGTTTGAGAAGATTATTTGTGCTTCCTCAAATATTACTTTGCTTTCAGACTTCTGTTTCTCAATTCTTTGCCATGATTAGGGCATCAACGTTCCTAGATTTTACTTTCTGCATTCCAGGAGATCAGATAATGGAAAAATAAATATTTTTCCGTAGTGATTCAATCTTTATTTTTGTTTCAAGTACAGTGTAGTTTTAATATAGGAGTGGGCAAAGTTTCTAATGCAAAGAACCACACATCAAGATTTTCCTATGGCCAAGAGTCGCCATTGAATTTCACTTTAACCCTCGGGCACTCAAGTGTGCGCACAAGGCCTAAAATGGCAGCATTGTTTGCCATGTAGCTTTTTACTGTCAACGTTTCGAAAGTCTTGCTGCTGCTCTGACAGCATTTGCCATCAATTTATGGCATTATCCGATATTTTGCAAGAGTTCAGGTATTCTGCAGCACTTAAGATCGTAGTTCTGACAGTTTTTCCTACAGTTTTCCTGACACTTTAGCAACACATTCCAACACTTTGCGGCATTTTCTGACACTTTATGAGACTTGCCACAGTTTCCGACAATTTCTCCACTGCTCAGAAATAGCAACAGGCAATAGCGGAAAGCGGCAGCAATCATCGGAACAAGTATGGGGATGCCGTGTCCGTGCTGTGTCAGGAAAACAGCAATGGATGGGAGGCTTCGGACAGAATTGTCAGACACTGCTGCATGTCGTTTCAGGCCTAGTGCGCACACGTGCACAAAGTCACATTCAGAGACAGTCACAGAATAACTGACACGCATACACACTTGCTACCCCAAGGCTGCTGCCTCCACTTGCCCCTTCCTCAGTCCACCCATCATCAGCTGCTCCCCTCTTCCACTACTGCAGAATCACCGTTTGCCTTATCTGCCTCTACCATCATGTGCTCTTCTATGGGCCGGCAAGGGCCACCTGGCGCTGCTGCTCTGGTCTCCTAGTGCCTGTGCATGCTGTGACAGTAAGCAGATAGGGCAGGAAAATCGATCTTCCAGTGCTAGGCACATATGTGAAGGAGGTAGAACTGAGAGTCGCATGGATGCGTTGATTTTGGGCAGGTATTTCTTCTGGGATAAGCAGTAGAGATGATAGAGAGCTGCGTGCGGCTCCCAAGCCACCATTTGCCCACTTCTATTTTAGTACAAATTGAAACTAAATATATGGTACGATAAAACCTAATTTTTTTTACTGGATAGCGAGAGAAATTGCAGTAAATGGGGATAATCGAAAGTGGGTTTAAACCTTGAATACTATAACTCAGCTACTAACAGTAGTTTAGGAAGAATCTTCTTTGGTGAACAAATTATTGCATAATTATTCATTATGAGATGGATTGCACCTTTATCTAAAATATTTGATACTGCCTGATGATGGACTAGAATATAGGACTAGATAGCTACTGATTAGAACTGGTCCGACAGTTACTTTGTTCTTAATTTGGCTTGTATGATGTGCCATTGTAAAACTTTTTCCACGCTTTAATTTTTATCGTCTTTTTATTTTTTTTATTTTTTTATCCAAGCATAAAACACTTCTTCTGCTTCTGTCATGTCCTGTTCTGTACAGGCTTTGATGACTGGCAGCATACCTGGCTTTATTGATGTTATCATGAACCTTAATTCTCCAGCCCTGTTGGATGACAATCTGATATGGCAGGCAAAAACAGCAGGAAAAAGAATCATCTTCTACGGTGATGACACTTGGGTTAAATTATTTCCAAAGCATTTTGTTGAGTACGATGGAACATCATCTTTTTTTGTGTCAGATTTCAAAGAGGTAAGAAATTTTTAAAATGTCTAGTCAAATTACTGTGCAAATTACCAGACATCTAATGATTTTTTTTCTCTCTTCGAAGTGACAACCATGTCTTGAGGTATGCAAGAGTAGGTTCTAGTTGAAAGCTGGATTGATTATATACTATTTTAAAAACAATGTTATAGTCACAGTTCATTCTTAAATCAGTTATTTTCTGCTTTTTAATGACAAGCAGTCTAGCAATCTAAAGAGTGTGTTTTTCCCCATCTTTGCTGATTGAAGGCAGACAATTTGTCAGCTTGGAGACAGGAATGCTTCCTATACCAAGGGCCCCGGTTCTCTGCCTCCAGGACAGGTAGGCAGTTGGGTGGGTGTCTCCATAACAGAAGTCAGAGGACATAGACCTCTTCATATTTTGGTGGCTGAGGCTTTATTTATTTATTTATTTTGGTCCACTCTGCTTAAAACAAATGTAGTAAATAAATCTGAGGGAGGGTCAGGATCACACTGGTAGGGCTTTTCTCGTCTCTCTCTTTCCTTGGGTCCTGTGACCAGACTGGGGTTGGCAAAGGCCTTGAGTTAGAAACTCTCTTGAAAGATGAGCACTTTAATTATACCACCATGCAACTGAACAGAAATTTTATTTACTACAAATTAGGGATGGGACTTTTGGTTTTGGAAAGAACTGAAAGTACCCGATAATGACCATTTCAGATTAATCTGAAATTTTGATTCTTTTTCGGTATCGGTTGTATTAGATCTGTTGCATTGATTTTTGTGTCGGATTTTTAACATTGTAGTTTGTCCCCATTGACTTGAATGGGAAAACTACATTGTTAAGAATCCATTACAAAAATAAATGCAAAAGATCCAATAAAACCGATATGAGAACTGAAAGTAACCGAAACCAAAATTTTGCCCAGAGTCCCATGCCTACAGTCTCAATTTGGCCAACAGTTAAATAAGTTGTATTGGTTGGATAAGAGACATAAGATGAATTAAAGCCTTCTTAAAAAATTAATTCCTAACACATTGACCTACCCATTGGCTAGAGTCTTTTGAATGGATGCTGCCCTAATGGCTTCTTCTGAAGACCTTTTTCAACCTATGAGCTTTCGTGAAGGTAAAGGCCTATTCCAAGCTAGGAGATTCAATCTTGCTAAACCTCTAAATGACTGATTTATCCTGGGTGTAAACCTCACTCCCATGGGTTCCCTTACGGTTTGGTTTCTCTCTCTGAACCACAAGAGGCTTGGAAGCTCTGTGGAACTTCCTCTGTCCCCTTGGCATGGTCCTTTGCCTTGTTCTCCACAAAGAACCAAACCCCCTTCTTCCTGTTTACCCCTTCTTCTTCCTTTTTGTATTCAGTTTGGGTCAGCAAGTCTCTTCTCTTCCAGTGTTTTTATTCCTCTGTCTCCCTCTCCTTAATCCTGCCTCTAGTAGTGAAGCTTATCTGTGGGTACCACATTCAAGTGGTGCTGTTTCCATGGCAGGTATCTCTGAAAGGCCCCCTTGTCTTTGCAGTTGTTCTTTGCTGGATTGTTTGCAGACTCTGTTGCTACTGTTACATGGTCAAAATGTCACCTCTTCTATGCTCATGGGATCAAATTATTATTACGTATTTTTTTGAGAAATGTGATTTTTTTGAAAGCTTGAACTGTTTGTTCTTTTACAATTATTAGTACAGTACAATTGTGCTAAAAGTGTATCTTGGTTGTATCTCAGATGTTCTTGTGTATCTGGATTCTGTTGAGTTTTATGAGTGCTGCCATTGCAAATGCAATTCCACCAATTCTGAGATTTTCCCTCGCATTTTTTTGATGCTTCATGGGTGTGAGGTACCTTTTCAAAAAAAGAAATGGAAAATTGGGTTTGGAAAAAACATGTGATCTAATAAAGACAAATGTAAAGTGTTTTTTATATAATATATATCAAATTCCAGCTTGCTGTCTCTCATTTTGTATTTGTGCATTTGATCTTTGTGTGGTATTTCACATTTGTCTTATTTAATTTCATCTTAAGAGTTTAAATAATATTGATATCTTTCACAATGTTTGCAATCCCTTTGGATGTGACTTTTCAACCAGTTGTGTACCAACCTAGTCATATCACCAAGCTCACACTGCCCTAGTTTGTTTAGGTGTATGTCCTGCCAAACTGTGTCAGATACCTCATTAAAATCAAGATGTATTATGTCAACTGCATCTCCATTCTCGGCTAGATTCAGCAAAGAAGGTGAGATGACTGGTGTGGGGTGATCTGTACAAATCCATGTTGGCAGCTGTTTACCACCTCATGTTCTTCTGTGTCCTTACAAATTTGATGATATTTTTTTTTTAGTAACTTACCAGTTATTGGGGTCAAGCTAACTGACCTCTGTACCCTTGGTTAACTTTTTTCTCTTTCTTAGAAATAGGTAGTAGCTTTGCCTTTCTCAAGTCCTTGAGGAAGCTTTATTGTTCTCAGTGAATTCTCAAAGATTAAGGCCAATGGCTCAGAAATTACTTCAGCTAATTCTTTTGGTGAATTTCACTGCAGTCTTGACCACTCTGCAGAGTCGACCATGGCGCAGGAGGGAGGGGGGCAACGTGTAAGCCTGGGTTTTCCGAATCCTGTTCTGTACCCCAAGACAGGCTCAGATTTCTCATTCAGCCCCTTTTTGCAGGTTGGGGGCAACACTGAAGCTGGGGACAGGAGGGCGTGAGCATAGTCATTAAAGCTGCTTGGCATTTGGTAGCTTTTCTCTACTTTCTAGTTGCTGATCTGGTTTGCTGAGGTGAACTTCCCTTCCTTTCAGGCCTCCTTTGTCTTCTCAGAGATAATGGCCATTTGCGTTTGTTTTTCTGGCCTTGAACAGTTCACATTCTCTGTTAGAGTAGGGGTTCCTGGAATCTGCCTGGTTACTGCTTTTTCCCATCCGTCTTAAACATCAGCCCAAGAAACATCAGCCCAAGAAACCTAGCTGGGCTGAGTGTCTTCAGGCCTCATCTTTCTTATTCCTCTGACTGCCTAATTATTTCATAACACGCCCTGGCACAATTATGGCCATTATTCTGCAGCTCTCTGTCTCTACAAGACTTCTCTACTTTACACCCCCCTTGGATGGAGCTACCTTTCTTGCACAATGCTGCCCAATCTGCAGACTTCCACCTGTACTGGGTTCCATATTCTGTATCCCCAGATACTGTTCCATATTCTGTATCCCCAATAAAGCTGCTCCCTGTAAAGTGCATGGCTTCCACTGTGGAAGCTATTTACAGAGGCTCTGCCCCTAATCTCTCCCCTTAATGTCCCCCCCCCCTTGTGTATGCTTCCTCATTTCCTGCTCCCCCATAGGATTTCCTTCCCTGGGTTGAGACTCGCACTTAGGGTCCTCCCAAGAGGACTACACGTGCTACTCTGCCCCACAGGTCCCCACCATCTCCCTGCCCCCCTCCTGCAGAACACCCATTGTATCAGCCCAGAGCACCTGCTTACCCCTCATTCCTTAGTGGGGTTGGGAAAGTCAGAGGAAGAAGTACTGTAAGAAGATCAATTTCATCCTTCCTGTAGCTTCCTGTCCCTGCCTCTGGGATAAACTAAAGTAAACTAGAAAGCACCCCCTGGCAGTCTCCCTGAATTTTTTAAAAGGCTTACAACTCCTCCCGACCAACACAAAACCCCTTTACCCTGCCAAGATGAAGATGGTGTCACTTTTGAAAAAACAGGCTTTCAAAGTGCAGTTTTCAAACAGCGATATCTCAGCTGTTACCCAACGGATTCAGCTGGAACGTGGAGAGCATGAACCACTTACTCCAGTGCTCCGTCACCACAAATTTCACAATTCTAACTTTAATCATGCCAATTTTATAGCAAATAGAATGTTCGGGCTTTATAATGCAGGGTGTAACACACCTTAACTATTAATGCTCCCGTGCTCTAATAATTTTACATTTATGTATTTTATATTTTACTATTTATTATTTTATTATTTTATTTCACTTTTGTGCTCTTTTTTGGCTGACACAATAAACTTATTTGATATCTTTTTTGAGATGCGACCACCAGAATTGCACACATTACTCGAGGTACTGAAATCCCTGCACGGCTGTGCTGGAAGACACGTGCAGGGATGCAGAGCAGGAAATCCAGCTCTGCATCCCTGCGTGTGTCTGCTGGCACAGCCGCGTGGGGGTGGGGGCTTCCAGACTGGCCGATCCCTGCGCACATCCTGGCTCTTTGCTCCTTTTTCTCCTCTGCTCCTTGATCACCTCAACCTCACTCTTTGCTCCTTTTTCCAGGTAATTGATAATTGATCTGTACTGGGACCAGTGATTAAACACCAATACAGAGCCCTGCAGCACTCCGCTATTTACTTTTCTCCATTGTTAAAACTGACCAGTTAGTCCTACCCTTTGTTTCCTAGCATTTAACCAGTTACTGATCCATGGTAGGACACAGCCTCTTATTCCATGGCTACTTAGTTTCCTTAAGAGTCTCTCATTAGGGACCTTATCAAATGCCTTCTGAAAATCCAGATACACTATATCAACTGGTTCACCCTTATCCATATGCTTATTTACTCACTCAAAAAAACCTCCAGTAGATTAGTGAGGCACGACTTCGCTTTGCTAAATCCATTTTGTCTTTTCCCCATTGTGCCCATGTTTATCAATATGCCTAGTAATTCTGGTCTTGATAGAACTTGATCCTTGACACAGATCAATGATTTTGGATCCTCCTGAACATAACCCTTAAGTTAATATAAGCATCGATGACAGCCCTGATCTGATGGGGAATGGAAACAAAGGGGTTTGGAATTGTGCATTTTTTAAAATGGTCCCTTCATGGTCTTGACAGAATATGTCTTGGATATCATGGACTCTCTTCAGTTAAAATGAATGAGAAGGTGGTCAAGATTTTTAGAAATAGGGTCCCTAAAATTAATGTAAGCCTGTATTTAATGGTCAGTTTCCCCTTCCTGGGCAATAATTTTGAGCATACTAAAGTTTCTCCGGTGCCTATAGGATACAATGAGTTTGAAGGCCTAGTTTTCTAACCACTTTTGTTTTCTTTTCTAAGGTTGATGATAATGTTACCAGGCACTTGGATACCGTGTTGAAGAGAGAAGACTGGGATATTCTAATACTTCATTACTTGGGACTGGACCATATTGGTCACCTGACTGGACCGAACAGCCCTTTGGTGGGACCTAAGCTTAATGAAATGGATAACATAATCAAGAAGATACATACTTCGCTTCTCTCAAAGGTGAAACGTATATTTCTGAGCACAATTTAGTGACTATAAATTACAGGGCCGGCCCTACCTCGGGGTGGCCGCCCTGGGCCCTGCTCCTGGCGGGGCTCCCGCACTCGGGGTCCCCAGCTCCCGGCCTGACAATGGCCTCGGAGATGTGGACCCCGCGTGGGGGTCCCCTCGCCGACTGACTGGTCAGTCCACATCTCCCTGGGCCCTGACAGGCAGCGGAGGGGGTGGTCATAGAGTGAGGGAGAGGCAGAGGCCCTGTCTCTCTCACACTCTGTGTCTCCTCCCCACTGCCTGTTAGTCTCGGCCGGGGGAAATGTGGGAGCGGCGGGGCCTCTGCCTCTCCCTCATTCCCCCTGGCCGAGACAGCCAGGCAGTGGGGAGGGGGGGTGCGGGGCAGCTGATAGCGGAAGTCAGGGAGAGGCAGAGGCCTCGTGTCTCCCACACTCCCTGCAACTTCCGGTGGTGACAGGCGTTGTCATCAGATTTAATCTGCTGCTACTGTACCTGCTGCTGCCGGAGCCGCCCCAGTGAGCAGGCCCAGTGCGGGGCCCAGGACAACGAGGGGCGGAAGGTAAGTGCCCCCGAAATGGCTGGGCTCGGGATGGGTGATGGGGACTGCCCCTCTGCCCGTCCCTGAGCCCAGGCTCCGGTAGCGCCCCCTAACCAAGCTGGGGAGCGACCCTAGGTCTGCTTTGCCACTGCTGGGAGACTGGGCCCCATATTTCTTCCCTGCCGTGAGACCCACGGATCATAAGGCCGGCCCTGAAAAATTATAAGGTTGCTGGAACATTCTTGGGGATTGTGAGAGAGGTTTTTTTCATCTGATTGTTCAAACTGGAACTTCTCAAGTCCAGTGAAGTCTGCTAATACATCTTTATTCAGATATTCTTTTAAAAATACCTTCTAAAATTTAACAGTTGTTCTCCAGTTCACTAGTGAGTAGTTTTTTTAAAATATACGTATCTAAAATTAGTCTCTTGAATGCATGCTTTGGTTCCTAAACACGTAATTCTTAGACAGTGAGCCCCTTGGGGTAGAGACCTGTCTCTGCTGACTGTACAGCACCAGGTACATTGCTGAAACTAGAAGATGAATAATAACGATAGTTTGCTCTTACAAGTTTTGAGCACAGAATCCCATAGGAGTAACAGGGAAAAGAAATATTTAAATCTTCTTTGTACACTTCCTGGAACAAGGTGACTTGGGCCCTTTTTACACAGGCAGCGGTGGGTCGGGGGATGGGTGCGCGCCTGCACCCAAGGGCGTGCACCCATCTCCACCTACGGAGCCGCCTCCTGGTTTGCCAGATGGCTTAGTGCGTGGGTGATGGCTGGAGGTGGGTGTGCGCTGGCAGCGCGCGTGCATCCCCGCCCACCACCTGTTCTATTCGCACGGACAACCCGCCCCCCCAATGGCATTTACACGGACACACACACCTCGCATCAAACACTCTCCCCCCCCGCCACACACAGTGGGGGTGGGGGTTGGGTGTTCATGTAAAATGGCCTTGGTCAGGAATTCAGCCACATGGGGGGGCATACCCTCGACCTGATCTTCGGTTCTGGTCTTGCGGCGGGGGGTCTGGTGGTGGGGGAGGTGAGGGCAGTGCCCTTGTCATGGACGGACCATTATCTCCTGCAGGCCAGTCTGTCAGCGCACCCCCTCCAGAAGGGGAAGGGACCAGTTAGGATGGTCTGCCCTCGGAGGGTGATGGAACATCAGTGGTTCCAAGAGGTCCTGAGGGAGTTAACTTTGGACCTAGATGGTCATTCTGTCGATGAGCTGGTCCAGCATTGGAACAGCTTGCTGGAGGAGGCCATTGACAGGGTGGCTCCGAGACGCCCTCTGTCTCGGTCTCGTCACCGCAGGGCCCCTTGGTTCACTGATGGGCTGCGGTGTATGAAACGAGTAGGCAGGAGGCTGGAGTGATGCTGGTGTTGGACTCGATCTGACTCTGACCGACTTCTCCATAGGGCCCTTTTGCGGTCCTAAGTTGAGGCTATGAGGACAGCAAGGAAGACGTTCCTTGCTGTCCTCATAGCGTCTGCGAAGTCACGCCCGGCGGAGCTGTTTCGGGTGGTGCGGGGGCTGGTCAGTCCAGCCTCCCTCCGCCTGGACGGGGACTTGTCCCAGGCCCGCTGTGAGGAGTTGTCATCTACTTCGCAGACAAGATCGCTCGGATTCAGAACGACTTTGACGCTGGATTAGGGGCAGTAGGGGGAGAGCGTGAGGTGTTGGAGGCCCCGCCCGGTCCAGCTTTGTGGGGGGACTTTCAGGAAGTGACGCCGGCTGATGTGGCGGATGTCTTGGGGTCAGTGAGAGCCGCCTGTTGCGAACTTGATCCATGCCCGTCCTGGTTGGTGAAAGCCTCCAGGGAGACGCTGGGGATGGTGCTGGCAAGGATGGTGAACGCGTCCTTGCAGCAGGGAAGGTTGTCGCCCAGCCTCAAGGAGGCTTTGGTGCGCCCCTTGCTGAAGAAACCATCTTTGGACGTGAATGCGCTCGCCGGTTACTGACCTGTCTCTAACCTTCCCTTTTTAGGGAAGGTTATTGAGCGGGCAGAGGCGATCCAGCTCCAGGGGCATCTAGATAGCATCGGTTTCCTGGACCCTTTTCAATCTGGGTTCCGCCCCGGCTATGTCACTGAGACGGCATTGGTGGCCTTGGTCGACGACCTCCACCGGGAGATGGATGCAGGATGCTCAACATTTCTCATCCTGCTAGATCTCTCGGCTGCTTTTGATACCGTGGACCATGGGCTGCTGTTGAGATGGCTGCGTGACCTGGGGGGCCTGGACGGGACTGTTCTTGAATGGTTCCGTTCATTCCTCTCGGGGAGAAGCCAGTGGGTGGTGCTGGGGGATGAGACGTCTTGCCCCCGCGCTTTATCATGTGGCGTTCCGCAGGGTTCTATTCTGTCCCCATTATTATTTAATGTATATATGCAGCCCTTGGGGGAGGTCGTGAGAGGGTTTGGGGTGCAATGTCACCAATATGCTGATGATACTCAGCTGTACCTCTCTTTTTCAACTGACCCAGACCCTGCTGTCTCATTGCTATCCCAGTGTTTGGAGGCCGTGGCGGAATGGATGTGGC
>QEPC01011796.1:69372-85668 GCA_003113815.1 Sphenodon punctatus
TCCATTTGTCTCCGGCCCGGACTTGGCCTCCCTCATCCATGCCTTCGTCACCTCGAGGCTGGACTACTGCAACGCACTCTACGTTGGGCTTCCCTTGTGCCTGGTTCGGAGGCTGCAGCTACTGCAGAATGCGGTGGCCCGTCTCCTTACGGGGACGGGTCGTCGTGAGCACATAACACCTGTGCTCTGTACTCTGCACTGGTTGCCAATAGCGTGCCGAGCTAGGTTCAAGGTTTTGGTGTTGATCTACAAGGCCCTTCACGGTCTGGGCCCCTCGTACCTCAGGGACCGCCTCGCCCTCCGCGCCCCAGAGCGGCTCCTTCGGTCTGCCGGGGGTGCCTTCCTGGAAGTTCCCTGCGTTAAGTGGGGGGCCACAATGGAGAGGGCATTCTCGGTGGCCACGCCACACCTTTGGAACTCCCTTCTGGAGGAAGCTCGCCTGGTCCCAAGCCTGTTAACATTCCGGCGATGCTGTAAAACCTGGCTGTTCGCCCAGGCCTTTGGGGAGGGTGGGGGGGAGGGTGGGCTGAGGGTTTTATCTCCCCTACCCTATTTATTGATTTAGTAAATTCCTGGGTCCAGTTAATATTTTAATATTTGAATTGTATTTTTTTGAAATGTTTTAAATTGTTTTATATATATTTTATATGTATTTTTTACTCTTGGAAGCCGCCCCCAGCTGTTTTTAGGAGGGGCGGGGTATAAATTTAGAAAATAAATAAATAAATTATCTTTTAAAACTGAAACATACTCATTGGACTTTACCTCCTCCTTTAGAGACTAGGTTTTAAACACCACTCTTTAGCAGTCGTTTATGTAGTTTCCTGCTGTCTCCTTTGAACAGTTGTCTTGTGTGGTTTGTGTAGTGTGTATTTTTTGTAGTTTTTCTCCTTCTACTCAATTAACAAGGTGACCATTAGAAAAAGCAGCTTCCCTTTGTGTGTTGGGTGAGGCACAAAGTTTCCCATTCTTAAAGTCTAGCACCATAAGTGTGGTGGTAGGTTTATATGTAGTCTAACCATAGCTGATGGTATGACAAAGCAATGTCTATCTGCTTTAAGGTTGTGTTCTTAGTATAGGTGTCCAGCCAAGTCCTTTAATGGGAAACACAATCTTCATGAATCTGACCCGCTGGCTCGGGAGTGGTACTTTTCACAAGCTGAGTAACTGCTGCTGCTCTGAAGCCCTTTTTGATGGACTACAAATGTTAATTGACTCTGATGGGATGAGGGACTCTTATTTCCCTGAATGCAAGCTCCACTCGGGTAGAGTTAATTGTTCGAGACATGTGACAAGAAGGAAGTATTATCTGCTGTTTTCAAAAGTAGAACTGGCCTAAACTTGCTTTCCCTATGAGCTAACATTGCATATAGTGATTGTTGAGTGATTATGACTCTCTGAGGTGTACCCCATTGTTTACAAAAGGAGCCACTTAAATATCAAAGCTGGTTGGATGTTTATATAGAATCCTGGCGTTTCCAAATTAGCAATTACTTTGATGTGGATCCAGTTCTGTGTTAAACAGTTGAAATGGGTTAAGTCGTCTGCTATTTGGAATGGGATCTCGCCAACATGGATCAGTCATTTCTGGAGTGAAATTGTGACTTGCGTTGAGAACCATTTTGGAGTCAACAGTTGATGAGTGCAACTCATTGGTTTGGAAGCCAAAGCATTTAAAAGAACAAACAACCCTAGTAGTTAGGAAATTTAGCAGTTGTATGTTCAGTAGTGAATTTATATTGGAAATGATATTTCCAAGTGGGAAAGCGTTTCTTTCCTCTGCTAAAACTTTTATTTTAATTGCAGGAAGGAGAGTTGTCTTTGCCTGATTTACTTGTGATATGTGGTGATCACGGAATGTCTGAAACAGGTAGTCATGGAGGTTCCTCGCTGGAGGAAGTGCACACACCTTTGCTTCTCATCAGTTCTGCTTTTGACAGAAAAAGTGGTAAGGACTAAAGAATACCTCTCTATAATGTTTTCCCCATTAAATGAACACTGCATTAACGGCATAACTTGAGAATTCTTAGACTCTGTTTCTGTTTTTACCTCAAATTGAATGGCTTCAGTGCCATAGAAAGGTGAATAGGATTTAGGTTTCTGTACATTGGTCTAGATTCATATTAAGTCCTAGAAAGGATACTGTCTCTACAGAAGACTTAACCTTCGATAAGGTCCTTCATGAGAGAGACTCAAGGAAATTAAATACTTATGGGATGGGTGGGTCAGTGTCCTATCATGGATCAGTAACTGATTAAAGGATAGGAAACAAAGGGTTAATATTAAATGGTCAGTTTTTGCAATGGAGAGAAGTAAATAGCGGAGTTCCCCGGGGATCTGTACTGGGACCGGTGTTTAATATATTCATTAATGATCTGGAAAAAGGAGTAAAGAGTGAGGTGATCAAATCTGCAGATGGCACGAAGTTATTCAAGGTAGTTAAAGCTTGAGTGGACTATGAGGAATTGCAGGAGGATTTTACGAGACTGGGTGACTGGGCAACTCAATGGCAGATGAAATTCAGTATCGGCAAGTGCAAAGTGATGCACATCGGGGAAAAATAATCCAAACTATATGTACACAGTGCTGTGTTCTAAATTCAGGGTTACCACTCAAAAAAAAAAATGGATTCATTATGGATGATACATTGAAATCCTCATCTCAAAAATAAATAAATTAAAAATGTGTGGCAGCATTCAGAAAGGCAAACAATGGTAGGAATTACGTGGAAAGGGATAGAGAATAAAACTGAAAATACCATAATGCCTCTCTAAATCTGTGATGCGATTGAACCTTGAATATTCTGTGCAGTTCTGTGCAGTTCTAGTAGAACCAGAAAAGGTACAGAAAAATGATAACGGGTATGGGACTCCTTCCATAGAAGGAGAGACTTGATAGGTTAGCGGTCTTCAGCTTGGCGTGGAAACGACTGAGAGGGGGTATGATAGAATTTTATAAAATCATGAATGGTGTTGAACGTGTAAATAGGAAGCCGTTATTTACCCTTTCAATTAGTACTAGAACTAGGGGACAGTATTTTTTCATTCAACGCACAATTAACTTGTGGAATATGTTGCCAGATGATGTGATCAAGGTCGCTAGTACAGCTGGTTTTTAAAAAGCACTGGATAAGTTCTTGGAGGGTAGGTTCTTTAAGGACTATTAGCCAAGTAGTTTTGGGGGACATAACCTCTGACTGTTGGAAGCTGGGAGTGAACAACAGGGAATGAATTGCCCCATTATGACCTGTTGGTTACTTCTCCCAAGTGACTGGCTCAATGGACTTTTGGTCTGACCCAGTATGGCACTACTTATGTTCTTATGAGGGTTGTGTTAATGGATCTCTAATGTTTAGTCCTCTGACCTTTATGCCTTTTGTTTACCCCCAGATGTGCATTTAGAACTTGTTAAGACTCCAGAATATGTCTTAACCTTTTAGGGAAGTAGCTAATCTGTAGAAGGCTGTTACTTGGAGATTGGTTTATTTCCTAAGGGTTTGGGAGTGCATTAGGAAGTTCTTTTCTAAGGAAATGGGCTGATTCCTAGTGGACAGACTTGGCAGTAGATGCTTGAAATGTCTGTTGTTTAGCCTTTTCTTTGTGACTACTTTTTGCCCTTCCGCTGTACTTTATCTTATCCGGTTCTCAAAGCCCAACAAACACCCTCATCTAGTGTTGGTTGGGATGACTAAGAGCAGGGTTACTGCCTCTCAGGGTTTGACCCTGAGGCTCAGAATTTTCAGGTATCATCTCGGGGCTTGGAGTTAAGACCATAATTCTCAGGGTCAATCAGCTATTACCTTATATTTCACTTGCCTTTGTATGTGGTAGAGGAGAGAGAAGGGAAGCAGTGCAGCTTTATCAAGATCCAGCTTCCCAGGGGGCAGTTCGTATTGGGTTGCTGTGAGAGAGGAGACTCTTGCCCCGGGAGAACCTCTCTGCATGGGCTGTGGGACTGCCCATCTACCCTTGCATTCCTATACTATGTATCCCACCCCGATCTTTTTTTATTAGTCAAACAGAAATGTTCCTTTAAATTTGCATGGGCCAGTGCATGCAAATTTATGCAAATCAGCACCATCAGGGTTTTCTCCCTGGGAGAACTGGACACCTTAGCTAGAATTATCCTCCTTAGAGAGTTAAGTTTCTTTCAAATTGAAGCGAAAGAGACAAGCTTGAGGTACTGAATTCCTTTTCCTTCTGAACTTGCTAATAGTTGTTTGTAGTTGGAGGAAATGGGAAAATACTGTATGGTGTTGGGAGGAGGGACTGGGAGATCATGAAGACCTTTATTTCTATTGCTTATGTAATTTCTTAAATATAAACATAATTTAGTATAGTTTTCTTCATTTGGACCAATATTTTGTTCAGTTTGTATTTCAAATCCCTATCCTCCCCTATCCATTAATAATAATAAATAATAATTTTTTTAAAAGTTGATTTTTCTGCATTCTAAATGTTGTGCTCTCGTGTGACTTTCAGTTGAAGATATAACATAGCTACAACATTTTTAAAGGGTCTGTTTATTTTTAATCTGAGATACTGGTATCCATCTAAGAAGCAATTGACCGGTTCTAAAACATTACAGCCCAAATCTTGAGCTGATTATTGCTCTTATCTTAGTTCTATAAATATAAAGTTAGCAATAACTGTAGGAACAACTTTTTACATTTTGTGCCTGACTTCTGTTTGGATAAAAGTATAGATACATTCCAAAGTGAGTGATATTTTCAGGATTTTTTACACTTATTTTTTTTTATTTTTTTTATCCTGTCCTTCCCTAAAAAAGGCTCGGGGTAGCTCACAATATATATAAAACACATTTAAAAAATCCATAAAAACATATTTATTTATTTGAATTTTTATCCCACCCTTGTGCCTTGTAATGAGACTCCTATCCATTTTTTATTACTTTAATAACTTGCACCCCAAGACTCCCAGTTGGTGAGAAGGAACCATCTGTTATGTAGACTGAACAGGGAAAGCTCAGCCTGTTAAGCTTTTCATCTTGTTCTGCCTGCTTGTTCCTGAGCCCTTACATTTTAATCTCCTGTTCAATGTGTACATGCAGCTGCTTGGTGAGGTTGTTCGGAGGTTTGGCGTGCGGTGTCATCAATATGCTGATGACACCCAGCTTTATCTCTCTTTTTCATCAGACCCAGGCCTGGCAGTCTCGATGCTTACCGGATGTCTTACTGGCAGCTGTGGGGGATTGTACGAAGGTTAATCGACTGAGGCTGAATCCTGACAAGACGGAGGTGATGCTGGTGGGTAACGCAGTGGAGGTGACGGCCCCCATCATTGATGGGGCTTGTCTTCCGCTGGTTCCCCAGGTACGGAGTCTGGGGGTGCTCCTTGATTCGCAGCTCCGCTTGGAAGTTCTGGTGGAGGCTGTGGCAAGGAGTGCCTTTCGCCAACTACATCGGGTGTATCGACTTCGGCCGTATATTTCGGACTCTGACCTGGCCACTGTCATCCATGCTTTCATTACCTCTAGGCTAGACTACTGTAACGCCCTCTACATGGGGCTGCCCATGGTGATGGTTTGGAAACTGCAGTTGGTGCAGAACACGGCGGCCCATCTCCTGATGGGACTGGGCTGCCGGGAACATATTACACCAGTTCTTCGATTGCTGCACTGGCTGCCTATAGCCTTCCATGCCCGATTCAAGGTGGTTGGTGCTTGCCTATAAAGCCCTAAATGGTCTAGGCCCAACCTATCTGTGGGACCGCCTCATCCCTCGAGTCCTGGATCGACCCCTGCAGCCATCAGGGGATGCCCTTCTCAGACCACGACGGGTAGGGCATTCTCAGTGGCTGTTTCGTGACTGTGGAACTCCCTGCCAATAGAGACCCATTTGGCCCCGGATCTTACCTCCTTTCGACATAGTTGTAAAACCTGGCTGTTCTGCCTGGCCTTTGGTGGGGAAAAATGGGTAGGGTGGGGTTGGGAGGGTCTGGTTAGGGGATAGAATTTGTTTTAATCCTCCTATTTGATGTTTTTATGCTTTTAAAGTTTTATTGTTGTAAACCGCCCCAAGCCGCTGTGCAGGAGGGGTGGAGTATTAAATTTGTTTAATAAATAAATAAATGAATACGGTGCAGAGATACCTCAAGGGGCCCAATAGGCTGCCCAACTGTCTGCTTGACTTGGGAATCAGTGAATAGGAGAGAGAGAGAGCACATCAGCAATGTACCTGGTGGTTATAGATAGGTCCCTCCCTCTTCCACGGGCCTTACAATCTAAGAAGGGCGAGGGGAACATAGGGAGAGACAAGGATATATTTGTGAAGTTGCAGGTGCTTAACTTAGTTATAAGGCTGAGGAGGACTCTGAGGGTAATTTTAGACGTGACAGGCCCAGAGGCCCGCCACGCTCAATCATGGACCGGGATCCGTTTTGGATCCTGGTCAGGAATCAGTCCGGCCGTCCTTCAGACGTGCTGGCCTGATTCCTAGCGGGAATCGGGGAGGGGGCGTGGCTGCGTGGCGGGACTACACAGCCCCGCCCCCCCCCCGCGTTCCCCTGGCTGCCTGCCCACCAGGAGACGTGCGGACGCAGTGGCCAATTCAGCCACTGTGCCGATCCTGTCCCGTGGTCAGGACCACGATCCGGGTTGGCTGAAGATAACAGATGTTACTTTCGTCCGATCCCAGTTCGTGGCCACCGTGATCACGGTTGGGGCCCAATCCCACCACAATTCTGGACCTCCGGGCGGCCGAAGGTCCAGAATCGTGGTCAGTTTGATTCCCGCCAGTGGCTCACTGTGGTGAACATCTGGCGGGGAGCAAATAGACGTTACGGGACAAACGGCCACCACAGGGGGTTAACTGTGGTTGTCTGTGGTCTCGTAACATCTAAAATTACCCTGAGTGAAGGAGGGAAGAGGAGGAATCTGTGACGAGTCTATGGGGATGAGTAGCTAGGGGAAGCCTGATGGAAGAGAGACGTTTTCAAGGTTGGGAGGTTTGGATTTGAAGGTTGAGAGGGAAGGAACAGAATGAATATATTCAGGGAGACATTTACAGGCATGGGGGTCAGATGGAAGGGTGGGACAGCAAGGGAGAAGGGCTGAATACATTTCGAGGAGCAGGGTAGTCATGAGCAGACAAGGGTGGTAGCATTGGAGAAGCAGAGCTACTGGGCAGGAATGTGGCAGTAAATAAGTGTGGAGAGAGAGAGGGCGGAGTGTCACGGAGAAACATAGGGTCACACACGTGTAACACGGGACTAGATGCAGACTACAAGTCTGGTAAACATGTAATGCCAAAGGTTCCCCATGTATGTAAGGTTACAGTTGAGAGCTGTAGAACTCAAATTAGGGCTCTGGTCACCAGGCTACAGGAAATACAAAGAGATAACAAAATGGGTGTTGAAGGTCTCTCGCCAGACAGCCGTGTTGAGATGTAAATTGACTTCCATGTTTGCCTGGGTTGACTACGTGTCCTGACCCACGATTCCCCAAAGGTGAGAACAGAGACAAAAACTATTTAAATGAGCCAGTAAGTCACCTAGAGGAAGCTCATTCCTACAGCGATCTTGAGAACTGATCTACATGTGAAAGATTGCCTGCCATCAGCAGCAGCTAGGCTGAAGAGACATGGACTGAGAGGAGGGTTTTGCTTTCTAAGACTTAGTGCCCAGTCGCTTTACACCAAAGGACTGAGAGAAGCTTATGGAACTTTATAGGGTAAGATTAATTTAGGAACTCAACCAGTATAAGTTAGGAATGCGTTATATTTACCTTTCATTTCTAATAACCACTCTGTATCAACTATCTTGCTTATGTAATCAATAAACTTACTTTTTAGCTTTATAAAGAAGTGTTGGTGTCTAACATTGGAACACAAGTGAGCTACAAGAGCCCTCAAGCTCTTGTGAACCCAGAGAGTAAAGAGTCTGTAAACGGGAAGGATCAGGTCCTTGTGTGACAAAGGAGTTTCATTGTGGCACACTTGAATTAGCCAGAGAGAGAAACTAATTCAAGAAAACTGTGCGCAAGGAAAACTGAGTCACTCAAACCCAGTAAAGTGGGGGTGCGGACCCCCCAAACCCGTGACATGGAGCAAGGCCATGAAGAGCCTTGAAAGTAAAGACAAGGAACTCGTGTTGAATTATGTTCAGATAGAGGGAACTGAACGTGGTCAAAGTGATGGATGTGGCGGATGACCTTGGCAGCAGAGCATTGAATGGAAGTGAGAGAGGCAAGGTGAGAGCAGGGGGAAACAGTAAGGGGGAAGCTGCAGTAGTCAAGGCGGAAGATGACTATGGCATGGACTAGGGTTTTGGCAGCGGAAGCAGTAAGGAAAGGCTGTATTTTTGCAATCTTACGCATATAGAAGCAACAGGATTTGGCAATAGCCTGCATCTGAGGTTTAAAGGAGACAGAGGAGTCAAAGATAAATCCAAGGCTATGCACTGAGGAACAGGCTGAATGGTGACACCCTCGGTGGATATTGAGAGGGAAGAGGGAGGGAAACGTTTTGGTGAAAGCGGAGGAGCTCAGTCTGGGCCATATTAAGCTTGAGTTGGTGATGAGACATCCAAGCAGAGATGTCAGAGAGACAGTTTGTGAAAAGAATGTAAAGGGAGAAGAGGGCCCAGGACAGAGCCTTGGGGGGACTTCCACAGAGAGGGGGAGTGACACGGAAGAGGTACCAACAAGTGAGAGATACAAAGAGAACCAGTCGAGAACTGAGCCCTGGAAACCAAGGACTAATTTGCAAAGTGAATCAAGGAGGCGGCCATGGTCAACAGTATAAAAAGCAATAGAAAGATCATGGTTAATTATCCATGGTTGATACCTGGATTCCAGATAACCTGGCAGTTATTCGATAATGATCTTTTAACTCTGGAGGTTAACTGCCAAGCCACATTACAGGACATTTGAGAGGGTTGGACAGAGTGTGCGTGTGTGAGAGAAAAAAATCAAGTGCTAATTTGGTTAACCGTGTATCCGCCTGGATACTGGTAAGTAATTACTCATTTCAGCTCTCTCCCTAGTGTTAGAGCTTTTATGAGCAGCAAGAATTAAAGACACAATTGTCTCCTAGGAAAATTTGCCAACAAAAGCTCTTGTTTGGGAGCCATCCTATGCAATTGTTGGTTAATTTCTCTCCTGGCGCATGCAGCTATAGCTCCTGTCGAAGTCACTGAGAACTGCCTCTGTATTCAAGGTAGAATTTGGCTGTGATTTTTTGTTTTTTAAAAACCTGCTTAAATTTGTAAACACTCCCAAAATTTTGTGCATGTAAGCTGGAATAGCCATGTCAAACTGAAGTACGTTGTAACTTTTGTTTTAAAAATTGTAGCGAATAGTACCATGTCTAATAACGTTTACTGCCACTTTGATATTTTGAAGCTATTTCTGGATTTTGACTTTCCCTTCTTATGCCCTCTTGCACCTTGTAGTTGGAATTTAATTTGACTGATGTTTCCTAAGTGGATCACCTATATTTGTGCAAACTGGGTCATTTTATTGGCAGTTGCATTGGATTTAGTGTTCATGAATTGTATTAGTAAATTAGGGAGATGCCAAACCTACTGGTAAATATCTGGTATGAAAAAATGCTTAACAAGTGGTTAATGACTACTATCTGTGATGATAAGCTTGAAGATAATAAGGCTAGCATGAAAGTCTACATGTAAAGAAGATTTGGGGATTATAGGCAGGATTTTAATGAACATCCAAATAAGTAGAAAGCCAAGTAAGATTAAAGATGAGCCGAGTTTCTAATACTCTCTCAAGATGCACGAAGGAAAGACATTCTGTAGTGGATAAATTTGTCAGGAAATAATTCAGTAATAGGTTCTGCTTGTAGACGTTAGTGCTTATATCATGAAAATTATTATTATGCAAGTTGCAAGGCATGTACTGAAAGACATCTCTGACTTTTCAGTTTTTTTTGCCCCAAGGCTCCAGAATCTAGGCATATTAATTACTTTGTTCCTGTAAGTAGTCTGAGTTGACTAGGGATACTCAAATGGATAGACATGCTTATAGGTTTGTGTGAATGGACCTTTATGATATTAGTGATTTCCTGTTTCTTATCTTGTACCAGGCTCCCTGCAGTGTAAGGGTTGTACTGGGTTCAGCAGACAAAGGAGGTCATTAACACCTCATTAATCCAGCAGGGGAGAGAGCTAATCCTTCGCCTAAGTTAAGAGTCCTGCTTGCTATTGTTTGCTCATTGCTGGGGGAAGGGGTGGGGCACCTTTTCTTACTTTAGCAAGCTTGGGATAAGCACTGCTGTCAAAAAGCAAAGGAGGGTAACACCCAGGTAGGGAGAGCTGTGTGCCTGGGATCAAGGGGGAAAAAAACCTAGAAAAGGTAGGGGAGAGGTGGATGTGTTTGTGAGAGGTGATTCTTTAACATGCTGAAACGGACTGTCACTGCTCCCACCTGGGATCATCTGAGTTACTTTAAAACTAAAACGTTTAGAGCCAAATTCAGTGTACATATTTGAGAATTTTGATTTTTTAATAGGCTGAGTTGTCACTTGAACCATTAGTCCTGCACATACAAATATATGTGTACACAGAGCCTCTCACAGACGCATCCTTTTTCTCGAACTCGGCTCCAAAAATAACCAGCAGGCTATAAACAAATTTTCATAAGCACATGCAAAATTAATGCAAATTATGGGTGGCATGAAGTGTACCTATTTTTCTTGGTCAAATGTTGGAGAGTACAAGTCTATTCTTTATAAACCATGTTCTAGGCACCTCTATTCAAAAGCATGCACATGTCTTTCAAACACCTGATTTTTTTATTTTCTTTTAGCTTTATTTCTAAAATAATCACAGTAGTCTTGTAACCAATGTTCTTTCTCTTCTAGGTCCTTTAAAAAGTCTAGTACTTGTACAACAGACAGACTTAGCTGTTACCTTGGCAATAGGTCTTGGCTTGCCAATTTCAAGGAATAGTATTGGGAACCTTATACTACCTGTAATAGAAGCGAAAACAATGAGAGAGCAACTCAGGTTCTTGCATTTAAATGGGTTCCAGCTTAGCCAGTTACTTCAAGAGAACGTGCCTGCTTATGAAAAAGGTAAGCCAGCTAATTATGTCTGGAATCCGACAATATCCTGTTACTTTCTGGAGTGTGAGAAAGCATTTTGAAAAACAAAAATTAATATGAGTATTCAGGAATGCAATGTAGCGCACAACTGCATTCCTGTGAAAGAGAGTATTTGGAGACTGCACTGAACTTATTTGTGTGTGCGTCTTTTGTTTGCTATATTTGAATGCAAAAAGAACAAAATATTGGCTTGTACCATCAATCGAAAATGCAAAAAAAATGACACAAGCCATGAGGTAGTCTTAAAGTTACTTGATGTATGTTTAAGCCTGCTTTATATCCCTGACTAATGAGGTAGTTTGTTTGGGACTAGATACATGTCTGCCTGTGTGACTTCTAATCTTTTAAATGAGCATTTCTTTTCCAGCTCCTGGTAAGTAATGTGATGGTATCGAAGCTGCTTTTGAAGAATAGAAACTATGTTCTGATGCTCATGCTCATATAAGTCTGATGTGGTGAGGACAATAATTTCAAGAGTAAAGGGAAATGTTTGGAACTACTAGGAAGAAGCCTTCCTGGTAGTTCCAAGCACTTCCCTACACTCTTGAAATTATTATGATTTACCTCATTTTTGTAGCAAAATACCACCTCATTTATGTAGCACCCAAATTGTGCTATGCACATTACAGAACACGAGAGTCCCTGCCAAACTTGGCTTAAAATGATGAAGCAGAACTTGGTCAGTTTGGAGGGTAAGAGCTAAGAGAAACTAACATAGGAACTGTGGAACTAGTCCTTGTGCAAACAGAGAGCCTACATAAGCTGCTGATGGATTCCGGAATTGAAATGTCAGGACAGAATGAGTGAAAGGAATGAAGTTGGGGAAGTAGATATAATTACTGTAGAAGTTAGTGTTGGCATTTGGAACACATTAGTTTGGGCATTTGACAGCATTCTGTGTATCCCTGTCTTTACTGTGGGGTTGTCCATAAAGTTTATGGGTTTTTTGGTTTTTTTTGCCATTTTTGTAACCTCCCACCCTCATTTCCTCTGATCAGTTTGTCAGTCTACTACAGATCCCCTCAAAAAAGTGTTGCATACATCACTGTCCCTATTCCCACACTTTTAATACCAGTAATGTAGAGCCCCAGCTGTTTAAGGAGTGTCTTTAATTTTCAAACATAGAAATGTAATTGAAAAATAACAAGAAATTGTGACATCACATTAAGCCAATACGCTGCCTCCCCCCCCCCCCCCCCCCCCCCCCCCCCGCCTTCCAACCATGTAACAAATTTTGTACTGTGTTCCCCCCTCTTTCTAACATGACATATTTTATGGACAGTCTCTTCCTTCATTTAGTTTCTCCCTTTGAAGGCCACTGCCTGCAACCATTATAGAGCAGATAGCCCTAGAACTTGTGCTGACTGACACTGATCCCTGTGATATTTGGTGATGGTCTTTGAAAGAAAGGTATATGTAGGTAGTTGCTGGAGATGCCAAGACAGCTGTTTGCAAATTAAACTATCAAAGGAATGGGTGAGGCAGATGACCTTGGCGGCAGTGTTAGAAGTGAGAGGGGTGAGCTGAAATCACCTGTGGCTAGATATGCTGCCTTTAATGGACAGGCTTTGGCCTACGCACCAGTATAAAGCTTATCCGCTGTAATGGACAATCTAGTCCTGAAGATGGAGAGGGTTCCTCAGGCCAGTATATAGACAGTCTTTCTCCCTGAATCAAAAGGAGTATCGCACAGTTCAGGCATGTTAAGGAACTATTAATGAAACCTAGTTGTCAGACCCACCTTTCAAACTGGACACTTAATTCTTCAGGGAAAGTCAGTAACTTGTCTCTTTTGTGAGTAAGCTAATTAGGCACTTGTAGCGTTGGTATTTATCCCTAAAGTGAGTCTTATATGGAGATTTGAATGAGGGGGGAGTCATTTAATCTTGCCCCCAATGGGGACAATCCCTAGCCCCACAGATCGCATGCACAAACTGCACAGCTCTCTATTGCAGGCACAATGTGTCCCACGGAAATTGCTCGCGTGTGTGCGGGTGAGATCCACAGGGCTTGGGATCTGCCCCAATGTCAGGATAGAGTTTAGGTTGCAAGTAGTAGCATAGAAAATGAATTTGATTAGTTGAAGGAATGTGTAAAGGGAGCGATCAGGAAATGAGTTGAAGATTAATACTTATGATAATCAGTTTGAGGATCAAATGTTGGTGGTGTTATTATAAGCACTTGTATAGTGCCAGCTGTGTGCCTGGTGCTTTACAGAACAATAAGAATGACACGGTCCCTGCCTACGGCTTACAATCTAAAAGACTCGGAAAGGGGGACAAGGAGAGGGGACATAGGGAGAGACAAGGGATAAAACATTCAAGCAGATGCGAAGTCTCAGGTGCACGTGCTTGGCTTGGTTTCAGTTAGGGAGGAGTCAGGGGGAGGGCAGACAGTAAATGCTGAGAGGAAAGTTCTAGCAAGCGTTGGGAAAGGTGGCAAGGAAGAGGTGGGTTTTGAGGAGGGATTTGAAGGAGCGGAGTGAGGGGGAAGGTGGATGTGGGCAGGGAGGAAGTTCCAGGCATGGGGGGCAGCGAGGGAGAAGGGACGAAGGCGGTTAGGGGAGACGAGGGAGAGCGAGGGAGGGGGCAGAGGAGGAGTGGAGAGTGCTGCAGGAGTGTGTAAGGAGATAAGGACTGAGAGGTAAGGGGGAGCCAGGCTGTGAAGGGCTTTGTAAGTAAATACCAGGAGATTGTGAAGGATGCGTGCAGGAAGGGTGGGCCAGTGAAGTGAGGAGAGGAGAGGCTGCATGTGGTCGAAACCACGGGCCGAGTGGATGACCCTAGCAGCGGAGTTCTGGATGGAGATGAGGGGGGAACAGATGAGAGCAGGGGAGGCCAGCAAGGAGGAGGTTGCAGTAGTCAAGGCGGGAGATGACCATAGCATGAACAAGGATTTTGGCTAAGGAGACAGAGAGAAAGGGGCAAATCCGAGCAATGTCATAGAGGGCAAAGTGACAGGACTTGGCAACAGAGTCGATGTAAGGTTTAAAGGAGAGGTGAGTATCGAAGATGAAGCCCAAGGTACGGGCTTGGGGAACAGGACAGATGATGACCCCATCAATAAGGATGGATAGAGAAGAGGGGGAGGAAGGCTAGGGAGGAAAGTTAAGGAGTTCAGTCTTAGCCATGTTGAGCTTGAGCTGGCGTTGGGACATCTGGGTGGAGATATTAGAGAGACAGTTGATGAGGCGAGCTTGGACAGAAGGGGAAAGAGGGGGTGGAGAGAGAGAGCTGAATGTTGTCAGCGTAAAGGTGATATTGAAAGCTGTGGGAGGCAAAAGGTTTGCCCAGGGACAGGGTGTAGATAGAGAATCTTCTACAAGAATCTTCTACAGTCTAATGAATCATAGATGATGATCCCACACCTAACCTGGCCTAGAGATGACCATTCGGATGAAACTGCAGATTTGGATCTATTGCAGATTCAGATCTGCAATTTGAGGATCCGTTACGGATCAGATTTGGATCTCATTGAAGTCAATGCGAAAACCTCCCATTGAAGTCAATGGGAAACTAGTCTGGGTCCAAGTCCAAACTTCTCCCATCCCTCAGGCCCTTATTTCTCCCCCACCCCCAGTGCCCTGGCATGTATTTTCCCACCATGGAGAAGTTGATTGAAGCTCCGATGGCTCGCAGCTGCTGTCGGGGGGACCTTCCTGCAGGAGGCCCCCTGACCATGGTGTGCTGATGAGCTCCCTGCTCAATGGGCCAGCAGAGCTTCAGTCAACTTCTCCAAGGCCAGTAAATATATGTCAGGGCCCCAGGGGATGTGGATCTGCAACTCAGGGTCCACAACACTTGCTCGGACAGAAAGCAGATTGGTGCAGATTAATCTGTAACGGCCCGTTTGGGATTAATCTGAATTCACATTATTTATACCTAACCTATACTGACTACTGCTGTGTACTGCTCAAGGAGATAAGCATTATGGTACGCATTCTCATGCGGGCTTCTGTATAGGGGAAATCTCCCAAACCCTGTACTACCACGATGTTGTATCTTTTAGAAAAAACCCAAGTTATAGTTGTGGTAAATAAATACTTACATTAAAAGAAAGTAAACATGGTGTTCTACATCTCTAGTTAGATCTAACCTCTAGCCACTACTTGTCATCAGTACAAGTATTAGTAGTTTTTATGAAATTTATATTATCAATGCACAGTCCATTTAAATAGCATGTTTTAGAGTGGCATTCCCCTTGTTCAGGAAAAATGTTTTAACCTATCAGGTGAGCCTCCTTCGTCTTGGAACTCATTTTAGCATGACAAAGTTGTTCCTTTTCAATCCGTAATGTCCTTTGAGGTATATGAAGGATATTGCTATTTTATCTTTTGTCAGTCGGATTCAAGGCACATGTATATCTATATATCTATAGTCTATATATCAATCTCTATAAAATATTAAAAAAACAGGTTGGTGTTCACCAGACACCAGCTTAGAAATGCAAACAGAAGCATCCCCTTTTTGTGGCACAACAAAGAGATACACAAGAAATGTTTACGGTGTTACCATGGGATGTTGATAAGAGTTCCAAACTGAATTACTAGGCATTTTCCCCTCACCAAATATATATATATATATATATATATTTGTTAAACAGCGAGTATATTAAAATTCTTGAAGTAGGGAAAGAAAGTGGGAATTTCTAGCAGTTTGCCTCAAAGGTGTATATATAAGGGGAATGTTGAGAGATGAGGATAACACCAAGAAAAGGTATTTAATTGTGAAGAACTTAGTTAATTCTGACATGCGCCAGGATGCATGACTTAAGGAGGTAATGGTCAGATCATGACAAAGGCTTCACCCCCCTGACTTCTACTAACTGACCCCCCCACATCAAGGCCGGTGCAGAAAACCAAATCCAGTGTATGTCCCTCCTCACGTGTGGGACCACAGATGATTTGGGACAGGCCCACGGTTGTCATGGAGGCCATGAACTCATGCCTCGCTCCTCCAAGATCGGTGTCAGCATGGATGTTGAAATCCCCCAGGACCACTAATCTCGGGGTCCGGAGGATCACATCTGACACCAGATCAGCAAGAGCATGTAGGGATGCCGCCGGGCAATTGGGTGCACGGTACACCAGCAGCACCCCTAATCTGTCCCCGGCCAAATCCAACACAAGATGGAGACACTCAACACCTGGTGGAGCCTGCACCGAATACTTCCCTAAAAGACAATGCATCCTTGATAACAATGACTACACCCCCCCC
>QEPC01011796.1:86103-98307 GCA_003113815.1 Sphenodon punctatus
CCCCCCGGAGGGTCACCCCTGCTCACACCAGGGGTTCCCCTCCACACCTCCCCCAGCCTCCCTCTCCTGCCACCAGAGGAAGACCATTAACCCACCCCCAACCGCCCCACCCACTACCTGAATATTACCCCACCACACACACAATTCCCCACACAAGAAGTGAGAGACCCCACCCCTCAGTCAGTATCTTCATCCCCCTGCTCCCACCCAAGCAGGGGCGGTGGCAAGGCACTGTCTGGGCCGCTGTCACTGTGCTGGGGCCACTCTGCAGAGCAACAATTATAACAATGGTGTCTGCCTCCGTCCACCAATGGCCCGCCAACGGCACTTTGCCCTTTGGCGGTGCCCTCAGGGCAGCTCCCCTCTGTAATGGTTGGTTACCTGGAGGGGGAGGGACAGCAGAGTGGTCACAGGTGGGGGAGATTCCTAGGGCCTTGGCAACAGGGAGCTAACACCCCACCCCACTTATTTACGAGACCGCCTCAGGCTCCGGGTCATTTCGTGGCCCCTGCGGTCAGCCGGGGTCGCCCAACTTGAGGTCCCCCGGGTATTCTGGGTAGCAATGGCAGGGAGGGCGTTCTCGGTGGCTGCACCTAGGCTGTGGAACATCCTCCCGATGGAGGCCCGTTTATCCCCGGACCTCCCTTCTTTCCGAAGATCATGTAAGACCTGGTTGTTCTGCCGGTCCTTCGGGGGAGGGGGGTTGGAAGAGTATTTGTATTATACCTTTTAGTAATTTTAATATTATAATATTTTAGTTTTATGTATTTTATTGTATTTTGATATGTTGTTGCCGCTCTGAGCCGCAATTGTTTGGAAGGATTCGGGATAAAAATGTAAGAAATAAATAAAAGGGCAAACGCTCTCTGCATGATCACAACACAGTGGCCTCTGAAATCCCACATACATCTTTGCCTTAAGATCTCAGCAGTCTACTTGGGAAAGCGACAGTAAAAAAAGTATTGAGAGTTTCTATTTGTCTTTGTAGCTTATATCCAGTGTAAAACTCTGATGACAAGCCCTACAAGGCTAATCTGGTCTCCCAAGTCAGCAGGGCTGTTTCCTTTTTATGCATCACTAATAACTAAGGTTCTGCAGGCCAAATTATGCTCTCTGACACCTGTGCAATCTGATCTTCAATAGGTTTTCACAGCTGTAGCTGATGGAAACTTAATATATTTGTTGTTGCTTGCTGTACAAGAAGAAATAGTATCCAGTTCACTCACTTTGTTGCATTGCCTAGCAAGACTCTGTCTCAGGTTAGCAGCTGTGACTGTGCAGAACAGGTGGGTTGAGTAAGTTTTTTACATTGCTTCTTACAGTAGAAGCACACTTTGACTCTAGCGATCATACTAAGTTTGTTACAGTTCATCCTCAATGCACAGTGTGTTATCCATCTGTGGGGGAATATATGGTAAATCTTGTATCTCCCTTCACAGTATCAGCTGTTCGGATAAGAACTTTTTTCATTCACTGTATAATTTAGTTTTAAGACAACTGAATGAGGTCTGGAAATAGTAGTGAGGGATTTTCTTTCAGAACAGGTAAGTATACGAGACTTGTACCTAAAACCTATTTCTCAATGGAAAGTATACCACCTTCCACCATACTTGGAATCCCTTCAGTGGCACAACTGTGGTGTCCTTGTAGGCTATAGTGCATTTTATGATATAATTGGACAACTTCTTTTGATAAACTGCTTGTATGTCCTGCTTCTAACCTTCCTGGTTCCACTCCACTTCTTCCTCTAATCAGAATACATACATGAATTACGGAGGTAACTATAGTTCTCATACAGATTGGTTCCTTGCTTTTAGGGACTCTAGAGAGATACAGTGACATAGTCTTTGCCTCTGAAAGCTCAGATTATGGATCTAACCATTTTATATTAGGTAAGGAGTTGTGGCACAGATCAAATAGCTTTCCCACTGGCTAGAATAAGTTGGGAAGAACAGAGGGCAAACTTCTTTCTCTTTACGCAATCAGTGGGAAAAGTGTGTAACTAAATCCAAAAAAGGACCAAGCTTTTCCTTCCCAAAGCTTGTACTTGTACAAGCAGAGCAAGAACTTGTGCTTCCTTCAGGGAGCTGCCCAGCTTATGGTTATTCATCCTGGCCTGAATCTGTCACGCAGTCACTTTCGAAGGTATTGCAATAGGTGGTTTCTGTCAGAGTCCTAGCTCCATTAGTCAAGTGAGTACAGCAGAATTTCAGCTTCAGTTTAGAAAAGCAGGTTTTACATCTTGGTTGCGGAGAGGAGACTGCAAGTGTGACTGTTCTTGCTCTAAAGGTTCAAAGTAAAAAGAACCCCACCATGCGTATCTGTAAAATCTCTGATTTTAAAAGCAAATTACCTTCTGAAGGGGTGGTAGGATTTTTGACCCCCATACTCAGTATATGGGGTATGTGTTATGATTAACTCTTTTCTGTAATGAAAAGAAATTTAAGTTCTTAGAGGACTCAAGTACATGGACAAGCTTAGAAAACTATATGTAAAGTTTTGCTGAAAGAAAAGCATATTGAAATCAATATCATTTCTTAGTTATAGCTGTTGTTCTGGCTAACCAGCCTATTACAAACTGACTTGGGTAACTAGATACTGTATGTCCTTCTAGATGTAAAATTAAAATAGCATTAATGTCAAACAAGATACCTTTTATAGTTCTACCTTGTTTCATTGCTGATTTTAATAATATTTTTTTTCTGCTAGATTCTGGATTTGAGCACTTTAAGATTGCAGAAAAATCCCATGGGAATTGGATCAAGCTCTATTTAGAGGGAAATAACTCAGAAGTTCTCATAAATCTTGGCAAAAAAGTCCTTAAGCAATATTTAGAGGCCCTGAGGATCTTGAGTTCTTCATTAAGCAAACAAGTGGCACAATATGACATATATTCCATGATGGTGGGGACTGTGATAGTTCTCGAGGTATGAATTCATAGTTGTGCTGGTTCAGTGCATAAACTCCATCTGTTATAATCTGAGTAATTGCTGTTTTTGTGTGTAACTGTTTATAAATCAGAACCTGAAGACTTCATTCACTTAAGCATCAGAATGTTCCATGTTTTTGCTGTTTAATGAAATAACTATAAAAAAGCAGTTGGTGCAGTCTATTTGGTTAAAAAGTTACTTCTCATTGGCATTATTATTATTATTATTTATTATTTATTATGTATTTATATATTGCCAGCAATGTACCTGGCACTTCACAGTCAGCAAGCATAGACTAGTCCCTGCCCCAGTGGGCTTAAAATCTAAGAGACAAGGAAGGGGAGGGGAACAGAGGGAGATATGAACTCATTCGAGAAGTTGCGAAGCTGCAGGTGCATGGGCTTAGCTTGGTTACAGGGGAGAAAGAAATGCTCCTGCCAATCAGCAGGTGGTGTGTTTGCAGGCCTGGCCAAGGAATCAGGTGAATGCAAGTAGGGGGTGGGGCTCGACTCAGGTATCTGATCACCCCCCGAGACCACCTGCTTATGTGATTCTATGAACCCCAGACCCACCAAAGAAGGGGTGGGAATTTGACTCTCCCTTTAAAAAAACTTGTATGCCCGGGCAAACCCTCTTTTCCTTTGCTGGCTGCCCAGGTTAAAAAAAAAAAAAAAAAAGGAACTACAGGTAGGAGGAGCGGGTGGTCCATGGGGGGTGCAGCCCAGGCCATGTAGGCCTTGCAGGGAGCTACTCCTCCCTGTATTTGTGGATCAATTGAAAAGTTGGGGATTTCTTAATCAATTAAAAATAGGAGACACTCCAAGCTGCTACAGAGGGAGAGGCCGACCGGAATACATCCAAGACGTTGTGAAGGTGCAGGTGCACGTGCTTAGCTTGGTTACAGGGGAGAAGGAGAACCTAATAAGAAAATCAGGGCACAGAATAAGGAGATGAGGATTTAAGAAAAGCCTGATGGAATGTTCAGCATATGAAACCCTTTCAAGCAACCCCCAACCAATGTTTGAAGCTAGCATGTGCTAACCTTCTTGTGCTTTCACTGTGGGTCTAACGTGTTGTCTGAAAGAGCCATGTTATTGGGTGATTCTATATGTAACAGTAGCCTTGGGTATCCCCCCAGGTATACATAGTTTATGTATAGTGTGTATAAACAAATATGGGAATGGCTGATGGATAAACTTGGGTCTGAGACTCCAGATAAATGTTGATCATCAGACCTGGATTTGGGTCCCCATGCAGCCAACTGTATGCGTGGCTGCTAACTGTGTTTTGGGGGAATGGGAAGGGGCGCAGAGAAGGAAGAAGCTGTCTAGAGTATCCCCACCCAGACTAGAATCTTTATATGGACATTAAAACATACCTCCCAACATTTCATGCAGCCAAAGAGCGACAAGTTTTGCCTCTCAACAAATAAACTCCACCCCTCACACCCTTACACACAGGCATACATCTCCCCTGATCCCAAGTGCATAAAGAGGGGGCAGAATCTCTCCTGCTTCTCATTCCACTTAGTTCCTTGTCCTTATGTCATCTCCCCATTGTCCACTCAAATACGTTTCCTGAGAGGCAACCAGAAAAGAGGTTCTTGAGGCTTGAATACCAGTCTTTTGTCTGCTCTTCTGAAAGAGGGACTTGGATCCCCTGAAAGAGGGACAGTGGGATTCAGCACCCAAAAAGGGACTGCTCCTCCTAAATAGCGACTCTGGGGAGGTATTATTTTAAAATGCTGATTTAGGCTGATACCTGCTTTAAAAATGTACTGGAAAAGAGCTGCTTGAAAAATGTACCATAAAAGGGCTCTAAGATAAGAGCCAGTGGGTAGATACAAAGAAACACAATATAAATTTGGATACATTCTTCAGCCAGCTTCATGCAATTACTGGCATAAAGCCACAAACCTTGATGTGAGATATATTCATTGGCAGTGTGGCAAAGATCACAGCTTGTGATGCTTTGCTGTATGCTCAAACTGTACACCTGAGACCTTGCATCTGTGTTTTTTCTTTTACTTCTAGGTGGTGCTACTGCTGTTACTCAGTATTCCAAAAGCTCTGAGCAGTGGAGCTGAATTTGAAGTGCCGCTCTCACCTCCATTGTGTTCTCTGCTGTTTTACTTGATGTGCCTGATGTTGTGCGCAGTTCACGTTGTTGTTTGCACTTCGGCAGAAAGTTTATGCTATTTCTGCAGTATTTCTTGGCTCTCAGCACTTGGAGTGATGATGCTGATTTCTGCACTTTTCTGCATAATTTTATCTGCCTTGGGCAAGATGTGTACATATCCAAAAGTTCCAGCCAAGGTGAGATTAGTCCTAATGTAATCTAAACCTTTGGTTCTATAGGCCATGTTCTTTAGTAAAAGTGTTCTCAGACGTTTGTGCTTGTTTAAAGGTACAGTGTATACACTGAATTTATTTAACGGAGTGGAATTGAAATGTGATCTACTACTGTGGTAACTCTCTCTCTGCCTGTCTGTTAGGGTGCAAAATACATTCCATAAGTAGCATTTGATGTAGTTAAATCTATAAACAATATTTCTAATTAAAAGATGTTTCTTCAACTTCAAACCAGATCTAATACTGTGTAACAATGACATCATGAGGACAGTGGGCCTCAGTCCTTATCTCAGAAGTCTAGCTTCACAGCATTGCTGTTATCTCTGTCTTTGCCATGCTTAGGAATTTCCATCTACTTCACTTCTGCTGTGAGTTCCCTTTGTCCTACATATTTTAGGCAGTTTTTTAGGCCTAGCAATAAAATCTCCGACTCACCCACCTGGCTGCACCACTGCTCCTGCTGCTCCTCTGGCCACTGCTTTGACCGGACCGGCCTGCTTCTCAGCGGAGGTGAACAGCGTGCCACAGTCCCCATAGCCCCTCAGTCCTCTTCTGCCGTGTGTGACCTACATGCACTCTTGCCATGGGGACTGTGGCACACCACCTGGCTCACCTCAGTAGCAGGCCGGGGTGGGAGGAGCAGTGGTGCAGCTGGGCAAGTGAGTCAGCCTGGGAAGTGTGTGGGGAGAGGAGTTTCCCCTGCTAGGGGGGCTTTGTGTGCTGCCAGGCTTGGCTGAGAAGCAGCCGGAGGAGCAGCCAGGCAGGTGAGTCAGCCCAGGGAGCCTGCTGGTAGCCCATCAAGTCGCATTTGGGCACCTCAAATTCAATGTGGTACCCGTTTTTTTGGGTACCCTCTTAGCTCTAATCCCCAGTCTACTTGGCTAATAGCCATTCATGGACCTACCCTCCAGGAACTTATCCAATTGTTTTTTTTTAAAAACCCAGCCATACTACATGGCCTTAACCACAGCCTCTGGCAACAAGTTTTACACTGTATGAAAAAAATACTTTTATTTGTTTTAAATCTGTTGCCAGTTTATTTATTTATTTATTTTTATTCCATTTATATGCTGTCCCCTATGCCCACGGTGTCTCGGGGCAGCTTCCAACACAGGATTAGCAATTTATCATACTATAAAAAATATAAAAATCTACACAAATATTGTTAAAACAGTTCTAAAAATACTCTCACCCAAAAATTTAGCCCACCCTCCCCTCCCCACCTCCAAAGGCTTGGGAGAACACCCCATTTCTCCCCCTGCTACCGGATAATCCTCCTAGCGGGTAGCTTCCACTCTGACCGCCAGGAGGCTAATGACTTCAAAGTTGTAAATGTGCATGTGCATCCCAGCTACCTGGCTGTTAGTCCCCAGTCCGTCTTCTGCCTCCGGACTGTCAGGACGCTCATCGTGAAGCTCCGTCAAGGAGCGTGGAGATCGGGACAGGTGGGGCTGAAGGGGTAGCGGATCTCCCAGACGCGATCTAGGGAACCGCGAGGAGGACCCTGGCCGGCTCCCTTGCAAAGTGCCTGGGAGCGGGGGAAACAGCGCCGAAAGAAAGAGAGAAAAAAAACAAGGAGGAAAGAGAACGCCCATTCCTGCGCCGGTATTCCCCCCGCCTTGGGATCAGAGCCACCGCGGCTGGTGGTCTGTTCAGTCTGGCAAGGGTCCAGAGGTCAGTTTAAGCCCCTGTACTATGGAGACTGAACCAGAGCCGGCAGGGTCTGCCCAGGACACGCAAGTATCGCTGGCATCCCTGTCGGAGTCCATGGGGAGGATTCAGAACTCGCTTGAAAAGCTATGCGAACTCCAGGGTCAGAGAAAGAGAAAAAGACCTTCCCCGGGGAGTAAGACCCACAAGGGACCCTCCCGAGCAGTGATGAAAAAGGCAGGAAAAATCCAGAGAAAGGGACAGCCAGAGGGCGCTGTGGCATACCTCATACACTCTTCCCATTCCTCTGAGGAGAACTTGTCCCAGGAACAGGGCGAGAGGGGACAAGAGGCTACCCAGTTGACCTCGAGCTCCGGCTCTGGATCAGAGAATTCGGGGTCGGAAGAGGGAGAATAGGTAAAGCAGACCGAGCCACGGGAGAAAGACGGGCAATTCCCCCTCACTCATAGGGGAGAGCTGATGGGCCAGATAGTGAGGACCTTACAGCTAAAGGAAAGGTCTGTTAAGAGGGACTCCTCTGACTCCCAAGAGGAGGATCACAGAGAGTACATCCCCACGGTTCATGCCAGGGACCCAGGGCTTCCGCTGGACAAGGCCTTTGAGAGGCTGGTTTTGGAGGAGTGTAAACACCCAAACAAGACTTATAAGATGAATAAAACCCAGGATGCCCTGTACACGTTTTCAAGGAGAAAGGCACCTCTCTTTAGAATCCCAAAGGTGGATGCAGCAGCTGCCTCCCTAGCGAGACAGACTGTGTTTCCCATGGAGGGGGATTGCTACCTGAAAGACCCCGCAGATAAGGCTCTTGATGCGACCCTTAGAAGGTCCCTAGATTCGGCATCTGCCACGCTAAGAGTTAATATAGTAACATCTTATGCAGCCAGAGCAGTGCTAGTATGGATGCAGGAGGCTCAGGCACCAGAGACCTCGGAGCGGAGAGCCCAGAAATTGACCTCCCGCATTATGTTGGCTACGGCCCTAATTGCAGACTCCTCCACAGATGCTTTAGTGTGGGCGGCTCGCTCAGTGGCAGACATGGTAGCAGCCAGGAGGGGAGTGTGGCTGAGGTCGTGGCAGGGGGATAAGACGGCAAAGGACCTTCTGGTGACAGGTCCATATAAGGGGTTAAAACTTTTTGACACATGTCTAGATAAGGTCTTTGAGGACGCTATTTTCCCCAGAATAGCAGGTACTACAATTCCTCCTTTAGTTGCTGGGGCAGGGGACAGAGACAGGGAAGGTTTGGGAACCAGAGAGTGAGACCTTCCTCCTCAGCACCCCTCGCCAAACAAAATGCATGATTATTTGGATGAGGGAGAAGTGGGGGGCCGACTACAAGCTTTCCGTGGGAGATGGGCAGAATTGGTGTCAGATGCCTGGGTACTCTCCTTTGTGAGGCATGGGTATGAGAGAGAGCTCCAGGACAACCCCAGGTGCAGATTTCTGCCATCCCCCGTCTCCCACAATGGGGCAAAGCATCAGGCCATGCTAGGAGAGATCCAGCGGCTCGAGGCAATTCGAGCCATAGAGAGAGTTCCCCCTGAGATCATCCGTCAGGGCCTCTACTCAATTATGTTTCTGGTAGCCAAGAAGCAGGGAAAATGGCGAGCGGTACTCAATCTGAAATCCCTCAACAGACAAGTCAGGAGACAGAAATTCAAAATGGAAACTGTATCCTCTATTTGTTGGAGCCGGGGGGCAGGGGACTGGTTGGTGTCTCTCGACCTGAGAGAGGCATATCTCCATGTACCAATCTGGCCTCCCCACAGAAAGTGGCTCAGGTTCGTGTACCAGGAGTCACATTGGCAGTTCAGGGCACTCCCCTTCGGCTTGACCTCAGCTCCAAGGACTTTTACGAAGATGCTAGTGGCGAATCTCAGGAAAGGGGGGATTACACATCTACCCCTATTTGGATGATCTACTAATCAGGGCTCAGTCCCAGTCGCGAGCACGAGAGGATTTGAGCAGGACTCCACTACCTAAGCAGTCATGGATTCCTGGTGAACAACGACAAGAGTCACTTCAAACCAACACACAGGTTGGAGCATCGGGGGGTAATACTAGATACCTCCTTAGAAGTTGCTCTAATTCCCCCAACCAGACAGCAGAAAGTTCGGGTGCTGATACGACTCCTGAAGCATCGGAGGCGGCTGCCGTTAAAAGTGCTGGCACAACTCCTAGGCCTACTGGTCTCGTGTACCCAACAAGTGCAGTGGGGTTGTTACCACATCAGACCCTTGCAACAGCTGCTACGACATGTGCAGAGAGAACTGACGGTAGGGGGCAATCCGTGGATCAGGATCCCAGCAGAACTCATACGCTCAATGTACTGGTGGTCAAGACCAGAGACATTTGCGGCAGGAACACTGTTAGCAGAACCAACAAGGACGGTAGTCACAACAGACGCCAGTGTCAGATCAAAGTAAACACGAACCTGGCTCGGCACATTACAGGCAGCCAGTGCAGTGCACGGAGCACCGGTGTTACGTGCTCTCGTCAGCCCGTCCCTGTTAGGAGATGGGCCGCCGCATTCTGCACTAGCTGCAATCTTCGGGCCAGCATCAAGGGAAGCCCCACGTAGAGCGTGTTACAGTAGTCCAGCCTGAGGTGATGAAGGCATGGATCAAAGTGGCCAGGTCGGGTCTGGAGGCCTCCGCACCAGATACAGCTGCCGGAAAGCCGCCTTCGCCACCACATCCACCTGCTGATCTAGACAGAGACCCGCGTCCAATAATAACCTCAGACTCCAAACCTGCTGAGCCACTGAGGGGCGCACCCCCTCCACAAGAGGGGGCACCACCTCCCCTGCTCGGCCTACCACCATCACCTCTGTCTTATCGGGATTGAGCCTCAGTCTGCTCTGCCACAACCAACTCACCACGGCCTCCAAACACTGAGATAGCACGGAGACGGCAGGGCCTGGGCTGGCTGAAAAAGAGAGGTAAAGCTGAGTATCATCAGCGTATTGGTGGCAACACACACCAAACCCTCTCACGATCTCCCCCAAGGGCTGCATATATACATTGAACAATAAAGGAGACAAGATTGAACCTTGTGGAACGCCACAGTCCAGGGCCCGCGGGCTAGATGTTTCTGCTCCCAAGACAACCTGCTGGGTCCTCCCCGAGAGGAATGACTGGAACCAACCAAGGGTGGTACCATCCAGACCCCCCAGGTCACGCAACTGTCTCAACAGCAGCCCATAGTCCACTGTGTCAAACACGGCCAAGAGATCTAGCAGGACCAGTAATGTCGAACGTCCTGCATCCATCTTCCGGTGGAGATCCCTAAAAAGGGAAGGTTAGAGACGGGTCAGTAACTGGTGAGTGCGTCCACATCCAAAGATGGCTTCTTCAACAGGGGACGCACCACGGCTTCCTTGAGACCGGGGGGCAACCTCCCCTGCTGAAGGGATGCGTTGACAACCCCTGCCAGCACCGGCCCCAATATTTCCTGGAGACTTTCACCAACCAGGACGGGCAAGGATCTAATTCACAACTAGCGGCCGTTACCAACCCCAGGATCTCCACAGCATCGACAGGCGTCACTTCCTGAAACTCATCCCAGAAAGATGGACCAGACGGCGCCTCCATCACCTCACTCTCTATTCCTACTGTGTCTAACCCAGTGTTGAAGTTGCTCTGGATCTGAGCGATCTTGTCTGCAAAGTAGATGGCAAACTCCTCACAGCGGGCCTGGGACAAGTTCCCGTCCAGGCGGAGGGAGGCCGGACTGACTAGCCCCCGCACCACCTGGAACAGTTCTGCTGGACGCGACTTTGCAGACGCTGTGAGGGTGGCAAAGAATTCTTTCTTTGCCATCCTCACAGCCTCAACATAGGACCGCAAGTGGGCCCTGCGGAGAAGTCGGTCAGATTCAGAGTGAGTCCGATGCCAGCATCTCTCTAGTTGCCTGCTTCATACCTTGCAGCCCCTCAGTAAATCAAGGGGCCTTGCGATGTCAAGACAGCGACAGGGGATGTCTCGGAGCCAACTTGTCAGTGGCCTCCCCAAGCAAGATGTTCCAAGCCTGGACGAGTTCATCCACAGAGCGACTGGCAGAGTCCATGGTTAACTCCCCCAGGGCTTCCTGGAACCGTTGAGGTTCCATCAACCTCCGAGGGAGGACCATCCTAACTGGTACCTTCCTCTTCTGGGGGTGACACACTAAGAGACTGGTCATAAGTAGGTAATGATCCGTCCACGACAAGGGCATAGTTGTTACATCCCCCACTACCGGATCACCTGCCTCAAGGCCAGAACAGAACACCAGGTCGAGAGTATGTCCCCCCACATGGGTCGGGCAGCTGACAACCTGGGACAAATCCATGGTTGCCATGGCGGCCATGAATTCTCGCTCCGCTCCCACAAGGCCGGTGTCGGTATGGACATTGAAGTCCTCCAGGACCAAGGTCCTAGAGGAGCCCAGCGCCACCACCGAGACCAGCTCTGCTAGAATGGAGAGGGATGCTGCTGGGCAGGAAGGGACCCAGTATACCAGTAGCATCCCCAAATTGCCCCTGGCCAAATCAAACACCACGTGGATGGCCTTGATCCCAGGAATATCTGAAACTGGATACCTCCTAACTGACCACATCTCTTTAAAAATCATAGTTATGCCACCTCCCCGGTGCGAGGCTGATGCTGCATGGCATACCCGGGTGGAACGAGATCAGCCAAAATTGGTCCCGTCGCCTGGTCCAGCCAGGTCTGTTATACATGCAAGGTCCGCAACCCCATCCAAAATCAGATCCCGGATTATCGGGTCCTTATTAGCTACAGACCTCGCATACAACAGCATCAGTTCCCCGCTGCAGGACCCTGGACCCAACTCCCCTGGACCCTCTGGTGGCGGACAGGCTCTCCAAAGCTCCACAAGGACCCTAGAGCCCCATGGCGCTCGAGCCCCCTGCCCCCATCGACCATATCGTCCATGACCTATGACAACTCCAATGGTCCCCCCTCCCCCCCATCCACACCGTCCTGACCCCCTTCCGTCGGCTGCTCCCACAGAGGCACCCTTCCCCCCCCCCCTTCCCCATGTCCGAGCCTCCCCCTCTCACTGGGAGGCTCCTTCCTTCCCCCCAAAGCAACCCCCATTCTCTCACCATAGGGGAGAGCCTTCCCCCCCCCATTAGTTCCCCCATCAGACTGGACACCCCGCTGCCACCAAGGGCCAGCATAAGACATCTGTTCTCCTGACAGCCGTTTACCCCAACCCATGGGAAGTCTCAATTCCCTCCCCCCCCCCCC
>QEPC01011796.1:113122-127697 GCA_003113815.1 Sphenodon punctatus
AGATAGAGTTGAGTGTCATCAGCATAGAGGTGGTATTGGAAGCCATGGGAGGCAATGAGTTTGCCTAAGGATGAGGTATAGATCGAGAAGAGGAGAGGGCCAAGAACAGAGCCTTGAGAAACACCAACTGAGAGGGGGAAGGAGGAGGAGGTGGAGTTGGAGAGAGACACAATAAAGGAGCGGTCAGAGAGATAGGAGGAGAACCAGTTATGGACAGAGCAACAAAAGCCAAGGGAGTGAAGGGAATCCAGCAAGAATCCAGCAAAAGCCAAGGGAGTGAAGGGAATCCAGCAAATAATATTAAGGCATAAGCCCCCATGCCCCCCCTTCCCTCCCAATTCATTCAATCCCTCCAAATGGCCATAGGGAGTCATTAAAATCAGATGGGTTCCTGCTTGTCAGTGCTCGGGATATACTGGGAGACCTAAATGTTCTCAGGGGTGCAGTGGGTACCCCCTCCCCCCCAAGTACTCCAAAATAATATTGGGGAATGACGAGGAAAGGGCCATTATCTAGTCAATGTGGGTAAATGGAGGCTAGTTATTCCCCAATATTATTTTGGAATAAGTGGGGGGAGGGGGGCTACTGCACTCCAGAGAACATTTTGAGGTCTCCCAGTGCATCCTCAATACTCTTTGGCAGGATCTCAACATATTTTAATGGATCCCTATGGCCATTTGGAGGGATTGAATTAGGCAGAAGTGGAGGGCTCTTTATGCATCAGCATTATTTGGGAGGTGTCGGGGTATGTTCCCCTATAACTCGAGTTGAGTATTTGGGGAGTCACTCAATGTGCCCCAAACAGTATTTGGCTAGAGCTCACCGTGTCCCAATATATTCCTGTGGTCATTTGGGAGGTCTGCTGCATTATCTAATAGATGCGGGTAAACAGAGCCTAGTTCTTCTCAATATTATTTTGGAGTATGTGGTGTGTGTGTGTGTGTGTCTACTACACCCGAGGTCTCCTAGTGTGTCTCCGACACTCTTTTGGAGAATCTGAACATGTTTTAATGCATTCCTATGGCCATTCGGGAGAGTTCAATTATTATTATTATAAACATTTATATAGCGCCAGTAGTGTGACCTGGTGCTGTACAGAACATAGAAATAGACGTGGTCCCTGCCTGTGGCTTACAATCTAAAAGACAAGGAGGGAGAGACAGGGAGTGGGGACAGTGGGAGAGATGCATTCCTATGGCCATTTGGTGTCCTTCTTTTTAGTATGTCCCCTTCATGAATGTATCCCTGTCTCTTCCTATGTTCCCCTCTCCCTTGCTCTCTTCCCTTGTCTTTCCTAGGTTTTAAGCCCCTAGCAGTAGGGACTTGTTTCTAAATATGATTGTATAGTGCCATGTACATTGCTGGTACTATATAAATAAGAAGATAGGGGTGGGGGGGCGATAGAAAACCTTTTAATTTACACTGGTTGAGAGAGAGGCAAGATTATGATCTTGAGCATACACCTGCAGAACATGAACACTAACTAGATCAGATACTCCTAGAACCTGGGCATTCTTGGCAAATATTATGTACCCATTGTTCAGATCTCTTGAATGCTGTTTACACCACTTTTGCCATAAAGAAATGAACCCTCAAGGTTGTTGACCAGGAGTGTTAATTCCTAACAGTGGCTGCCCCCCCTCCCTCCAATATTATAGCAGATCAGGTAGCCACCTTACTTATGAGTTTCAGATAAGTCGTGGAGAAAGAGAGCTTAACTTTTGAACCATAAAAATACATCTCGAAATGCTTTTTACTTACAAGTAGTATTTCTGTGGTGCAGAAAATATAATGTGAAGAATCAGGCAGGCAGTCTTGAATTGCAGTCATACTTGATTTATGCTGACATTATAAAAGTCTGAATACATTTTAAAATTAACTTAGTTCATTTGTATAAGTGATACTGTCCTCCCAGGAGGATAAAGTAGTAGTATTCCCTCACCAAAAGCGTACAGGCAAAGTGGTTCTGATTTTCTGTTAAAACTAATCACACCTGTCTTCTCCCCTTGGCCTCATTCATTTTAAAGTTACTCTTGAGGTCAAAATGATCATGAATTGAGATATTTATTAGAATCTCCTCACTTTGTATGTTCTGATTGGATAAGAGAAGTCATTAACTACCCAATATTTGGGATTGAGATTGCTTTCAAACACATTAAGTTATCAAACAAACCAATCCCAGAGATCTTTAGGGCACATACTCTGTGATCTGTAGCAATAGGTAGAGTTACTTCAAGGACATTCCTGTTCTAAAAATTCATAAAGCTGCCATGTGTACTACAGTCCATGGCTTCACCCAGCATTATTCTCTGTATCTGCCTTCCTGATGACAACCTTGGAACATAAGTGTCACCCTGGGTCAGACCAGCGGTCAACCGAGCCCAACAGTTGCGTTAAATCGGCAGGAGATCAGGCTTCTGCTGTGGCGGGCCCCTCAATGTGGAACTCTCTCCCTCCAGATTGTCTTAGTTCCTCCCTTCCTCACCTGGCGAAAGCATCTGAAAACTTCTTTGTTTTCCAGGTGCTTTTAGAGGATCCACTGTTTGTTCCCCTTCATGTGTTTTTTCCCATCTCCCCTTTTTACTTTCTTCTTTTAAAATTGTTTTTATATATGTTGTAAAGCTCTCCGAGTGCCAACTGGTGGAGGGGTGCTGTATAAAGAAAGATGTTGTTGTTAGTATCAGTAACGTTCTGTGTCTGACAGTGGCCACTTTCAATCACTTCAGAGAAGTACCCAACAGATCATAATAGAATGATCCATTCCCTGATGTTTTCTCCCAGTCCCTTGCAGAGGTTGCATCCCCTAACCTACTTGACTAATGACCATTTATGGATGCGTCCTCCCAAGAATTTATCCAATCCTTGTTTAAATCCAACTATGCTACTGGCCTTTACAACCTCCTCTGGCAACAAGTTCCACAAGTAGTTTTTAGATTACAGTATAGTCTAAATTTGCATACTTATTCCTGCTTTGTCAAATGGTAAAGTGCCCTATATTTTGGTTCAGCTACAGTACGCAAGCTAAAGTTACCTAGACATGTACCTGTAAGCCGCCGCAGCCGCTCTGCGGCCTGACGGCTGTGCTTACTGGCTGGAGACCCTGCCCCCCATGCCTCAGATGTTGCGGCAACACCGCCGATGCCAGCGGTTGCCCCGGCAACACCCGACGGAGGCCTCAGCATGGCAGAGCAGCCAGGGCCTGCCCAGGATGCAGCAGGGCCCTGCCCATTGCTGTGTCACTCAGTGCGTCTTTGGGCACGTGCAGGGGACGGGGCCTGCCTCATATCTGCCGGCGCTATGGGATACTCCGCCGGTGAACAGAGCTAGCGCGTTTGGAGAGACTGGCCCCCTTGCCGAAAGCTAAGTGTTGTGACTTCCTTGTGACTGTGTTTAGTGTTTTGCCTTACCTACCCTTATCGTGCCTTACTCCCGCTACCGTGTTACTCTTCCCTTTCCCTGTGGGTATGTGTAGAGCGAGTGTCTCCACTCTGCCTGGTGTGTGTTTCCCCCTGCTTCCTGTTGTGCGTGGTGTGAGTAGAATGGACCTTTGGGTTTGTGTGGCTTCGCCCTTCCCCCACCCCATTTGGTGTGAAAGCCCCTCAAGCCTTCCCCCCTCCTCCCTGTTCCCTTACCCTCTGTCCCTGCACCATCCCTCACTCCACCTTCCACCCTGTGGGACTTGAGAGACGTGGGTACGTGGAATCCCCTTCCCCCTGGTTATACAGCTCTGCGCCCTATGATGATAGGGGCATAAATTCCTGGTGTGAAAGCACGTGGAAGAGCCCACATTCTATCCTGATGGGCATTTTACCCTCCAAAATGCTTGAGCAGAGCCCTTGGTGTAAGCAGTGTGTGTGGGTGACCCCTTTTCCCTTTTCTGCCCCCTCCCCACTGATAGTACCTGTATATAGATATGACTATATACAGCAGCAGTTGCTAGAATTTTTCCCTCTGAGCAAGCTTTAGTTGGCTGACCTTCAGAGCATGTTGCTGGACCTTTTTAACCAGGCTTTCTCAAAGGGGGCCATTAAAAGATGTGTGGGTGGGAGTTAATGTTGTTTGTGGTAGTTAACATTGGTTTGATGATGGAAGATCCTGTTTTTATTGGATTTCTTTAGTTTAAATGTGCATAGAGGTTGACAACAGGTGCTTCTTAGTAGTAGTAGTAGTAGTTTTATTGTTTGACCATAGGTTGTAACAAATAATAAATAAATACAAAATGAGGGCAAGCAGAAAAAACAAGGCATAACAAAATACAATATAACAATTACAGGGAAATAAAATAATACATATCGGTGCCTATGGACTGTGAGTATAAACTAACACCTGCAATAACCTGATTGAAAAAGATAGTTTACTTGGGGGTAACTCATCCTTGGGTAGGTCAACCGGACCCATAATAAGAACCACTCAGCTGTAAGCAAACTTTCCTATACAGCCTTACCCTTCTCAGGGGTTACACAGATCAGCGCTTAACCCCTAGGGGTAATCTAATTTGAATAAAGACATGACTTACCATTCTCGGGGCTTATGTTGGCAGCACTTGGCCCCTGTAGGTTAGCAAGGAGAAGGAACAAGCCTTGCCCTTCTCAGGGCTTGTGGTGGCAGCACTTGGCCCCTGATGGTGGGCAGGTATAAATGGAAGTTAGCCTTACCCTTCTCGGGGCTTGTGTCGGCAGCACTTTACCCCTGCAGGTAAATGGATATCAAAATTAAGGGCGGGAGTACCCAAGGGGCTGCCTTTTAAATGTACAGGGACATGAATTATTGCATTAGTCAAGGGATCAGAACAGGCATGGAACAATAAACAGATAAATAAGATTAATCACAGCATTACCACTTGCTCACTGGCGTGCACTGTAACTAACAAATATATACAATTGCGCATGAAAATGAACTGGATGGAAGAAGCTAATCTGCCCCCTTTCGATTAACAAAACAATAAGGGAAGTTCACAGTCCAAAGAAAACTAGTAATAAAAGAAATTCAAGGAGATAAACAAAAGCTACCAGCAGTATCCTTGAAGTCCAGAAACTTTTGCCTGCAGCGAACAGCTTGCGTAATATTGGATGCATTGTCTTTTATATCCTGAGGTGAAGTGCTGGTTAGCAGCAAATGTAACAAAAGCTCAGTTGAAACGTCTGGAAACATTTGAATAAACGGCAGCAAGTATTTTTCCCTCAAAGAGTCATAAAGATGGCACGGGAAAAAGATATGGTTGACTGTCTCGAACGCTAAATGGTCGAATGGGCATACCCTATCCAAAAAGGGAGTTCCTTGAATCCGCCCCTCAAGAACCCGGGAGGGGAGGGAATTTACACGGGCCCTGAAAATAAGCCTCTTGGCTCTAATTGTGATAGGGGCACCCAAATAGGCGGGGATCTGTCCCTGTGCAGGCATCCATGTCAAATAGGAGCTTAAATGAGGAGAGGAGTTAATAGCGGCTATTTCTGTCTGCCTGTTGATATCGTTTGCTCTTATCTGGATTTCTTTCCAAATCGCCCCTGTTGTTTTATGTCCCAGGTACTCAACTGAGAGTCCTGTGGAGCATAGATAAGAGCAAATTTTCTGTTGCCAGGGACTGGCCCATGAATCCTTCAGCATCCTTCACCTTTGGACCAACTCCCCCACCCATACTAATGGCCATTCTCTTGATCTTGTCCTCTCTAGAAACTGCTCTGTCGCTGAACTCTCCTTCGATCCTCATCCTATATCAGACCACTTCCTTGCCTCTTTCAACATTTTGCACTGTTCCCACTCCTCTTCCCCCTCTCTACACCCCTTCCGTGACCTTCAAGCTATTGATCCCCTGGACTTTGCCTCCTCTCTCTCTCCCCTTCTTCCTACAGTCTTCTCTTCCTCCTCCCCTGACTCCGCTGTCTCTGCTCTCAGCGCCTCTCTCTCCTCCACACTTGACTCCCATGCCCCTCTCTCTTCCCGCCCTGCCTTCTCCCACAACCCCCGTCCTTGGCTCACCCCTAGTATCCGCCACCTCCGTTCTTGCACTCGTGCTGCTGAACGACTCTGGCGCAAATCCCATTCTCACGCTGACTTCCTTCACTTCAAATTCTGTCTCTCCACCCTTACTTCTGCTATCTCCCTTGCTAGACAACACTACTATGCCTCCCGCATTGAGTCCTGTTCTCGGGACCCTCGCCGCCTGTTCTCTACCTTTGACTCCCTCCTCAAGCCTCCCTGTCCTCCCCCTCCTTCTTCCCTTTCTGCTCAGGATCTTGCCTCCTTCTTCACCTCCAAGATAGACAAGATCCGCCTCGACATCGCTTCCCACTCCTCTCTTCCCACTCCCACCCCTCTCCCTCCTCCCCCTCCTTCTCTCATGTCCTCCTTCTCCCCTGCCTCCCTTAAGGAAATCTCCTCTCTGCTCTCCTCCTCCAACCCTTCCACTTGCCCCCTTGATCCCATTCCTTCCCGCCTCCTCACCTCCATTACTCCCACTGTCGCCCCTTCCTTCCTGCACATCATCAACCTCTCCCTCTCTACTGGCTCTTTCCCTTCTGCCTTCAAACATGCCACAGTCTCTCCTATTCTCAAAAAGTCCACTCTTGACCCCTCTGACCCTTCTAGCTATCGTCCTGTCTCACTCCTTCCTTTTGCTTCCAAGCTGCTTGAACGTGTTGTCTACTCCCGCTGCCTTGACTTCCTATCCTCCAACTCCTCCCTTGACCCCCTCCAATCTGGCTTCCGCCCCCTTCATTCTACTGAAACTGCTCTCGCTAAGATCACCAACGATCTTCTGGTGGCTAAATCTAAACGTCTCTATTCCATTCTTGTCCTCCTTGATCTCTCTGCTGCCTTCGATACTGTTGACCACTCACTCTTGCTGGATTCCCTTCACTCCCTTGGCTTTTGTGGCTCTGTCCATAACTGGTTCTCCTCCTACCTCTCTGACCGCTCCTTTAATGTGTCTCTCTCCAACTCCGCCTCCTCCTCCTTCCCCCTCTCAGTTGGTGTTCCTCAAGGCTCTGTTCTTGGCCCTCTCCTCTTCTCGATCTATACCTCATCCTTAGGCAAACTCATTGCCTCCCATGGCTTCCAATACCACCTCTATGCTGATGACACTCAACTCTATCTCTCTACTCCCTCTCTCTCTCCCTCTGTTCAAGCTCGTCTCATCAACTGTCTCTCTGACATCTCTACCTGGATGTCTCAACGTCAACTCAAACTCAACATGGCTAAAACTGAACTCCTTATCTTCCCCCCTCATCCTTCCTCTCCTTCCTCACTGTCAATAACTATTGATGGAGTCACCATCCTGCCTGTCCCCCAAGCCCGTAGCCTAGGCTTCATCTTTGACTCACCCCTTTCTTTTAAACCCTACATTGACTCTGTTGCTAAATCCTGTCGCTTCTCCCTCCATAACATTGCTAAGATTCGCCCTTTTCTCTCTGTCTCGTCTGCCAAAACTCTTGTTCATGCTCTGGTCATCTCTCGCCTCGATTACTGTAACCTCCTTCTCACTGGCCTTCCCCGGTCTCACCTTTCTCCCCTCATCTCTGTCCAAAACTCTGCTGCCAGGGTCATCTACCTCGCCAGTCGCTTCGACCATGTGCAGCCCCTCCTCTCTTCGCTTCACTGGCTTCCCCTTCCTGAACGAATCCTGCACAAGCTCCTAGTCTTCACCTATAAAGCTCTTCACAACCTTGCTCCCCCCTACCTCTCTGCACTTATCGCCCTCCATACTCCAGCCCGTGCACTTCGCTCCTCCTCTGTCCCTTCTCTCACCCTTCCACGCCTTCCCTGCTCCCCTAAGCGCCTTCGTCCCTTCTCACTTGCTGCCCCCCATGCCTGGAACTCCCTCCCTGTCCACATCCGCCTTGCCCCCTCCCTTCATACCTTCAAATCTCTCCTTAAAACTCACCTCTTTCGCTCTGCTCTGTCTGACTCTTTATCCTGCTGAGCCACTATTCCTATACCTACGATCGGTTTACCCTTATCCTTGCAACATGGACCTGCCTGCTGTCATTCTCATCGTAACCAAGCCAAGTACGTGCACTTGAGACCTCGCATCTTCATGAATGTTAGACCCCTTGTCTCTCCCTCTGTTCCCCTTCCTAAGTCTCTCCCCCAGCTCCTGTGTCTCAGATTGTAAGCCCTAGGGGCAGAGACCATGTCTATTTTATTACTTTGTAAAGTGCCAGGTACACTGCTGGCGCTATATAAATGTTTGTTAATAATAATAATAATAATCTCTTTAACTAGCTCAGAGGTGCTGACATAGTGGATTTTCCACCAGAATTTTAAAGCAGATTCAGCGGCCAATTGCGCCCGACCTTTTTGTCCTAATTCCAACCGGAGCAGGGCTTGGGGAATACCAATTGAGTTACCAAGTAAGGCTGAGAGAAATTTGGCCTGAGCTGGATTTAGTCGGTGGGCATAAAAAACGCCCCACAATTCGACTCCATAGTAATTGCCCACTTGTTTTGGAGTTGAATACCTGTAATGCAGAAGAGATGGAATCTCTGCCCTGCCTGGTAAAAAAAACTAAGTAGGGCATAAAGAGAGTCCTTCACCTCTGGGATTGCCTCTGAAACATGTTCCCTCCAGCTACCAGATTTATGAAAAAGCAATCCCAAATACCGGTAGGAGGTCACTTGTTGAATTGTGTGGCCCCCTATCTCCCAACTGTAGGCCTGCCTTCTATTAGTGAATACTAGGACTTTGGATTTCAAGTAGTTTATTGTTAATTTATTAGGTTTACAGTACTTCGAAAAGGCCCGCATCTGTCTCATAAGTCCAATACAGGTTTGGAAGAGGAGGGCAACATCGTCGGTGTACAAGAGACACCCTACAGACATAGTTGCAACTTTGGGAGGGAAGTGTATCGAATTAGACATTTCAGGAATACTGTCATTTATGTAGAGATTGAAAAGAGCCAGCGTAAGGACGCAACCCTGTCTAACGCCTCGCTGGATGGGAACTGAGTCTGCCCTTACCACAAGGGAAGAGCTAGAGTACAAAGATTGAATCAGCCAAAGAAGCTTTCCATCCATCGTAGACCTTCAAAGCTTGTCCCAGAGTAGTGTTACCTTATCTTCGGGATTTTACAGTGGGTCAAGAGTTATTTGGTGACCATCTGCCACTATCCCTCTCCATAGCCTTGGATTATTTTAGTTCAGGTGACATACAGCCCTCAGATTTTGAGGTCTCTCAATTAGCTATATTGAGGGGCACCCATTGGGGAGACTCCCTGGAGGCTAATATTTCCGGTTATATCAATCAGCCCTCTATGCAGCAATTTAGAGACAGTTTGCTCTGCTCTACTAACCCGGAGGAGACTTTGGAGCTATATGATCAGCTCAATGCGAAATTGTCTGAATTCTTTAAAACACAGGTGGCAGCCCCTCGACTCCCTGGTTCCGGGAGTGGAAGTCAGTGGTTCGACAACTAATGTAGGCGGGCACGTGCTAAAGTGAACCAACTTTACCGTAGGCACAGGAGGGAATCATCTTATAGTCCCCCTATAGAGTATCTGGATGCCAAAAGATCTTCTAGACAACTGCTAAGAGAGAAAAAGAGGTTATTCTGGGAAAGGCAGTGGTCAGCTCTCATCCAGGCGGTTGACCAAAAAGATTCTACCCAATTCTGGTGTTTAGTAAACTCCTCAACTTGTAAGATGAGGAGACTTGTAGCCAGTACTATTCAGCCATCCACATGGGCCGAGTATTTTTGTAATCTATTTGGCAGGCAGACAGATGATTCCCTGCCTCTCCAGTGTGATAGCGGCTTGGATTACCATCCATGGCCACCTGTTCTAGAGTCAGAGATAGATGCGCTGATAGATTCCTTCTGCAACCGGAAGGCCCCAGGCCCGGACCAAGTTCACATAGAATTTCTGAAAGCCCATAAGTTGTGGTGGGTTCCTCTTTTAGCTAAGCTTTTCACTGCAATTAATCATTCGGGAAGGATTCCTATTTTGTGGTCAAAGGCAATAGTGATCCCCGTCTACAAAAAAGGACAGCGGTTGGATCTAGCTAATTATCGCCCGATCAGCCTCCTTTGCATGGTTGGGAAGGTATATGCTAAAGTCCTTCTTGCCAGACTTACAACCTGGATGAGTCAAGAAAAGGTCATTCGTGCAGAGCAAGCTGGCTTCCAAGCAGGTCACTCTACCTTAGAGCAATGCTGCTTGTTGGATTACTTAGTCAGCAAGTACCGGGCTCCGAATCACTGCTTTTTCGTGGCCTTCTTAGATATGAAGGCCACGTTTGATTCCCTAGATAGAGACCTTATAAGTAGAAAAAATTAAGAGGTCTTGGGAAAAAGTTTGGCAAGTCATAGCAATGGCTGTATTGGCAGACAATCTTGTAAACAGCTAACCAAACTTCACAGTGTGGTTGTCATTTTAAGAATTTGAAAGAACATATACGTATACGATTACAAAAGGTTAGCCAGGCAGAAACGCATGTACTATGCTAAGAATGAAAATCGGTTTAATTTTGTATTCTATTTTAAAGTTCATATTGTATGATGATAAAAATTAAAAGTTTTTAGAAGTAATTATGGAAAGAAATCTGTCTGAAACCGCTTCAGTGCAATAGTAGCATAGTGGCTACTGTTACAGGAATCTTATATGAAAGAAATGCACTTTGCCAGACTAAGTTTATACTGTTTATACTATTTATACTGCTCAAGGCCAGTAGTATAACTGGGTTTAAGAAAGGATTGGACAAGTTTCTGGAGGATAGGTCCATTAGCAGCTATTAGCCAGGTAGGTTTGAGGAATGTAACCTCTTACTGTCAGGAGCTGGGAGTAAACAGTAAGGAATGGGTTGCCCCATAATGACCTGTTGGGTACTTCAAGCAACCAAGATTCGCCACTGTTGAAGACAGGATACTGGGCTTGATGGACCATTGTTCTGACCCAGTATGGCACTTATGTTCTTATGCTGTTGAGGAGGTTATTGCTGAACGTCCGTCTTACAGGAGTGGGAATCTGTGCTGATAATAGTTACTTTGCTATTTGAGTTCTTCCAGTAGATTATCAGGGTGATAAAGATTATTTTAAAAAAATGCTTGTAAACAAAAAGTAACTCTGATGCCTATTGTGTAAGGTAATCATCCCAGCATATTGTACACCCATTTGATCAATAGTCATAACAAAATCCTGACTAGCACTACCTGTCAGCGCTATTCATGTTTACTGAATTGTTAAATTATTGAATAAAAATTGAAGTACCTTCCCCAACAGTAGCTATTGCCAGGAAGCCCTATAGCTGAAATAGCACTGTGGTGCCGAAAGATGAAACTGAATTGTATTTTTGAGAGGTGCTGTCTTTAAAGTTTTTTTAAAAATGAACAAACTCTTTAACCATGACTTCAAGATACTCAACAACCACTAGGACCAGATACAAGGTCTCTACCTTTCCCCCTACTTTTAATGAGAGTTCGTGTTGAATGGGAGGGGGGTGGAGTGGAAGAGGAATAGATCGAGGTGAAAGAATGTTTAATTGTAGTGGGTAGGAAAGCTTCTGAAGATAGATACACACATGCACACACTGGAAAATTGTGAAGAGGGGTGTATGTTTTTTACATGTCAATATAAAGGTTTAGGATTACAAATAAGTGGTTTTCATTTACAAATCAGTGCTTAGTTGATGTCATCACAAATACTTGAATGGCTAGGGAAGCTGCCTTTCTGGGTTGTGTGAAAACCGCACTCTGAACTTGGATTGTGCCAGGTGAAAAGTGAATCTTTCCTACCACTTTTTGAGAATTTAAAAATTGAGATGACATTTAAAAACCATTTTTGGACCCATCTATTTCAGATCTTTTTAAAGACGAAGTATTATAGTTTCATTTTTTAAAGAGCTAACTCTCCATTCTGTGGCCTGTGTATTTAACCAATCCTGAATATAGGAGCTGATTACAAAGTTCATGAATTTTCTGGAGACCATCTTGTTCAAGGTGTTGTTAGTATCTGTGTTCTGGCTGTTGTTTATAGTCTTCAATTATTTTATCTTTCCACTGTCAACACCTCCCCTCTGTGGCATGTAAGATTTTCAAATAGTGTTGCAGTGTTTTCTGAATGTTTACTTGAATTCATAACTTAATAGTTATGCAGTGACTCTGTTGCTCTTTCCTTGTAGTGTGATACTTTAGCATTTGTAGTCTACTTTTATAATTTTACTTAAGATTTTTTTCATAAATGGGTACTTAAATTTTCTTTTTGACATCCAACATTGTCTCGATTTTCCCCAAAAAAGTTCTTCTCACACTTAGCTGTGATGTCTAATTTCCATTTTTTTAAGAGCGATACAAAAAGTTTTCATTAAATTCTTCTCTCTTTGCCATCTGCTTTTTCTTGGTAATTTACTATGTGCCAGTTAAGCAAGGGATAAACTCCGCTTCAAGAACCAGAATTTGCCTTTCCCAGTAAAACATTTCCTTCTATTTATTACTTCAAAAAAAATTGCTCTTGCATTAGTGAGATAAATGCAGTCACTCCGTAGCTTTCAAAAGTGACCTTGGTGTGCCAAATTGTGATCAGTGCTTTGTTACAAAGAAGGCTAATTGCAGCTGGAAACTAAGATTAGTTCAATTATGGTGACTAAACTATCAGAATTGAAGAACGTAGTTCAGGAAGATTATAGCTACAGCTTCCCTGCCATTGCTACTCCAAAAATCCTTAAAGCACGTTTTTACTCTGAAAAAGTCTTTGTGTGAAGACTACTCATATCTGTAATCAGTTAAAGCCTACTTATTATGCTGTAGTGGTAGCAAAAACTTACAGTAGCATCCAAATTTCCAGTTTGACTGGAAAAATCTCTGCCAAATAGGTAGAAAGAAACGGTTAAAAGCAAAGGATAGAAACTTAAGCTCCTTCTCAGATTTCTTTAATTTAACTTGCATATTTGTTTGGATAGTTTATTTCCTATTTGACCTTAAATGGGTGGAAATACAGAAGTAATGCAAGTCTGATTCCTTTTTAATAACATTTTTTTTTTCCTGGGGAAAGCATGAAGAATATTTGCATTAAATAATTCACCTGAAGCTTGAGCACATAGTGGGACTCCACTGGGCTTGAAATATTTAAACATTATGTATTTTCTGATAACTTGGATATGGCATAAAAATACCAATTTGAAGAAACAAATTAAGGGAGATTAAGGTGGAATAGCAGGCAGCACTAAACGCTTGTTGCAGTAACTTTCCTATGTCAGTAGCAGGAAGTGCTCCATGATGACACAGCTTATTCAGTAGCACTTATAGATATGATAAAGCTTTTCAAATTGGTGCTCCAGGATCATGTTATGGATCAGTGACTTTCAGAACAGCATGAGATTATACAAATAGGATCAGTGTCGTAATAAGGCAGTGGCAAGCCAAGCCCATGTCCCAATGATGGGGCCCCTAAGGGGAAGGGGGGCAGATCCCACTAAGCAGTGGCCCGCCTAAGGGAGTGCCTGACCAGCCTCGGCCTTCTCTGGCTCCCAGCGAGCCCAGGAAGGAAGTTTTAAGAGTGGCTGAGGACGGGCCTGCCTTAGTGGGAACCTTTTCTATCAGAGCTCAAGCCATCTGCAGAGTGGGCAGGGCAGAGTGTTGACCTTTCTCCCTCCCCCCTTCACTCTTAAAATTTCTAGCAATGTTCAGATCACTTGCAAAGTCCCCCTCCCCCTTTAAAGTTCAGGGCCCAGGCTCGACAGTCCCTTGCTTCATGGTAGATACATCCCTGGATGATATACATCCTACATGTCTTAGTCATATGTTTCTCTAACCTTTCTGTACGATAACAAGGCAGAACATACCATTATTAATCTTAATAGTACGTAAACTCACATTTTCTACACAGTTACATGGTTTTTCACAATGTAGCCCCTTATCTCTGTCAGTTGCCTTCTGCTTAGATGTAAATGCAAAGGCAGTGAAAGGAAAATAAATAGGTCTGGGCAGGAAGCACCTGAAATAAATAAATAAACTAATGAAACCGGGTTTTCTAATGCAGGGGAAATTCTCGCTGTAAATGAATGGAATGTTTTGACTGCAAAAAAGGGCCACACTTCTCCTCCAATTGCACTTTTTGTAATAACATTTTGGGTCCATATGTGCATTCAGACTCTCTTCTGCCCCTCTAACAAATTTGAGTGAGATCTTACTAGAGGATCAATAGTTGTTGGGGGAGAAGAAATACATACAGAAAGTGATTGCATGGATCTTCTTTTAATAGGAAACAAGGCTAAAATGGGATAGTTTCCCCTACTTTCTAGTTCCTTGTATTAACTTTTTAATATGCAACCCGAGAGTCTCAGCAGTTTATTGAGTCTTGAGATTTCAGGCATAAAAAACAATAGATTTTCTAACTTGCACCAGAATCAGGAATTGGCAACCCTACTTTTTCTAGCTTTCAGGTTGATTCTTTAGCTTCCAGAACTCAGATTTATTTATTTATTTATTTAATAAATTTATACCCCGCCCCTCCTGCCATGCAGCCCGGGGCGGCTTCCAAAAACATTAAAATACAATAAAACCATTAAAACTCTCATAAATATAATAAAATATATTAAAACAGGGCAAAGTTATAAATATAAAACCAAAGTAGGTGGGGGAGCTAAAACAC
>QEPC01011796.1:130435-163815 GCA_003113815.1 Sphenodon punctatus
TACCATGAGCGACAAGCCGCAGCCGCAGCCCTCGGAAAGCTGCCTCTGCCGTACCGTGCCACGATGTGCGGAATAGGGGTTTCCGTTGGTAAAAGCTGCCGCGGCGGTATGCCGCTACAGCGCTAGTCTTTACCTTGACAAGGTACTGGTCTTGGAGGTGAAGCATCTACTAATTTTTATTCATGATATGCTGTTTTCTGCTAACATTTTTTTGAGCAAAACAAAGTACTTAAAATGAAAATAATCTCACATGAGCTGAGTCTAGTTTAGTTAGAAAGAAATCAAAATGTAAATATTGTTGCATGCCTGTCTGCTGTGTTACCGGATAATGGAAAATGGAAATTCTCTTTGCTGGTTTTGAAGTATTTTAAACTTTGGTTCCTGGAAGGAAAAATACAGCAGAAACTCAATAAAATAAAGCTAGATCAGCATAAAATATAAAAATAAAATAATTTATAAAATAAACATACAAATTATTTTGAATTTATTATCTTAGCTGTTTTTCTTCTTGAGCCAAGTAAGCAAGCAGACTTACATGATAAATCACTATTGGGGATTGATCGATCAGTAACCATATTGCAATTTATTTATTTATTGTGCATCTAACTTTATCGGAAGTTAATGGATCAATCCATATTTCTCTCAGAACAGAAGTAAATGTAATGGCAAACCTCTTATGTTTTATTTTACTCATATGGTATCTTTTCTCCATTTCCTGCTACAATGGCAGTAGGCATCAATGAAAAGTGCAGCCTTTTAACTACTACTTGTTGTTGTTTATATAGTGCAAGCAAACTACTTGGTGCTCTACAGTCAGTAGTTATAGACAGGTCCCTACTTGAGAGGCTTACACTCCAAGAAAGACGAGGGAGGAGAGAGAAGGGAGAGATGAGGACACATTCATGAAGTTGCAGGTGCACATGCACATGCTTAACTTGTTCACAAGAAAGAGAAGGATTCGGAGGGAGGGAAGAAGAGGAGGCAATTTATCGAGTTTATCAAGTACTTTGTAGATAAGATCGCTCGTATCCGCCATGATTTCAGTACCACAGTTATTGCAGAGGATCATCTTGGGGCTATGGATGCCCCGTCCTGTCCTGTTTTGTGGGATCAGTTTCAGATGGTGGCGCCTGCTGATGTTGAGTCCTTGTTGGGATCTGTTCGTGCCACTACTTGTGAGCAAGATCCATGCCTGTCCTGGCTGGGCCTGACTGCCTAAAGGAGGCTATGGTTAGACCCCTGCTCAAGAAACCATCTCTTGACGCTGATGCTCCTGCCAGTTATCGGCCGGTCTCTAACCTTCCATTTTTAGAGAAGGTTATTGAACGGGCTGTGGCACGGCAGCTCCAGGATAATCTGGACTGCACCATTTCCTTGATTCCTCCCACTCTGGTTTTCGGCCTGGGTATGGTACGGAGACAGCCTTGATGGCCTTGGTTGATGATCTCCGTTTGGCGTTGGACCAGGGTCGTCAGACCTTACTGGTTCTGCTAGACCTTTCAGCTGNGGGAGAACTCACCGGGTGGTCTTGGGGGAGTGTACGTCTTCCCCCCGGGACCTCATGTGTGGAGTCCCGCAGGGTGCCATTCTGTCCCCCTTCTTGTTTAACATCTATATGCAGCCGTTAGGGGAGATCATGAGAGGGTTTCAGGGCATGCAGTGTCATCAGTATGCTGATGACACTCAGCTCTACCTCTCCTTTTCCATCGACCCAGGCCATGCAGTCTTCTTATTTTCCCAGTGCCTGTCAGCTGTGCAGGCTTGGATGAGGTCGAGCCATCTGCAATTGAATCCTGACAAGACGGAGGTGATGTTGGTGGGCGAGGGCTTGGGGGATCTGTGGATGGTTGAATCTCTTGTTGGGGCGGTTCGCCCTCCCATGGTCTCTCAAATGCAGAGTCTGGGTTGCTCCTCGATTCGCGGCTCAGCCTGGAATCTCAGGTTGTGGCTGTGGTGGGGAGTGTGTTTTGGCAGTTACATCTTGTCTGGCGGCTTCGGCCGTATCTCTCAGACTCTGACTTCGCCACTGTCATCCATGCCTTCATCACCTCGAGGCTGGATTACTGCAACGTGCTCTATGTGGGACTGCCCGAGAAGCTGGTCCGGAGGCTGCAGCTGGTATAGAATGCTGCGGCCCGTCTCCTTACGGGGGTGGGTCACAGGGAGCACATGACACCGGTGCTCTGGGCTCTGCACTGACTGCCTATAAATCCAATCCAATCCACTTTTAATTTATATCCCGCACTCTCTTATCAAGAGATAACTCGAGGCGGCTTACAACAAGCAAAATACAGTAATACATAATACAATAATACATCATAAATACAATAACAATCCCCAATTAACAACTCCCAACCCTAACCCTTACATAAATCATACAATATGCCCTCCATCCATCTAGCAATCCCCCAACACCTACATACAGGTAGTGTTAGCCATCCTGACAAACATCTTCCACCTCCATCCTGCTGCCACCAGGGAGAAGCCCTCCTCTACTCCACCCCCTTGCTCTCACCATGGGGGAGAGTCTTTTCCTGGGCAATAAATATATACCCCTCTTCCTCTGTTCAAACACCGTGCACGGTTCTCCTTCTTGCATCACACCTGCCTCTGATCACCCCTGCTCGAGCTGAGCCAAGACCATCTATTGTTCCTGCTACCTCTCCCACCAGCATCAACAGATCCCTATAAAGCACCGGGCCAGGTTCAAGGTGCTGGTTTTAACCTTTAAAGCTCTTCACGGCCTGGGCCCTGCTTATCTGCGGGACCACCTCACTACCCATGTGCCTGTGCGACCCTTGAGATCGTCCGTGGGAGCCTTTTTGGAGGTTCCCCGGCGAGGCAGGTGGCCACCGATGTTAGATCTCTTTCAGTGGCCACCCCTGTGTTGTGGAATTCGCTCCCGGAGGAGGCTTGGTTGGCTCCCGCTCTCCTGCTATTTTGGTGTATATGTAAGACCTGGAAGTTTGGTCAGGCTTTTGGCAAGTGGTCGGGGTGGGGGTTTCCCCACATATTGTATTTTTAAATTCTTTTTATTTTTTAAAAATTGTTTTATTGATTGTGGTTTGCTGCCCCGGGCTGCCCTGTGGGCAGGAGGGGCGGGATATAAATTTTAAATAAATAAAAATTAAATAAAATGAAATTTCCTCCTCATGATGAGCTAGGAAAAGTCTGATGGAAGAGGTAGATTTTTAGGAGAGATTTGAAGGTTGGGAGGGAGAGAGCAGAACAAATGTATCCACGGAGGTAGATCCAAGCATGCAAGGCAGCAAGGAAGAAGGAGCAAGTTTGTTTTGAGTAGCAACAAAGTCACAAGCAGGTGAGGGTGGGGGAAGAGGAGGAGTGAAGCTCCCAGGCATGCAAGTGTTGGGAAACAAGTGTGGGGGAGATAGGGGGAGCAAGGCCATGAAGAGGCTTGAAAGTAAAGACAAGGAGCGTGTGCTGAATACATTCAGGCAGAGGGAGCCAATGTAGGGCAGAGAGGAGGAGCTGAAATTGGTCAAAGTGACAGGCAGGGTGAATGACTTTGGGAGCAGAACGTTGAGCAGAAATGAGAGGGGCGAGATCAGAGCAGGGGAGACCAGCGTGGTGGAAGCTGCAGTAGTCAAGGCAAGAGATGACTAGAGCATGGAATAGACTAGAGTTTTGGCAGTTGAAGCAGTAAGCCAAGGCCAGAATTTTGTAGTATTAAGGGAAGCGACAGGACTTGGCAACAGCATGGATCTGAGGTGTAAAGTAGAGGGAGGAGTCAAAGATGAATCCCAGCCTGTGTGCAGGGACAGGCTTGTATAGTGACACCCTCAATGGAAATTGAAAGTGGAAGGGGAATGTTGTGCGGGAAAGATGAGGAATTCCATCTTGGCCGTATTAAGCATGAGTTGGCAGTGAGATAGTCAAGCAGATATGTGAGACAGTCTGCAATTCGAGGCTGGATGGAGAGGGAGAGTGCAGGGGTGGAGGGAGAGAGTTGAGTGTTATCTGCACACAGGTGATATTGGAAACCGTGAGATTCAGTGAGTTTATCCAGAGTAAGAGTGTAAAGGGAGAAGAGGGCCCTGGACAGAGCCTTGGCGAACTCTCAGAGAAACGGGAAGCGATGCTGAGGAGGTACCAGCAAAAGAGACCTTGAAGGAGCAGTTCGAGAGCTACAAAGAGAACCACCGAGTCCTGGAAACCAAGAGGTGAAGCAAATCCAGGAGCAGGTTGTGGTCAGCAGTGTCAAAGGGAGCAGAGAGAGTGAGCAGGACAAGAATGGAATAATTTAGGACTTGTGATGTTCAATCACGTTTTCTATCTAAGATAGACCTGATATACTTAAGAAGAGGAGAGGACCATAAATTTGGAAGATTTCTAATATCAGTTTGAATGCCAGTCTTTGAATGACTGCTCTTTCAGATTCAAGAGGAAGGATAGGATCTCTTGTTTGCCAGATATGATGATCCAATATTATTTAAGCAGTTTTTAACCTGAGCCATGAAAAAGCTAGTTCTGAATTATTAGAAGCTTGCAAAAGGTGCTGGGAAGCTAACTGGAGAATAAATTATATCTTTCATTCAGTAAGAGATGGCTCTAATTTTAGCCTTAATTGAAACATTAATTAGCCCCATCTTTGCTCTTATCAGGTATCCTGGTGTTTGAGCAGGAACAGTAAGAAGACTCCTGAGAGAACCATACACAATTTTCTCTATTTTAGGGTCCAATGCTGATTCTGTACCAACTGTCATCTAGGCTATGCTGTTTTCCCATGGTGCTCATTGGTCTGCTTCACAGGCATGCGGCCATCTTCTCTCTAAGCAACTCTTTGGGCCATGATGGAACAATTCCACATTGCTGCAACAAGCAGAAAATGAAACTAAAAATATTTGAATGTTCTATATGGCTAAAGCAACATGTGAAGTACTTTTTTAAAATTAGAATTGTTTAAATAACCTTTATCATGAAATAGCATCGTAAATTAACACTTATCACAAAGCCTCGTCATGCATGCTTCAGTTTGTGCAGATGATAACAAGCCATCAGTGTTCTGCAGCGGTGGCTATTAATCTCCTAGATTTTTTCTCACTGCAGTAAATTGAGATTGGATCGCTTTAGAGTGGCGAGAACTGCTCATTACTCTCCTCTCTACTGAGTTTTCTGATTCCCATAAGATTTTTTATTTTTATTTCTATTAACGTGAACACTAGAGACAACCTGAACAACTTGAGTCTAAAATATACTATGCTGATTATGCAGAGAGATGTTCTGTGCCTTAGAGAGCCATACACATTTAAATGGTACAATTAATTGAGTGTTGTGATGCTGACTTAGAGGGTTTCACTTAAATTAACCTTATCAATAGAGGTGTAGGAAATTCCACTGTGGACGGGGGAATGACATAACCGACTACTTTTGGGGTTGCATTTAGTCACTGAGCAAGTAACTGATCTGTTTCAAAAACAAACTAAGCTAATGATATGTGTAAGTTTCAACTGCTATTGACATTTTCTCTTCACAGAACCCAGCTGTCTCCAATTCCAACTGGTTGGAATTAGATGTGCTCATTGTGGCAGGAACTATTGGGCATGTTTCGAGTCTGTGTGCAAGCAGTTTTATAGAAGAAGAGCACCAAACTTGGTACTTCCTCGTCAATACCCTTTGTCTAGCACTCTGTCAAGAAATGTGTAGACACTATTTCCTGGTGAAAGAATGTGATCTTCATCAGTCTAGCTCCACAGTGAAAAAAAGTTTTGAAGAGGTAAAGGAGATGGCCCATTACAAGAACGATAGTGTTGATATACCAGAGTGTGATTTGAAATTGGGCAAGATCGCCCCTTCAGCTGAAATTCTAAAAGGCTCTGAAAAATGGATAGGATTAGCAAGTCCATGGTTCATCCTTATTTTCTGCAGACTTCTTCGATCGTTAAATCAGACTGGAGTTCAGTGGGCTCATAGGCCAGATTTTGGACACTGGCTGACAAGGTGGGTATTTGAACTGTAAAAAAGTTATCTACAATTGTACTTGTCTATATTTACTTTTTTGTACCAGGGCTGCACTGGGATAACCTTTTCTTGGAGATTGCCCTCTCATTTAGTTCTATGTGGCCACTACTCCTCTTAGTTCACACTAAATGGAGCCTACCTCAAAGTAAACAACCCCCAGGTAAAATTACCTTCAGGTAGCTTAACCACAGGTTAAGACGTTTCATGTGGCCATTCCTTCTCAAGAGTAGATTAACCTAGGTATCACATTATTGGGTATTAGTGGCAAAATGAAAATATTAGTGGCTGGTAAGTTTATCCTTGGGGGAATTATTTAACTACATGCTGTTTGTGTGGCTGTTCCTAAGTGATGATATGTCCTCCTAGCCCTTGAATAGGAGTGGCTACATGAAACAGCTTTATTACTTTATCTGGTCGTGGTTTACCATTGGGTAGTGTGTGGGTAAAGCATTGGTTCCTGCACTCAAAGGATGCCAGACACCACAAAATCAAAGTTGTCTGCATCATCCCTACAGCCTATACTATGCCACTGTCTCACCCGTACATGCCCTGCTAAGCTATTGCATTACTGGCTAGCCCCAGCACAGATACAGTAGCAGCGGGACTTGGGGAGTGAGGTGGGGGTTCCTTTTTATTCGTTTTATCTAGTAGCAACTACTACTATGGGCTCTTTTTGTGGAGGGAGAGAAGGAGGAAAATGGAGAACAGTGGCTGGAGAGGCAGTCCTGACCCCCGCCCAGTGCTGCCGCCTCGCTGCAGTTCCTACCTCTGGTGCTCCTCCTGCCACCACTATACTTTAAAACTGAAAAGGCCCTGCGCTGCCGGTGGTGCGTGTGTGCGCATTTTGGAGCTGTCGCCATGTTCCCTACTCCAGTATGCTGGGAAGTGTAGTCCCAACATGCTGGTGTAGGGAAACTGGTGCCAGCCCCACTGCACATGCATGCACACCATCGACGGCATGGGGCCTTTAAAAATGAAAAGAATATCGGCGGTGGCAGGAGGAAGAGGCAGGCGGGTGACGACCTCAGTCTGTCGGTGGCCACATGTGAGCCAAGTGAATGTGTGTGTGTGTGTGTGTGCGCGCATGTCTGAAAGAGGAGTGCACGTGTGTGTGTGTCACATGATTGTGTGTGTGTCATACATGAGTATGTGTGTATGCGACTGTGCGTGCCTGCCTGTGAATGTGTGTATGTGCCTGCCTGCCTGCCTCTGTCTGTATGGATTTGGGCTGTGGATTAGGGATCTGCAAGAGCAGACTGGTTAGAGTTTCCAGTTAACATGGGCATGTTGTTGAAGTCCAGAAATCACATTCCCATAAGACCATTAACAAATGACAGTGTGTCTTTTACCCAAGAAGCCATACACGCTGTATGTTAGAATCACAAATGATGGAGCTGGAGGAGACCTGTCAGGACATCCCATCACCCTGGAATACAGGACAGACACCTGTCAGCGAGGATGCACGTACACAGGGGTGTAATAATCCAATTGCTTGCTTGTCTCTGGTGAGCATACTTTCGGAGCTGGCAAGTAGATTTTTAGAGCCCTAGGCCCCCTTCCTTGCCCAGCAAGTCCCAGCCTTGCAAGGAATTTAATTATCATTATATTAAATTCCTTGGGTTGTGGGGACGGGGTTTGTGGGGAAAGTGTGTGTGCGCCTGCCTGCCTAGGAGATGTCTGAGTGCAAGAGGGGGGGGGGGGGTTGGGAGTGTGTGTGTGTGTGTGTGTCTGCTTGCCTGGGTGGAGGGAAAGGTGGGGATGGAGCGATCTGTTGTTAGACAGATCTTTTGAAACATGCATGTGTTTTTGCTTTATGTTTCCATCAGTTTATAGGTCCATTTAACCTTGATTAACAGAAAAAAAACCTTACCTATATTAAAATAAATAGTGGTATGGTGGAGGATGCAGTTTGGCCAGATGGCTAATTTAAAGCTAGGTAGGTAGGTTTTTATTACGTAGCCATAGGCCATTGTACACAAGAACAGTAAGAATGATAGGATCTAATTAAACAAAGTAAAGTAAAAATTCCAAATGAATCACAAAATTTGCAAGGTGACGAACCTGCATCACTACTTTGCTTTTAAAATAATTAAAATTATACAATTGATACCAAAACATGACTTAGACGGTTTACACAATAACATCTAATTGAATTGTCCCAACAGCCCAACCATACATCTCTTTATCGCCAGACATGCCAGTCAACAAAACCCATTCTCATGCTTGGAGTTTAACACATGGGTTAGGAATTTAGCCACCCCTAATGATACCATCGGATCCTTATCATTTAGCAAAAATTCCTCCTTTGAAATATAATAATGGGGTGGAAGGGGGGGGGGTGTTAAAAAGATGGTCAATATAAATCTTTCTCCAAGACTGATAAAGTGGACAGACCAGTAGAATATGTGCTAGTGTTTCTATAGATTTCACTTGAAGGTTACTACAATACTGGCATAGCCTCTCATTCCAGGAGATACCTTCCATTCTGCCTTGTGTATTTATTTATTTATTTATTTAATATATTTATATCCCGCCCCTCCTGCAAGCAGCTCGGGGCAGCTGTATAAGCTGAAGGAAACACATTAAACCTGGCTAGTGTCAGCGCCACCCTATAATTCCCCATCCTAGAATTTACCAAATAAGAGGCTCCCTTGAACGGGGACACAAATTTAATGAACGACTGAGAGACTCTTTGGGTCTCCAGTTGTTCGCGCTCTGTTTGTAAATTTGTATCAAGGACTCGCGTTTTAATTTCACACCACGCCTTCTCGTATGACAGGGATATGACATAGGCTTTAGAAAAGCCCAAGGAAGCCAGGATTTCCTTAATTCTATTAGGCCAAGGTCCCACGGCAGTGTGTATTATTTGGCAAGCCAGTGAACCTGAGTCCATGAAATTTAATCGGAGCCAGTGTTTTAGAATAGCTAATGTGGCTTTAACCGAAATTTGGCAAATCCCTGATTCTGCTCTAAGGAATACAGCTGGAGTATTCCTTGGCACATGAAGGATCTGCCGAAGAATCCTGTTTTGCTCCACCTCTAAATCACCTAGCTTAGAGATGCTCCAAACCTGCGCCCTGTAAAGCAATTGAGGCACCATCTTGGCCTTTACCAACTCCAAGGCAGGCCCAAACAGTCTGCCACCTTTATTCCGATTAAACCCATCTATTACAAGCCCCGTTGTCCTAACCACCACGCGGGCTGCCTTAAAGTGCGCATTCCATGATGGAGCTGCAGAAATTTGAACCCATAGGTACTTGTATAGTTTAACCTGATCTATACTGTTATTGTCCATGTATCACCTGTGATACACCTGTCGTTTGCTGATCACCAAGACTTTGGACTTAAGATAATTGATTTTTAGGTACTCATTTTTGCAATATAAACTAAACGCCTCCATTAATCTTCTTAATCCTATTTGGGATCTAGAAATCAAAACTGTGTCATCTGCATAGAGCAGATAAAGTCTGAGAACCAATCTCAACCGCGTGGTACCTGGGGTCTTCAAATGCCTCCCTCATATAATTAAGGTACAGCTTGAACAAAATGGGGGCCGGTAGACAGCCCTGCCTAACACTCCTCGCTACCTCTATATCCTGTGTTAGAGCTCCTTGGCTGTTTAATCTAACTTGCAGGGAAGAATTTCTATGTAAAGCCTGGATTAAATAAAGTAATCTCAGATCAATTTGGTATTTAAGCAGTTGTAACCAGAGTTTTTCACGGGATACTGAATCAAACACTGTTTTTAGGTCCACGAAGCAGATATATAAGCTAGATCTAGAGCGCAATCGGACATACTTAGATATTAGTTGATCCAGCACCCAAATATGATCAACTGTGGACTCCTTTTTTAAACCCTGCCTGCTCAATGCCTAGGATATTGTACTGATCGATCCATCTTTGGACTCTAGTCAGTGGGTAGCTGGAGTACAGCTTACCTATGATGCTCAGAAGGCTTATAGGTCGATAGTTTGCTGGGTCTGTGGGATTCCCCTTTTTAAATATGGGAACTATTTTACTTTTGAGCCACGCCCCAGGAAAGAATTAACATTCTTCCCACTTGGCTGCTGGAGTAGCTACTTTGTCATGGCCACCACTCAATGCCCATGCAGATCTTATTAATAACCAAAACCGTTGGGAGTCTCACTCCTGGACTGCTAGCTCCAAATCTTTCCAAAGTGAGAATTGAAACTGCCTTTTCTTTCCTCTAATAAGACTCTCATATCCCCTTCTTACTAGGAGAAACTCCCCAGTCAGTAAATGGTTGTCTGAATTACCCTTCACCAGACGGGCCAGACGGTTTAATTCCTTTTTCACCGACATGCATCAGTGCACTTCCTTATTTCAGTGCACTTCCTTATTTCGGCTCTGCCCTCGGTGCTGGGGGTCACCAACAAAGGGTATAAACGTAAAACTACATGCTCGTATTCCTGTAATACTTTCCCCTGGTCTATATCGAACTTCTCCTTAAAAAGGGCCAGAAATTGGGGTGATAAGGGAGCCCCTGTTGACTCACAAACCTGGGGGGACCACTTAGCCTTTCTCTTCCACTCCCCGTGTTGGACAATACTATATGCCTGGTCCCTAGTAACCTATTATCACTGTCCTGAGGGTTTTGTATCCAGGTAATCAGGGGGAAGTGGTCAGAGTCTGCATTCCCCAGGATGGCAAAATCAAATACCAAAGGGAGCAGTGTTTCCAAGACCATCATATAGTCTATTACATTCCCTCCAAAATGGGAGATGAATGTATAATCTCTTCTGAGGTCACCAGGCATCCCACCATTCAATATGAGTAGGCCTGTTGCTAAAACAAAATCTTGAAGGCCCAGACCTGCCGTGTTCATTTTCTGATCTCTTGATACCCTCCTACACTTGTCAACAGAGACCAAGGAGAAAAGGGGTCCAGACAAAACCACTCTCAAGCTCAGGCTCTTTTACATCACCCCAGTAGGCATTAAAATCTTCTGCTATTAATAGACCCTCCTCCGGGTACAAATCCTGCAACTCAAAAATTGTTGTCATAAGGCGGGGCCAGACCCCATTGTCATAATATGGGGAGTTCATAGGAGGGGTATAGATATTGATTATAACCAGGGATATTGGAAGACCTGATGAAACCAGCCTCACAACCATGTAAAAGGGTGGGAATCCTGATAGCTCACAAACTTCAGCTTTCAGGGATTTCGCAACCAGGAGAGCTACCCCTCCACTCGGTCTACCCATCGTTTTAGATGGCAAGGATGCAGCTGGGATGGAGAACACATCGAATCCCTGACTGAAAAATCACCAGTCATCCAAGTTTCTTGCAAACAAATGCAATCAAACCCCCTCAACTGCTCCATAAATCCAGGGTCCCCCACCTTATTCTTCCAGCCCAAAATATTCCATGATCCAAAGGACCTAGGTGAACTACCCAGTCTATGTCATTTGGGAAGAGGATTTGGATTTGGAGGGATGAATCCTGACCCCTGCAAGCTAGTTCTCTCCTGTTGATCTATTTGATTCACCACCTCCTGATTAATTCCAAAGACCTCTCCCAAAAATATGTAAATTGGAGGGGCAGGTCCTCAGCCTTCTCTGGGGTCCGGGCCTCACCCAGACTCACCTGAACGCCTTCTGTCGGACTCTCTACTGCACTCGAATTGTTCCCCTGTATTCTAAGGTCAATTGAAGCCCCTTGCATTCCCAAGGCTGGGTTGGCACGTTGAAATATCACCTGTATAGTCTCCAGTCTATCCATAATTTGACTCTGTTCAATAACTGTGAGCACTTGAAAGACTGAAGCCCAGTGCTGTTCCTGTTCCCTAAATTGATCCATTCCTAAATTTAGACAGAGAGAGGGAAAGTCAAATTGCTCCAATGGGGCCCGACATGCGGAGGCCCACATGCTGTGCCCGACTACCAGGAATACCCGGTTGGCTAAGCAGCCAACAAGAGGTCCTACTAACGGAGGAACTCCTTGGACCTGCGGATCAAGTACCGATATAGGCGCAAGTTTATTTGGTCCAGTTGTCTATCTAAAATGGGAACCTGGGGCTGACCTACGTCCATATCCTCTATAGGAGCAGGGGACAAAGACACTAAATGTGGCACAAGAGCCAGCGTGTTTCCGACCCTATCTTTGCTGCTACCCTTGCAGATGTTTTGGGGTGCTGGAGCAGTGCATCTTTGGTGATACTGTCAGTAGACTGGGCTGAGAAAACCCGCTCAACCAGAATTCTGCGGGAATGCAAGAATTGTTTAGCTGCCACAGTTCTTTCCACTGTTTGATTATGCTCAAAATGGATAACCAGCCTGAGGGCCTGGTCTGTAGGGGGCAGAAAATAAAATTTAATTATTTCAAGTATCTGTAGATGATCATTCAAAACTCCCCCTGAATCCCATGTCCTGCAACTTAAGCTGTTTCAGAGTAGGCACCTCTGAATCGGGGGAAGTGATAGGTTGGCGTGCCCTCTTTTTGGGGCTACCCACAAGGGATTTACTAGCCATACCCAATACTTCTAGAGCCACCTACCACGAGACCCAAGTAGTAATTCCTTTCCTATCACCAAAAGGACCTTTGATTTGGCCTCTTAAATAGATCACACACTCGGGCGAGCAAGAAGAACCAAACCCCCGACCCAGAACTCCATTACTCAGCAAATCAGTCCTGTCTACTCCAGACCAAAATTATTCGCCCTCACCCAGCACACGCCTAAGGCCACGTGCAACCCTTAGGCACGCTGCCCTGTGACGCGTGCCCATGGTGCGGACGCCGGGCATAGCCCAGCTTTCAGGATTCCCATGGGGGCGTGGTTCGCTCGACTGAACTCCCCCTAGCTAATCCCGGCCAAGCGACTCAGTCCACAGGTGTGTCGGTAAATCAGGAAGCCGTGGTAAATCTCCACAGGTCTCTTCTCACCCAATCACAGCCAGCTGTAACAGTCCCGTCTCTTTATGGGCAACAGAGAACTCCAGCACCAGCCAGGCAACCTTGCACTCCCACAACTCTCTAACCACAACCTAATTTAAAGCAAATAGAGCTGCTCATGCAGCTTGGTTAAACTGTGCACTGCATCTTGGATGGACCGAATGCAGACAATATTGGATGTTTCTTTCTGCAGAATGTCGATTGTGATACTGGGAGGAGGGGAACTGGGATTGTGTTGACATAATCTTAATTTTCTGTCTTGTGTTGTTGTTTTTTAGCAGTGCCAGACCAAATATAGTTTAGTTTTTTGTGAGCAATGTGCATGGTGCAGAATAGTCGTTAGATACAGGTACCTGCCTTGGGCAAATTACGATCTTGGATGTACAAGGGAGAGGAGACGAGGGGAAGGGAAAGACAGGGATACATCCATGAAGATGTGAAGTTGCAGGTGCATCTGCTTGGCTTAATTACAAGAGGAAAAAGTGTATAAGGGAAAGTGAGCAAATTTGTGGGTTGTATATTTGTAAGTGGGAAGCAAACACAGCTTTTCCAAAGTAACTCCCAAGCACCCTAGCCCCCAAGACAGGCTCTGGTGTACTACACAGCAGAAACATGAGTCACTCACATAAGTCACTAATGCATGACAAAAATAAGACTAAAAAAAGGGACAAAAACTGCTACCTCACCTGCCCATTTGGTTTAAACAGGAAGGTCACTCATGAGCACAGCGAAAAAGTTCATGGGGTGCCTGAAAGGGCCAGAGTTGAACTAAAGCATTCCCAGAGTTGGGCTAACCTGATCCTTGCATGGCATGGGAGTTACGATGCCATTACAGTGCAGAAGCAGAACAACAAAAAAACCACATTCTGTGGTACTTGTCAAAAACCAGAGGAAATTTACCAGCCAGAAACCTCCGGTTTAAGAAAATAATTAAGGCTCGTATAATGTTTTCAAACAAAACCTTTTGAGGGGGGAAACAAAATATCCATGCATGGTCAAAGGGGATTAGGAAATAGTACCTTCCCCTAAGCAACAATGTTCAGTCGTGGCAGCAACATAGTCGAGCAGGGAGCTCTTGAGCGGAATGGACTGAGAGAGGCTGTGCCTGCATCTCACTCATTTCCTTGCTTGCCCACTTGATCATGCTGTTCAGCCACTCAGACTGCCTCCAGAGACAGGCCCAGTGCCAGTCTTCCCTCTACCAGTCTAGGCAGGCCTTGGCAGTGAAGGCCTTGTGTTCTGCCACACCAGCTGCCTATGCTCCTTGGCCATGCCGTTAATGTTGTAACTGATCTTATCCACCCATTGCGTGGTTTTCACAAGCCAGCTCCTTTGAAAAATCCTCCTGTGTCACTAGCTGTGGACTCGCAAATCCTGGTTTCACTGGTTGCTTGTGGCAGGGGGTTCTGCCCACGCCTGCTGCACTGGCAGATCTGTAGCAAAGAAATAAGGAAAACCATTAGTTCAAACCATCCCACCCACCTTTCTACCCCGATGTTTCAGTCCTCCACCCACCCAATTTTCAGCCCTATGCCTGAAGAGAAGCAGGAATGAGTACCTGGTATATGCAGCTGCTGCTGTGACATGATCCCAGTGCCACACAGTTCTCCTCCCGCGATCACTGTATGGGAATGAAGAACATACAGAAATCAACCACTGCTATTTGCACACCAACCTGTCTTGGTGCCTCTTCCCCACCCCGCAGGCCCATCATGGTGTCTTCCCAACCACTCCCGTGCCTATCATTCCTGTCCTTTGAGCTATTTCCCAGCAATTTTACTGTTCCACCTCTGCGTTCTTCTGGCCACTTGGCAACACAGTAAACAAGAACATAATTAGATTCTGTAACAAAAACCTACAGTTTAACAACAGATTTAAGGCTCGTATACATACAACCATGATCTAAAAAACAAGGCAATTCCACATTTAAACAAGGCAATTCCACGGCCCAGGGTATGAGGCGCTCCCTCAGGTAAGTGGGGCCCAGGCCGTTTAGGGATTTATAGGTCAACACCTTGAATCGGGCCCAGAAGACAATAGATGGCCAGTTCAGAAAATGGAGCACGGGTGTAATGTGCTCACGACGCACCATCCCCGTAAGGAGGCAGGCTGCAGTATTCTGCACCAACTGCAGCCTCTGGACCATCACCAAGAGTAGCCCCACATAAAGTGCATTGCAGTAATCCAGTCTAGAGGTGATGAAGACATGGATGATGGTGGCTGGGTCAGAGTCCGAAACATATGACCGCAGCCATCGCACCAAATGTAACTGGTGAAAGGTGCTCCTTGCCACTGCCACCACCTGGGAATCCAGGCGGAGCTGCAAATTGAGAAGCACCCCCAGACTACGGACCTAGCTAAAGGGGGGTAAACCCCATCAATGACTGGGGCCACCACCTCTTCAGCCCTACCCACCAACATCACCGCCATCTTGCCGGGATTCAGTTTTAGACAGCTCACCCTCATCCAATCCCCCCACAGCCGCCAGACACCGGGTAAGCACTAAGACTGCTGGGTCTGGGTCTGAAGAAAAAGGGAGGTAAAGCTGTGTATCATCAACGTACCAATGGCAACGTACGCTGAACCCTCTCACAACCTTGTCCAAAAGTTGCATATACACGTTGAACAGGAGAGGGGACAGAATAGAACCCTGCGGGACTCCATACGTGAGGTTCCAGGAAGATGATGAACACTCCCCAAGCACCCTCCCTTGAGTTCTCCCGGCCAGGAAAGAGCGGAACCATTCAAGAACAATTTCGTCCACCTGAGCTCGGTCCCACAGACGGGCCACCAACATCTCATGATCAACGATATCAAATGCTGCTGACAGACCAAAGCCACAAGTGCAGTCTCCATGCCAAAACCAGGATGAAAGCCAGACTGAGAAGGCTCAAGAAAACTGATGCCCCTGAAGCTGCCAAGCCACCACCCATTCAATAACCTTCCCTAAAAAGGGAAGGTTAGAGACTGGCCAGTAGCTGGCCAGTCAATGTGAAGCAATGGTTTTTTTGAGCAGAGGCCACACCACTGCCTCTTTAAGGAGGCCCAGGACTCTGCCCTCCTTAAAGGAGCCATTGACAACCCCAGCCAGCAACAGTCGTAATGTCTCACAGCAGGCCTTGACCAGCCAGGATAGGCATGGATCTAATTTGCAACAAGTGGGTCTAACTGCCCCCAGGACATCCACCGCATCAGCGGGCGATACCCACTGAAACTTATCCCATGAAACCGAACAAGGCAGGGCCTTCATTACCTCAGGTTCTTCCACTGCTACAAGTGCGGCATTGAAGTTGTGGTAAATCTGGGCAATTTTATCCACGAAAATCAACAAATATGTCACATCGAGCACTGGAAGATTCTAGTTCCAGGCGGAGAGAGGCTGGACTGACCAGCCTCTGCACCACCCGGAAAAGCTCAGCTGGATGCAGCTTCGCGGATGCTATGATACCTTTTTTGCTTTCCACACAGCCACAGCATAGGCTCTTAAACTAACTCTATGCTGCAATCGATCATCTTCAGCACGAGTATGACACCACCATCACTCCAGCCACTGTCCCTCCTGCTTCATTCATCGCAGGTCTTCTGTAAACCAAAGGGATTTGCGTTGTTGGCATTCAGGAAGCGGATGCCTAGGAGCCGTTCGGTCGATAGCCTCAATCAGCAAGGTATTCCAAAGAGCTATGAGGTCATCAAGTGAACGGTCATTAAGATTGGGGGGTATTTCCCCAAGAGTATTCTGGAACCTTTCTGGTTCCATAAGTCTCCAGGGGCCAACCAACCAAACTGGTTTAGTACCTCCGGGGGCAGACATGCACTAGGAGACTGGCCCGGAGGAGGTAACGGTTCGACTATGACAAGGGCACAGCTAACACCTCCCCCACCACCGGATCTCCTGCCCTAAGGCCAGTGCAAAATATCAGGTCCAGGGTATGTCCCCTATCATGTGTCAGGCCAACAACTCTCTGAGACAGTCCCATGGTTGTCATGACTGCCATGAATTTACGCTCCGCTCCCCCAAGATCGGTGTTGGTGTGGATGTTGAAGTCCCCCAGGACTAGAGTCCTCAGAGACCACAAGACCACCTCGGACGTCAATTCTGCTAGTGTGTGTAGGGATGCTGCTGTACAGGTAGGTGCACAGTATATCACCAACAGCCCTAATCTGCCTCTGGCCAAATCAGTCACTAGGTAGATGCCCTCTATACCTGAAGTAGTTTGCACTGGATACCTCTTCATGGACCAGGTATCCCTGAAAATAATAGCTACACTGTCCTACCCCTGTCCCTCTGGCTGGGGCTGATGCTGTACAGAGTACCCAGCCGAAACCAGGTCAGCCAGAATTGGCCCCGACTCAGTGTCCAGCCAGGTGTCTGTAATACACACAAGGTTGGCTGACTGGTCCAGGATTACTTCTCTGATCGTTGTGGACTTATTAGCCATTGACATTAGCCTGCATCAGCCGGTATTCATCCACATGGTGGGCTCCGCATTCTCCGAAACCATGTCATGAGTGGAGGACAGAACACCTGACGTGCATGTGGGTTGTAGCAAAAACCCGTATCAAATATCTTCTGTGTAACTCTTATTCAATTTTAGTTTTAGTTTATTAGGCTCTAGCTTTCGCCATGGCCAGCAAAAGAAAGACAGAATAAAACATAACACCACGCAACAAAAGTAAACATCTCATAAATTACCCACATGTATACAGTCGTCTACTGTACATTTTCCATACTCACAATACATTCGACTATAAAAGCAAAAAGAAGAGGACGACTACATAAACCTCCATAACTATATACCAAACTATAACTCTTATAGTTGACAGCCCAGAATCCCTGGATCCTGATCATATAATTGTGTAAATTTTAAAAATGCACAATGAACTAGCAATAATTTATTGCAGAACTAATAGTAGCTAACCATAACTAACTTTAACTTTCTAAATAGCTTCTCTTAAGTCCAGCTTAGGTTATGAAATCTCTTCTAGTATTTCAATCAAAGAAATTTAAGCATCAGTTTCTTGAGCTGATACAAGTCTGTCTTCTGTTTAACTGAAAGTACCTCCTAAGAGATCATGAATATTACATCTTTTCTGTACATCCATCCTATAAAATGTTTCTCTTTTTTTTTTTTTGACACTTTGGTGGTCTAAATGCAAGTTCTCAGGGTTGATTAGTTTTGGTATGGTAGCTGATGCTTTATTACGTCCTATAAAATCAATCATCCTGTCTATATATTCAGCTCATTTAATTCATTGTTCCTTTAATGTACTAGAACTGTACGATTGGAAAGGGACCTTGAATACAGCTGCAAGTAGGTACCCGGCAAGTTTGGCATTCTGTTCATTCTGGGGTGCCTAACTCATCCCGGTTGCGTTCAGGCACCAACTGATGATACCTGAACACGACTCGACGGGCTACCCAACTCCTTGGGCTGACTCATCACACTGTTGGACTGCTGCTCCTCCGGTCCAGTCACTGTTTGCTGCTCCCTGCTCCTCCCCAGCCTGCATGCTGCTCAGCTGAACTGGGGACTTCCCCAGTGGGAGGGAGTAAGGAGGGCTCTTCCCACCTTCATGCGCCCCCTAATGGGTTCCCCATTCCCAGAGGGACTGACATTAGGGGCATGCATGGGTCCTACGTGAAATCCCATTTTGGGTTCCCCTGGGAACAGGGGACCCATTAAGAGGGAGTGCACACAGGTGAGAAGAGGCCACCTTGTCCCCACCCCCCAAAACTCGGAAAAAGCCAAGTGGGAAAGTCCTCAGTTCAGCTGAGCAGCGAGCAGTGGCTGGGACCAGAGGAGCAGAAGCTCAGTGGTGACGTGAATCAACCTGGTCAGCTCTAGGACAGCCCAGAACGCTTCAGTAATCGCCTGCATTTTCAGGCACTGGATACCCGATGTGGGGTCCAGTACCCTATCGGGTCCCCAAATATTCAGCTATTACCAACAAGAAGCCAATGTGCTCCGCACTGCAACTCTACTCAAGGGTTATTGACTTATCGGACTGCTCCAAGGCAGTATAGTAATATCGCCAATACTGTCAATTTAATTTTTTTTAAATTCCACACATTCCCAAGAGACACATTCCATGTACAGGAATTTCAAACCTGTTCAAAGATATGAGCTTTGTAGCATGGCCAGAAGGGTAGCAGATTTTGATTAATATATTCATTGAATCATGTGTCTCCCTAGTTTTAAGTATCAGTGGGAGTCAGGAGAACTATATATTTGTCCCCAGCTTTAACATGTTACTTCTGTCACCTTGGGCAAGTCACTTAATCTCCGTGCCAAAAGGAAAATAGGAAAAACTGATGTGTATTTGGTATACTCACGGTTTAACAGTTTAACCCTACAAGGGTAATTACTCAAGTTATAATAATTCACTTTCCAAGTGTTTGACCCTGCGCTAGCCATGCTCTGCCCCGTTGGAGTGGGAACAAGCCTCCCAACTAGCAGCTACAGGAAGCTGTTTTATGCATCATTGTGGGAAAGCATCCTGTACCCTCAAGGAGTTGACCTGCTGAGGAGTCTAATGTAGTGGGGACTCTAACTCCCTAAATTTGTAGGGATCAGATGGTCACACCCGCTGGACTTATATTTTCACCCACAAGGAGTAGGGAGATGAATAACGTGAGAGTTGGGCTTGCAATGTGGCATATGAGGCATTAAGGAGCTGCCAGTGTATTTTCGGTTTTAACTGCAAAAAAAAATCTGATTTTTAATTAACATCTGTCCAGTGGAAATGTTGTTTAAGATACTGTAAACATTTATTTTAATATTCTGTGTGCCAAGTCGCCTTGCCCAAGAATTCCATCATAATTTATGCCTCTTATTTTGAAGACAATAAAATAACATACATTTAACATGTACATGTCCATGCATAATTTCATATACATATATCTTTCATCTATTCAATTTTAGTTCTAAGGAATCACAAGGTATGTTAAGTTGTAAGCCTGGCTGTCATTTATTGCAGGATAAGGGAAGAGAGAGAGCAGGGGTGCGCAAAGTTTCCGATCTTGAAAAGTTGCACACCGAGATCTTCATGTGACCAAGAGCCATCAAATGGCACTCTGCTCCTCATGCATGCAGGCACACGGCCTCGCTGAGGCTGCTTTTAGACAAGCGAGTTGCAGTTGCGCGACCTGCTTGCCTGATTTTTCAAAATCCCGCAAGGCGGGATTAGACGTGACGAGGGACGTGATCATGCGCATTCAAGGCAGTCGCGCATCGTTTACCGACCATAAACTAAATACCTCTGTGTGAGGTATTTACACATGGGACATGTGTTACGTGCATGTCTCTCTTAACCCATTGAAGAAAGATATAGTATAATGGTGATCAAAACACTGCAGGTATAAATTCTTGATCTTTAATTAACCATGCTTGTATTGAGTTGTTGATTGGGGGGAGGGTGTCTGTTAATAAATGTCCTACTTTTTCTAAGTTTCCTTTGTTTTTATATTGCCACAAGTTTTCTTCTAATAAGCCTTTCAATATGTGAGAAGATGAGAACACTATGTAAGGCTCCTATTTCCCTCCATGGGTTCCAGATTACCAACTTTGTAGACCTTCCATACCTTGGTGGTGCAAGAAAAGAGGGATGAAGCTCCCTGCTGGGTATGTTGCACTATAGGCATAGAACGTTGAGGCAGCCCTCAGGAAAACAGCATACACATGAAATGCCAAGCTTTTGAACTTGGAATTATACCTTTTAGTTTCTTTCAATAAGAAACTAATCCTTTTTCTACTGTGGGAAGGTTGGTTACTCTGTGCTGCACCTGTATGGTTAGTATATTAATGGCATAAAGATAAGAGTGCAAATAATGAGCAAATAATTTTTGTGTCACTTGATCTGTAAATTGGTGAGATGCCGTGAAACAAGATGTATTGACACCAGCACCAACTAAGCTGTTTTATTGTTGGTTTTAGTGCAATTCATTATAGTCCCTTCTTTTTTTAAAAACAACAACAACAACAAAAACCACAAACCCCCCCCCCCCCCCCAGATCTATTAGTGTTGGAACCCAGGACCTAGCCATTAGAAAGAGTTCTTCTCTGCCACATAGCACCCTGAGAAGGGAAGTTGGGTTTGGATGCTCTGTCTAATCCAGTTTAGTTTCCGTAATGCCTACTTGTTCAACTTAAGTGCCAGAATTTCCTCTAAATATTTGGCTGTGTTTGTCATGTTCTCAGGAAATGGTGCTTTACTATGTCATTCTATCTATTAATCAAGCTTAATATGGCCAAGACTGAACTCCTAATCTTCCTCCCAAAACATTCCCCTCCTACTTCCCTCTGTTTCCACTGAGGGTGTCCTCATCCAGCCTGTCCCTCAGGCACGTATCCAGAGATTAATTTTTGACTCCTCCCTCTCCTTTATGCCTCAGATACAGACTGTTGCCAAATCCTGCTGCTTTGCCCTGTATAATGATGCTAAAATCTGGCCCTGCCTTACTGTTTTCACTGCAAAAACTCTAGTCCATGCTCTAGTCATGTCTCACCTTGACTACTGTAACTTCCTGCTTACTGGCCTCCCCTGCGCTGATCTTGCCACCCTCGTCTCTATTCAGCGCTCTGCTGCCAAAGTCATCCACCTTGTCCGTCACTTTGACCACATTCATCCACTCCTCTTCGCCCCACACTGACTCCCTCTACAGGAATGCATTCAGCACAAGCTCCTGGTCTTCACCTTCAATGCTCTTTATGGCCTTGCTCCCGCGTATCTCTCTGCTCTTATATCCTGCCTCTGCCCACACCCGTGCCTGCTTGGCACTCCCCTACTCCTCTAAAAATTCTTTGCCCCATCTCTCTTGCTGCCCCTCATGGCTGGAACTCCCTCCCAGGATACATTTGTTCTGCTCCCTCCCTCACAACTTTCAGATTCCTCCTGAAAACCTACCTCTTCCCTCAGGCTTTCCCTGATCATGAGTCAAAGGCTCATAATGAGTGACATCTCATACTTTTCCCTCCCTCCCTCCCTTAGAATCTCTTCCCTGTAACTAAGTTAAGCACGTACATCTGCATTTTTTTCAACCTGATGAATGTATCCTTGTCTCGATGTTCACCTCTCCCTCGTCGCCCCCTTCCTTGTCTCCTTAGATCGTAAGCCCTTTTGGGTAGGGACCTGTCTATAACTACTGATTTGTACAGTGCTAGGTATGATTATTATTATTATTAATAATAATAATAATATAGTCTTGAAGGGGCTTTATCTGGTGAGCTTTAAGGCATGATGAAAGGAACATGTCTCTACTGGAGCATTAATGAGTTGGGTTTGTTTTGGAAATTATTTCTAGCTTGTCATTTGACTTTTTTTTAAAAAGTAACAGATTTGTGTGAATGCTAAAATTGCACACCTGTTTTTTTATTTGTTACCTAGGACACGGTTCTAAAAATTCAAAGAAATTGAATATAAACGTAAACTTATTTGAAGGAGTTGCTTGTCTAGTATAGTAAAAATGCTTTCTGCCTCAGTGCTGAAGATATTAAAAACCTTAGAGTAAACAGTATAAATGTTACATTCCTATATATAATTGAAATTGTAAAATGTCTACTAAACTATAGGGAACAGTTTTATTTCCTAATTATGTAATGTGCAACTTTGAGTTTTTATCAAAATAAAACAATTTAAACAGCTAACATATGATGGGACATGATCATTATACTTTCCAGAACATGGCTAGATTGAAAACCTCATTACAGTTTCTTTAAAATAACAACTCTTTGGTAGCTCGCAAAATACAGTGATTAATTTGAAGAGATAGTGCTGCTGTTGAATTTGTGTTTAATAGGATTTATTTATTTATTTTTATTACAGTTCTGACCATCAAGCTGAACTCTCCATTCTAGCAGCTATATCCCTTGCTATGATCTTTATTCTGGTTCAGAGGAGATGCTCTCTGGTTTCAAAAATAGCAATGGCACTTGGACTCTTGGGAGTCTACAGTTACCGGGCAGCCATTGGAAATGTGGCATTTCCATGGCAACAAGACAGCAAAGATATTTCAAAGTAAGTTCTTCATCAGATATGTAAATCTACTGTAAATTTAGAACTGCCTTAACGCTTTGGATGCTGAAGTAGCGCGGTGCCTCTACTTTAGAAATGGACTGTTAGGGGGACTTTACTAGTTTTAGGAATGTGCAATAGCGTGTGTGTTTAGGTAATTAGAGCATAACAGCAGCTGGTATGTTACCATTCTGTGTGTCACACCAGAAACATATTAAAGGCTTGACAGACTCTGACTACCTTGAGTTACAGTTTATTAATCTTGCCAGTTACCTTGTCCTCTTCTCACTTTAGCAAATCTGCTTTAGATTATTTTTGTTTTGCTGTTGATGCTTTCCCCAATTTGCTACATTTATTATGACAGTATGCCAAATTGGTTTAGCTTTAACCTGGTTAGGTAAACATTGGACTCCAAGCAGCAAAAAAAATCAGGTTTCCATACATCTTCCTAGCTGCTTTATATGCTGCTGCATGCTTTGTAATGGATAGCCTTTCAAGTTGTGATAGAATCCCACTCTTGTGGTTTGAAGCTTGAAGCATAATATAGACTGAGAACTTTCAAAGCTCACTTGAAGTCATCCTCCTCTTGAGCTCTCAGCAGCAGGCACATTTTCACCTTTACATTGTGAAGGGCAACAGCCTAATCATGCCCCTGAGTTGGTCTTTGTTTTTGTATCTCTCCATTAGTTGTGGTGTGTAGAATGGCAGTTCTGATGCTTTTATAATTTATCAGATACTTTTCCATCTTCATTTTTTTATGTAATTGGATTCAGGATTCTACTGCTGCAAGTATTATAAAGGTAATGGTGTAAGTCACCATCTCATATCCCTCGAATTCATTCCTGTACTCCATGGGTCAAATCTCGCCAACAGCTGTTTTTTATTTGGCCCCTTGTCAATTACTGGATGGCATGATTTGTATTCACTTGTGCTCAGGCCTTCAAATCAAATAGTGCGATCTTTAAAGGGGGCGCCTCCTTAAGATGGCAACACCTTTGGGGGGACACAGAGAAGCAATCTTAGGAATGAATAACCATAAAAAGGTCCTGTTTACTGTGCCGAGAAATATAGATACCTCTTGTAGAATACCGAAGAGAGAATATGTGCCTTACTGTAACAATGTGCATGTGATCCCTTGTGTATAAGATCTTTCAATCTCACTTGATGTACAGGACTTAACAATGTGAATAAAATGTGTTCGTCTGGGAAAATGTACATATTATTAAATGTAGTTTTTAGTTTTGTTTTTAATATTCCTTAGGGTAGAATGTTTTTCTTTCTGCGTGGAGAAGAATATTAACTCCATCAAGTTAAAATACAATTATAGTAATAAGTAGAGTTCTTAAATATATACTAAGTGAGCAAAGCATTCTCTGACAGCTGATTTGAAGTATAGTCAGCATGTAAAATTGCAATTAGAGTAGACTAAGAAAAATATAAGGCATCTAAAACCTCTTTCATTGTAAATGTTAATATGGTGACTTGAATTCCTATGTAAAATCTTTCTTCTACTGCCTTCATAAGTCTGTTTCAAAACTTCCAGATTCATAAAACAAAGCTTTATTGTCCGATGATGATGATGATTGGGTCCTACACAGCTTTTAAAAATGTTTTTCTAATTTGTAATTTTTTTACTACTGACTAGATTCAAAAGAAAGTGAATACAGTTGTCTACACACAACTCTCCTGTTGCATATCAACCCTGTCCTTTTGCCAGCTTCTCTTTGCAGTATCTCTTGAGCAATTTTGGTTTTCTATTTCCCCATCTCTAAAATATGCACAGCAATGCATTCTTGCTTTTTGTATAGTATCTTGAGTTAGATGCATGAAATATGTCATAGTAAGTTGCTGGGTATTTTTCATTATTTCTAGGGCTTTGAGGGGGACCTCCATTGCTCATGGCTATTCAGTACTCAGATATTATTTTTAGACTGGCAACAAGAGTATGAATAGACGTGAATTTTTGGATTTGTGGATGTATAGGCCCTGTCCATGTACATTGTGTTGCCACTCAATTCACCTTGCCACACATTAGCTACTAGCTAATCTATGTGTGGACAGATTTGTTATGGGATGAAAGCTCAGAATCAGTGCAGGTTTTTTGTTCAATTCAATGTTACTTTTGTTTTGTTTAATTTAACAAAACAAATGTGATGCAAAATGGACTAGTATAGAAGAGGGCATCGTCACCATCAAGGCCTGCTCCAGAATTAGTGGCTTGAACATCCAGTACCACCAACCCTGAAATCTCCCATTCTCAACATCACATCAGCTTCATAACCACTAGCTCCTCCTTCCAGGCTGAAAAAGAACTCTAAGACAGTGTTCAGAACCACAAATGAAGTTGTAATGGTGCTGTATCAGCATAATTAGATACATAAGATTCCAAAGCTTGGGGTCACAGGGATTTATTTTTTCTCTCTGGGCTCATAGCCTGAAAAGGTTTGGGAACCACTGTTTTAAAGATCCTTTCGGACCTTCTGCAAACAAACACCCTTCACCCTAACCGTCAGAATGGGCAAACAGGATGCTTTTCGCAAGCACGAGAGAGACTTGCAAAAACATAAGCACACAACTCTGCCAATATTTTTGTGTCAGAGATGTCCTGTTCCACACCTAGTGCCAAGATGAGTTCATCAGCCAAATCATCCTTGCTTCTGTTGGATGTGGTCCCCAGCCAAAAAGGCCAGAGGGTCCCCATTGCTGTGAGTACCTCCCTCATAGTCAACCTTCTTAACCATTGCCCACAATGCCATCAGTATCCTTTTTGGCAGAAAGCACCTTCTGATAGAGTTGACATACTGTAAGCTTGGAACTTACCCGGACTTGGATGAAGAGTTGGCTGGGGACACCGTTTCAGCCCTTGTAGTCCCAATAAGAAGCCAGAAGCAACTTTTTCAAAGACCTCAGTCAACAGAAGCATATAGTTAAAGCATATTCCCACATGGGCAGCATCATCACCCAGGACCTTTTTCAGCCGCCTTGTCTTCCACCCAGATGATCTCATGATCCATGTGCATATGATACAGTTGGGACCAAATACCTTTTATGTAATGAGGCGTTATCTGACTCAATATGCTGCAAGATGCTCTCATCCGCACCCAACTGCCATATAACTTGGTGCTCGAAGGTACCACCAGCTTTATCCTGGCAAGCAACAATTTTGTTAGGTCTGTGCCAGCAGCTATGGCACTGTTCCATTGGTACCAGTCCCTTCTGCTCTGTAGTTGGCATCGATGTCCCTGGCACCATCTTGCAGAGATCTTAATTTGGACAAAGATGATTTACAGTTCAGTCACACCCCTAGGCACTCTGACACTGATGAAGCCTTTGTGTCATCATCCAGAGATCGGATAGGTTATAAAGCCTTGCTTTATGATTTTAGGATGTTTGAGGTTTGCAGTCTTGCTACCTGACTTAGGAAATAGCTAAAATAATAGAACATGTTCACAAAAGTGACATATTTCAATCAATATACCCTTAAATCATTTGGAGAGAAAAAAATCAACCTATATAAAATTGTCTTGAATGGTAGTACAGCAAAAATATCTTAATTATTATTTATATTTGAACAGTAAAAGCAATAAAACTGGAATGCAAGTGGTTTTTGTCCGTGGATGTTGTTAAACTTGACATTCAATCATTGCAATTGTATAGTTCACTTACTACTAAAATACATTCTTTGTCAAAAGCTTCATTGAAGTAGTATAGCCGATATTTAAAATGTGTATGATGTGTGTTAAATCTATTGTCATAAAATGTATTTCCTGTATTATTTATATAGCACCCATAATTTATCTGGTGCTTAACACTTGTGATTAAAGACAAGTCTCTGCCCTGAGGGGTTTACAATATAGAATGGACAGGGGAAGGAGCCAGTGTGGTGTAGTGGATAAGGTGCTGGACTTTGTCCTGGGAAGCCTGGCTTTGAATTCTGCCCTAGCCATGAACTCACTGGGTGGCCTTGGGCAATTCACAACCTCTCAACCTCAGTTCCCCATCTGTAAAATGGGAATTTGTATGTGTGTTTGTCTGTCTCTCCCTGTGTCCCCCCTCATCCTTGCCCATCTTAGACCCTTTTTACACAGATGCTATAACACCCATAAAATGGGTTACATTTTATTATACATGTTGCAGGACACCACTGCAGCCAATCACCATGGGCCCTGTGCACACATGATGCCTCCACAGGGCCCATGGTGATTGGCTGCAGTGGTGCCCTGCAACATGTATAATAAAATGTAACACCCATTTTGTGGGTGTTAGAACGTCTGTGTAAAAAGGGCCTTAGATTGTAAGCCCGTTGGGCAGGGACCTGTCTCCAAAATCTGTGGTTGTAAAGCACCTAGTAGAGCTATAGAAATTAGGAGGAAGATGACCCAAAAAAAAAGAGAAGCAGCGGGAAAGAAAGGGAGAGTCAGGAATATATTTGTGAAGTTGCAAGGGTGCACACTGAGTTTAGTTACAAGGGGAGGAAAGGGATCTTGAAGGATAGGGCAATGTAAGAGGCATCAGTGAGCAAGCTATGGGGGTGGAGAACTATAGAGAGCCCGACATAAGAGGTAGATTTTTAGCAGAGATTGGAATGCTGGGAGGGGGAGAGCCCCAGGTGAAAGGGGTCAGAATGGGAGGAGAAATGAAGACAATTTAGGTAGCAAGAGACTCTGTGGTGGGTGAGGGTGGTAGCATAAGAGGAGCAAAGTTCCTGAAAGGGAACATGGTGGGAAATGAGGGAGGAGCAAGGCCATCAAGAGTTTTGAAGGTGAGGATGAGGAGTTTTTTTCTGGATGTAGAGAGGGAGAGGAAGCCAGTGGAGCAAGGAGAGGTTGAACATAATCAAAGTGATGATCAATATACATAACTTTGGCAATAGCATGTGTAACAGAAGTGAGAGGGTCAAGGGAAGGCCAATATGAGGAAGTGAGGCAGGCCAATAAGAATGAGATTTTGGTAACCAAGTTTTGCAATGGCCAGAGAATGGAATATAGAGTTATAGCAGTGGGAACAGTAAGGAAGGGCCATATTTTATCAGTGTCGTTCAGGTAGAAGCAACAGGCCCTAGCAGCTGAGTGACTGAGAGGTACAAATGAGAGAGGGGAGTCAAAGATGAACTGTGGGCTACATGTCTGGGGATGGAATGGTTGGTGACATTGTTAATTGAAGATAGAAAGGTAAGAGGGAGAGTATGGTTTTGTGCAGTGTGGGTTGATAAGGACACGGCCAGATCCAGAACAGTACAGACTGTGTGACAATAGAGGGCTACGTGTGTAGGGGGAGCCATGAATAAACATGACTACATAAGAAGCGGTGTACATTATTTCATTTATTATTTCTATACCGCCACTCTTGCTGATCATGACTCAAGGCTGTTTATAAAACATTTTAAATATACAATAAATGAAATAACATGATACATAGTCAAAATCCATAGCAGTTCCATCAACAGATGCATTAGCTCCAGGACAGAAAAATACATCATCATATTTCCCACATCCACCCCACCCTATACACCCCAGACCTCCCTCTCACCGGGGTACCATTCCACCCCTCCCCAAATGTCTAAATTGTGTAAATTATGGGCTGAGAGACTCTTAACAAGGGGAGCCCTGACCTGTGGAGGGCCCATGATGATTCAGCAATGGACTCAGTCATATGAGGCCACAAGTAAAGACTAAATATCAGCATATGTATAATATATGGGCCTGCAATGCAGGGGGAGTCTCAGTTCCTGAATTAAACATCCAAAATTAATTATAAAAAACATTTTCTTTTTCTGGGGAAGTCAGTGTGTGTCTTTCAGTCATTCCAATTTAGGAGGAGACCCACACCACCATTATGCATGGGCCCCAACTTTCCTGTATCTGACACTGGTTCAGGAGTTCATTCTTGTTCACGTTAAGCTTGAGATGGTAGTGAAATATTCAGGTAGTGGTGTCTGAGACCGCCACTGCACGGTTAGAAATGCAAGACTGGATGAAAGATGAGAGTAAAGGAGTGGAAGGGAGAGAGGTGTCATCAGCATGCAGGTGATAGTGGAAGCCGTGAAACTTTGCCCATGGATAGATTGTAAAGAAGAAAGGGTCAAGGACAGTCCTAGGGGACTCTCATAAAGAAGGGATGGGAGGCAGAGAATGTGCCAGCAAGAGAGAGATGGAAGGAATGGCCAGAGAAAAGGAGAGCCAGTTGAGGACTGAGCCCTGGGAATTGAGGGAGTCAGGAGAATCAAGAATCAGGAGTGGGCTGACAGTGTAATCGGCAGAAGAGAGATCAAGCAGGACAAGGATGGGAAAGGGGCCTTTTGACTGGCCTATGAGTGAGGAGACTATGGGTGAAAACAAACGAGACCGGGGCAAGCCGGATCCCCTGACCGCACTTGGGGCTGGTGGGGAGGACAGTTCAAATGAGCAGCGGAATCTGGGTAGGGGACTTCTGTCACAAGTCTCTCCACTCCGTAGGTCGGCCGTTGAGCCGTCCACACGGGATGGGACTTCTGGACCCTGCCAGGCAGGATCGAGCCCCAGTGAGGAACTGCCACCAAACAACTGATGCGGGAGCACAGAGGAGCGCCTTCCCCCAGGCTGCCAAACAGTTGATTGGGGTGGGGTGGCTGGAGGAGCGCCCCTCTGATCAGCTGTTGTGCAGCTGGGAGGCTACCTCCATCAGCTGTTTGGCAGCCAAGCTGCTGCTCTGGCCCCCCTTGATCAGCTATATGGTGGGCTCTGTGAGTGTGCTTCTCCGGGCCCAATCCTTGGACCTCACCTCATGGCCAGTCTGGGCAAGGCCTAACAGATGGGAGGGCGCACAGTAGCCCAGATTAGCCCGGCTGGGCGAGCCTTAGCCCATGCAGTGTTGCTGACCTTCTCCGGATGACACATCCAGTAGCAGTCAGCCGCCTGCCTTGTGGCAGAAGTGGGCGAATATCCAGCGGCCACTGAACTAACAAGCAGAATGGAGGGGATAGAAGCCAGATTGAAGGGAGTTGAGGGAGAAATTGGAGGAGAGGAAGACCTTGAAGCCGCATTCACAGTGCTATCTTTCCCAGTCAGGGCAATGCAGTACTTGGAACACAGGAGCATTTGATTTTTCAAATAGATACTGGTGGGTAAATAATGCGTATTTCTGTTTTTTGTTCTTTTTTTTTTTCTAGGGGAATCATTGAAGCTCGTTTTGTGTACGTCTTTGTTCTTGGCATAATCTTTACCGGCACGAAAGACTTGCTGAAATCACAGGTTATCTCTACAGACTCCAGTACAAAGTGTTTGGGTTTATGGGACGTATATGGTGGATTGGTTCTGTTAGCAGCGCTGCTGTTCAGGCCTCATAACCTGCCGGTGTTGGTATTTTGTCTGATGATTCAAGCCATGATAACAAAATATATCTGGAAGCCACTGAATTTTGATGCAGCTCAAATTACTATAATGCACTATTGGTTTGGTCAAGCATTCTTCTATTTTCAGGTAAGTTTTTAAAAACATGGTATTTTTGTTTTTTTTAGGAGCTTTTAGTTAAGTGAGTCAGTAGGGCCTGATTTTATAGAGACTGAATTAATTGGAGCTAAATTAGTTAATCATCATGAGCATTAAGTTCCCGTTCCTAACTTATTTTGTAAAATGTTTATGTTCTACAAAATTACCTAGAATAAGTTTTCAATATTATATGCGTGCAAAAACAGCGGAATGTGGACCATCATACATGGGCTGCTTCCAACAAGGATATGAGCTAAACTGATAACCTGGGATAAATTTATGAACATTTCTGTATTATCAGGGTTGGGAACCCCTTTCCTTCCCAGAGACGCGCTGAGAATTCATACCTCCTAGGACTATATTATAAGGCCAGCTTACATCCTTCATTTTAATGCCTGAACATCCTACAACTTATAAAATTGGCACCATCTATCCTATTTGTCTGATATTTGGCAGAGAGGATCACTTGGGTGAGGGGTACAAGCTGTCCAAATTTCATGCAAACGAGACAAAACAAAAATGTTATGGCAGATTGAAAATTGGAATTAATGTTGGTTTTTCTGCCTGTTTCAGATGCTTTTTGTATTGGCTTGATAGTGTACTGTAAGAAAATTTTTGTGAGATGTAGTGGTGTTAGGAAATTCAATAGTGCCTTCTGGTGTGTGCCTTTTTACTTTTCAAAATCCATCTGGTAATTTTACAGTTATATGGCTTTGAATTGATGTGGTGATTATAACATCACGCATGAGTAGTTGAAGTGTCTCCCGCTACTCTTCCCCATCTGATCCCTCCCACTGTGCTTCCTGGTTAGCTCCCCAGGGATTAGTCAGAGAGGATGGGACTGGGGAGCTGGCACAATGGGTCACGGCGTGGGGGAGGGGGGCATGGAGGGCCACTTTGTAACAAGGCAGAGTCCCTTCAAGTAACTGGCCCTTTAAGGAGGTGTATCTCCAGAGGTAATGGAAGGACCAGTTGGTGTGGTAGAGCCAGAGACTGCTGAAGAGAGAGGAGCTGGGAGGTGGACTCTGTCTCCTCACAAACCCTGCTCAAAGGGAGCTGTCTTTAGTAGAAGGGTTTAGTGGGCTGCAGGAAGAACCATGCCTGGCCCATAAAGACCTGCTAAAGAGACTGTGAGTAGAGAGATCTGTGAGTTACATGGTATCTGACCTAAGGAGGGACGGAGCTGGAGCAGAAGGGGCTTAACCTAAGAACCCCTGGATCTCTAAGGTCTGGACTGGAGACATAGAACTGTGTGTGTTTCTATATATATGTATTATTTATTTAGGTATTTTGATTTATTTTTTTTACCCCGCCCTTCCCAGATGGTTCAGAGTGGCTTACAAGACATGTATATATGTATAATAGTTATAATATAGACTGTGTACACGGTGGAGGGATTTGGTGTGAATAAAAGACACATGTAGTTGATACCATTAAAGAGAGAGTGACTTTTGGACAACATCTTGCAAAGATTCATCCGTTACCCCTAACCCCGCAATATATTTGGTGTGGGGGGTCACTTGACATGGGGGGCTGGTGAGCTGGTGTGGGTGTTCATTTCGGACTCTGGGAAATGTATGGAGTGGGGGGGTATCATTTGAGGCCATGGGTTCAGGGAGTGAGGCTGGGGGGTCATTTGGAGTCCTAGGTTCAGTGAAGCAGGGCAAGGAGTCATTTGCGGCCATCGGAGGTTCAGGGAGGCAGGGTGGGGTGTGTGTGTGTTGTTTGGGGCCATAGGGGGTGCAGGCAGTCAGGGATGGGGGCATCATTTGGAACCATAGTGGGCGCAGGGAGCGGATACATGGGGTGTGGAGTTATTAGGAACTGGGGGGGGTATGGAGTCAAGGTGTGGGGGTAACTTGGGGCAATAGGGATGCGGGGGGGTCATTTGGGGCTGTAGATGGCGCAGGGAGTTGGGTGGGGGTCATTTGCTGCGTTCCTGTTTCAAAAAACAGGGAAATTACATACTCACAAAACCTTTTGGTTTAAGAGAGAAGTTAAGGCCCTTACAAATTTAATCATGTTCCAAAAAGCATGGAAATTGTAAGTTAAGGTGTCGCGTTGTACCTCAGTTTCCCCAAAGGGAAAATGCGCTTAGTGGTCCAGGCCTGACATAATCTGGTCTGGATATAGGGCGCTCTTTTCCAATATGTGGAAACTCAGTTTACAGTGTGCTAATAAGCCAGCCAGCTCAGCAAAATATTGTAAAGACAATATTATTTATAAATGAGGCTATGAGACAAGGAATATTATGAATATAAAGCAATAGTTTACTTAAGTTCAAATAAAAACATGGTACAAAAGAGAAACAGTGTCAGTTACAAATATATGATTTAAAAAGACATTTCTGTTCAAGGAACAGTTCTGTGTTATAAGTTCAAAGATCTTAACATCTATAAGATATAACCTATGCTTTAAGTATTATTGTTGTGGGCTCAATGCATCAAAAGAATATACTTTCATATTCACCTAGTCCTTTCATATTCACTAGTCCTGTGTCCCATACTGCCATATGGGCTGATCTCGTTCCAGCTGGGTATGCCGTGCAGCACCAACCCCGCACTGGGGGCCGGGGTGGTGGGGTAGCTATTATTTTCAGAGAGACATGGCCTGTTAAGAGGTATCCAGTCCAGGAGATTCCAGGGATCGAGGCCCTCCATGCAGGGGCGACTGGTGGATTTTGATGTTGGAGGGGCACTGGGACAGTAAGGTCAGCAGGCCTAGGGGCGGAGCTTAGCCTAGGGGCAGAGTCAGGGGGATGGTAGGCAGAGCCAAGGGGATGGTAGGCCACTGGCATGGCATAACCCAGCAGCAAGGAGTTCCTAGGGTTAACATTGGATGGAATAAAACACAGTTTACATGCACATCAAGCTTAAAATAAATAATTTATAAACCCAAAACACAGGGACCCATCCTTGTAAAGCACCCCAGTCACAGCCTGAGTCCAATTTTACCACACACATCCTATTTCCAGCATTTTGAACACAACTGAAATCGCATGACTTGCAGTGA